>JAOWBL010000007.1:772179-796993 GCA_028564865.1 Zenarchopterus dispar | reverse complement strand
TATATATATATATATATATATATATATATATATATATATATATATATATATATATATATATATATATTAACTTTGGAACAGAATTTTACTTTCCACTCATCAAACGGTTGCCCTGTCATTTCAAAGTGTTCTTTCGTTCTCATTTAGAGTGAAAATGTACTTCGTTTTCTGAGTTATATTCACTTGTCAGCTTCACAAGTCCTGACTAGACTCTGTCTTTTTCACTGCTGCTGTTTTTCAGTCTTAAAATCTGCATACAGCTGCGAGCTTTTGTCCTAAAAAAACTCCATTAATTTTTAAGCAATCAAATATGATATCTGTCTCTCTTTCTCCAAACGCAGACTGAGCTGTTCAAATATAAATGCGCCCTTCACTTTGCCCTCTCGTTGCCTCTCATTTTAGGTACCCAGCTGCAGCTTGAAGAATTCAGAGACAGCCCCGTGTGTTAACCTCAGTCAGTGGAGATGTTAGACATGCACACATACGCCTCCATTATGAATGAGGATTTGGATGTTGCTGCCAGGCATAGCTGACCCTTTTGCTGTAAAAGAGCTTTGTCTTTTTCAGACAGCATGTACCACATGATGATGATAAGACTGTCTTTAGTCTGATGTTCTTCAGCAGATGGTTCAGCTTAGATGTATACTTTTTTTTTACAAAGACTAAGTTAAAAGTTTCCTTTTGGTCTGCACAATATAACAGGTATCCCTGTGTTTACCCTGTGAACAGAAAAAAAGGAAATTAGTGGAAAAACTGCAGTAATATCCATAAAGACAAGAGCATTTCCTGGTATGGATTGGATCCCCAATAATGGCGTCTGTAATGATAATGATTATAGTATTCTCAAAAAGCAACTACAGTATATTATCACATTTACTCGCAGCACATTCAGCACATTCCTGGTTACAGCACATTTCCTCAGTAAGAGTCTTGTGGATTGTATAATGAAACAGTCGGTACTGATGGGAATGACAATTACCCTATCTATAAGATCATTTTGGGATGCTGGTGTCACTGTGTTGTTAGATGAGTGTGAAATGAATCCCGACGGAAAGGAGTTCATGGAATGACGTGTTGCATACTTCACCGTTGTCATCAAAACGCCAAATGAAGGATTCTGGTTTCCTAACGTCTTATTATTAGACATTTATTTCACGCTCGTTTTCCTTCTAATTTGCAGACCTGGATGCTTCCTGAGGTGGATGCTACACCTCCGGAAGAATCTGTGAGGGTCATTTGGTTACATTTCTTTTTGTGCATGCATGAAGGATTCTGTTTAGAGCACAAGGGCGCACAGGAAATGAGCAAGCTATCAGATTACTTGATGTGCATGTAGGGCATGAAGATTTGGTGAAATTTATGAGGTTTGCAGAAAAGCATAAATCCATCATGACATGTAAGAAATTTCCCTGCAAATCTTCATAAACAATTACAGGACCAAGGCACCGACATTTGCTGATAATTGCACCACAGCACAGTAACTGTTCATAGTGCTACTGAGGTGCACTGGAGGTGCTGAAGACTTAATCCTGAAAAACAACAAATGTATCAGCAGATAAAACGGCACTGCTATGCTGCAGGAAAAGCATGAAAAGGACTCCTACAGGAGTTATATCATTAATGCACTAATACAATGCATTATTTCAGCTGATCTGTTTTGCTTTTAAGCAGTCATCTGAAATAACATCCAATTGCCCAGCGTCCTAAGTATCATGATATTAATTTTTGTGGGTTTTAACTCCTGAAAATTTATAAAAGCAGCAGTACTCAGTAAGAGTGAAAACATTGTTGTTGTTGTTTTTTTCTGGTGGCTCTCCCCGCCTAGGAAAGCAGAGGCAATTCAAAATAATTTACACAACACTTTGACTACCTTCTTACCTTCCTGCAGAAAAACCTGACTGGAAATGTGTGCCTTTATCTACTCCTTACATTGAAATGATCTGTGGTGAAATTTTCCTCTCACTCTGCCACTGTGACCATTCAGAGCATGTGCAAACACATTTGTTAGATAACATATGGTCCTTATTTTCTGCCTTCATCCACGCCGTGCTCTCGTGGAAAGATGTGTGTTGACAGTGAGTCAACCTAAAGCTGATCAGGGTTGTCTCATCATGTGGAAGAATAGGATGCTCCCTTCGGTGCTGCTTCAGCCTCCTTCAGGACCTGTGTTTGTTTAGTTCCTGTGATATTTCTGCAAGAACCCGTGAAGCCATGACTCATAGGGCAAATGTCATGAAGGTGTTTCCAGGATTTAGTCTATTTTCAATGTGAGAGGCTCCGGGGTTTTACAGGGTCTGCAGGTCATTAACACGCAATTGTATAGCATTTTGTAACAGTTTGATAATTTGGTTTAAAAATTGACATTTTATGCTTTTTTTTCCCTAACTCTTTGGCTTGTTGGTGCATTACATTTACTTCAGAATTCGTGAAGATGTCACATCCAAGTGGACTGCTTTCGAGTGGCAAAGTTGGAAAAGGAACATCTGACGATCTGTTGCTGATGCTAGCCATCATTAACAATATTATTTCTCAACAACATTGTACCAGACATCAAGTGCATGCAAATAGTGCAGCAATGCATCCACTACTAAAAAGACAACACTACTATGTGTATTTTTGACTTAGTGTAAATAAAATAAGACAGAAGCATTATAAACAGCAACACTGGCTGAGCACTGACCTGAATAACAGCCATGTTGGAGTCAAAAGTAGCAGTTTCTGAGTTGCTGGTGCATTTTTCTGGCAGCAGTAAAGCATGACATAAAGAATTGGCACATATATTACAATGTTTTGAATCCTTTTGTCTCCATAGATACATTTATGATCAGGCTCACAGACCGACGTACCACATTTCAGACTAAGTGCCCCCCCAAACAAACTGTGCTTTCAGACATGGTAGTTAAACATGTCATTTGTCCCTTTTAATGTGCTGAGATATTTTAATCATTACAGTAAAACAGCATAATGGTATAGCAAAAGCAGCAGATTAAGTGTGAAACTTCAGACTTGGCCACCAGACATCCCTGACAAGCAGAAGTCTATAACAGGCTGCAGAGCGTTCACATTAAAATAGGGATGCCGGGGTAAGCTGCATTTCTAGCTGAGGCCAGATGAATCATTTTTGTCCTGAAGTGGGAACTACAGCTCTGCTGAAACTGCTGAAGCTGATGACTGCTGAGTATCAGTGAGGAGCACCTTGCCCTGATCATCTGACGGCAGACGACTCCTCCCAGCTTCCATCCTGCCTGCTACGCAAAGCAGTGGCTCTGGCACAACTCTCCCTGCATTTCCACGCGCAGCCTCGTGTTCCCGAGCTGGGGCCGGAGTCGAGTTGTCCACTTTGAATAAACAAGGACTCCGTTCCTCCAGCCGGTGTCGGCTTTCTACTGAATCAGTGATGAGAGTGGCCGAGAAGAGAGGCGGACGCTTTCCCTGTGCGCGGAGCGGCGGGGCGCAGGACAGCAGCGCTGCGCGCTTCAGCATCAGCATCTACATCCTCCGCTCCTGAGATCGACCCTAACCGAAGAGACGCGCTGAGATCCCCTCCGAACCCTGCGTGAGAGGTAACCACAAATCCTCTGCTTTCCCTGAGTGAAATACGCCTCTCCTGAGTGGCAGTGCTTGCTTTTTTGCATCACTTCCAGCATTTGATAAGAAGAATATTTTGCTCTGAAACAATGGGCGACTAATTTCTCAGTTAATACGCAGAAATAAATCCAGTTACCCCACAGCAGTGAGTTAAATATCTGAAATTTTAGAATTTTTCTCAGCAGTTCACATTTAAACGGAATGGAGAATTGAGCACATTAATTAACATGCCCCCCCCCCCCCCCCCCCCCCCCCCCCCCCCCCCCAAAAAAAAAAAAAAAAAAAAAAAGATAGTAGCTTTAGAAGCTCTCGAGAGCGCTCTTTTGGGGATCCTGTGCTGCGCGGCATGAAATCAGGTTCCCTGTAAGTTTTGCCTGAAATACCCAAAGTTATTCAGACCTGGAAATTTCTGCACTTGTCAAAAAAGGGAAAAAAGAAAAGAAAAATCCCATGCAGTATTTTGATTCTCCACTCACAATCTCTACTCAATCAGACAAGAGCAGCTGATGATAATTGCCACTCTCCTGATCGTGGTGTAATGTAGCCTTGATGTGGTGTTGGACTGAACCCCCACCCCCCTAAGTAGCACATCTCCTGCATCTGGAAACACACTAAGCCAAGTGAAATTCCACCAGCCCAAGCCTCATAGGATGCAAATTGCCACAGGCAGTGCATTTCACCTTTGATTATGAACATGTGGGTGTTGGCTTATGTGAGCTTTTGCCTTTAGCTGCACAATTTCTCAAAGGCATCAGCTGCTATTTGACTGGAATAAGTTCTGTAATGAAATTCAAATGAAACATAAGGTACTGTTTGTAAGCTGCAGCCTGATCCTATTTCTAGGCTAAAAGAAGCTATTAATTGGTTTGTTTTTAAAATAGATTCAGTCTTTTGAGGTATTAAATTGCATGGCCATTCTCCTGGAAGTGATGTGGGGTGACACAGTTCTAAATGTTTCTTTTTCCTTTTTTTAAATTGAGAGATGCTTAATACTGTATTTCTACCTGTCTTTAGGTTACAGGATTCTGGTTAAACTTTAAATTTATTTGATTCAACATTCTTTTTTGTTATTATCAGAGCCCAATGACATGAAATTTTCTCAGAAATGATGGGTTAGAAAAAAACTCACTAATTATGAGTGAGAAATTAAATTAGTCAGAAAAGTGGGGTACATACTAAGAAGAAAGGGCCTGTGGTCAATATGAAACAGGGATAAAGGGGGTCACCATCATTATTTTCATACTCGACTAATCAAAATGAAAGGAAGAATTCTGTTTTTCTGCCTAAACCCAAACAGATACTTTCTTTGAAAGTTGCCTGAAACCAAATGTGGGAGTAGAAGCGAGCTCTAAGAGAAGACAGCCGGCTTGGATTCCAGTGCTTCAGACTTTGCCTGAAAATGCGGCGGTTGTTTGGGGAAGTGTTATGGTTTCTCAATCCCACGAGGATCCTCGAGTTGTCTCGGTGATGTATGACTGGACAAACTGGACAAACGCTCAGGGTCAGTTACACAACAATGTGAGGAGAGGTTTCATGTGAGGAAGACAGACAACAAAGGGGTGAGGAGAGAAGCTGTTTCTTGTGAACAGTTTCTTTTTAATAGCTTTGAGCTTGATGGTGTTTATGCACTTGGCTCCACTTGAGTGAAGAGGGGTTTCAGAAGAGAGATACGACAAAACAAAAGTGCATTTTCTTTTCTACAACTTATCCTGATTGTGAGAAACAGAACGTAACAAGAAAATGGTGCTCACTATTTGATGAGTTTATAGTGTTCTGAATCAAAGGATGAAAACTATTAGCTAAGGCATGCTGGAGATTTGTAAAAATGCTAATGAATTCCAGAGTGGTTCTCTTCTCATGGTTTGGTCTGTTTCCCTCAGGAGACTAAATACATTTCATGTGAGAATCAGCGCTTTCTGTAAAATGTATTCAGTGCATTTTCAAGTCTTTAAATTCTGTTGTAAAGTCAAAAAAGAGAAAAGAAATCCATGTTCCAAGTCATGAAAGTTGATGATATGAAAAATGCAAATGAGAAACAAACAGTGTTTGATAGATTTGCTCTGACTTGTGTTTAGCTGCAGACAGGATCAACCATCTCTTCATGTTTTGCCCTGTTTTATTTGTAAGTATAGATAACTTTTCAGTTGAGGTGAATATTTTAGTCTCCTGTAGTGTTGGCATTCTTCTCACAACAGTCAGAAGATATTCAGGTATTCAGGACATGTGATATTAGCTCCCATTCCTCCTGCAAAGACATCTTAAGGAGTCTTAGAGTAAAGTTGTTGTGGCATTTTCCCAGATAAATTTCTCCACAGATTCTCTGCTGGGACGTGTCAAGACTGGAGCCAGGTCAGTTAGAACCAGCACTCTCTTACTCCTCTGCCATGCCTCTGTAGTCTGTGCAGAATGTGGTTTTGCATTGTCTTGTTGAAAAAAACATGCATTAAAAAAAAAAGAAAAAATGTAGCATGAATTTTCAGAATTGTCCACTGTACAATGGTCCACAGATCATAGATCCCAACAATGTTGACCCCACCTCTGGACAAGGCTAACATAAGACTTCCTATATTAATGTAATTATTAATTATTATACCTCTCAAAGTAATTGCTTGCTTATGAGGTTAAATTGGGTATTGATGAATGACAGTTCTGGATGTAGCACCATAGAAGGAATAAGAGATCACTGATATTTCCATATTTTTGGCGACCTTGAGTGCCATGAAAGGTGCCTTATAAATAAATAAAATAAATGTATTATTATTATTTTTTACATACTGAAATTCCTCCATATTCTTTGATTTGTTTAATGGTATCATTTGCTGTAAAAGGAGAAATGAAAAAATCCCATATAATCTTTCTGAACATAAGAGTACATTCTTTGTTGTACTGACGATCTTTCCAGGATCTGTCACAGGTGAGGAAGGCTCCAGCTTCAACGTGAGTCCTAACAGGATGAAATGGGTATAAAGGATAGAGGGATGGGTAGTTTATAAAGTTTTACCAGTTTTCTGTGGTTCGTTGTCTGCAGTTAAATAAGATTAAAATTAGATTCAAATTGGAAATCACTGCATCTTTTTCTTTGAATGTTACACACCATTCTAACGCTGTGATTTCAAGTTCTAAATATCTTTTATAAGCAAAGAGTCATTTATCACATCATTTAAAGCCCACTGTCACAGAAGCAGGCATATAGCTGGAAGCAGTCATCAGTCGTTACCTCGGACCACTCATGAGTTGAGCTCTCCTTCAAGTTTTGCTATGTTAGAATCTATATTTGTGCTTTGAACCCAGGGCTTACCTGATGACTTTTGATGCAAGAGAACTCTCCACTGAGGAGTATTTAAAGTCTGGTGCTAAACCGAGTGCTTTCTTTGTGCGATGTGAGAAAAACAGCACTGAATGTGGATGAGCTGTTAATTACAGAGCAGGTGATGGAGGGAAGGAGAATGACAAACCACATCCAATGCAAACAGAGCGGGCATTTGCTGCTCATACAGAGACCCGGGTTTCTCTGCATATATATCTTTATTACAGCTACCATTACCTTATAAGGAAAGTCACCGTAGAGAAACACTAGAACATGTCACAATATACTGTCTCATTTTTTATTTAACAAAAGCTGAGCCAAAATCCAGACGCAGTGTATGAAAAATTAAACACACACGTGTCAATCGTTTTTAGGACCAGTAGTATTGTGAAGTAATTATTTTCTGTGTTGTTTTGGGTTTCACATGATTGGGGAGGAATTTTGGTCTGTTGCCTTTGGTTGTTTTGGTTTGTGGGCATTCCTTCATCCATAGCTCTCTTAAGGTTTCACTATTGAATTTAATTTGGGTTAAAGTCTGTGCTTCGACTGGGCCACTGCGTCCCCCTGATTGTTTTTATTTTCAAACATACTTTTGTACATTTTCTGGTATGCATGGGATCATTGTCCTGGTCCATGACCCAGTTTCAGCCAAACTTTAGTGTTGAACAGATGGGATAACATTTGAACCTGGAATACTTTAGTAATGAGTCCCAGTTGGACTCAACGACTGTTAAATGTTAGTTTCAATCATTTAATAGAAATTGCTATTTTCCCCCCATTTCTCTCCCAAAGGATCTGTCTTCTGTGATCAGCATGTGAACATTTGAGGTGCAGGTGGACCACTGAGTCCTGACCTGAGGAGCTGGCTCTCCTGCACTGTGCCATGCAGTTGAGGTGTTGTGTGAATACTTCCAGTCGTCTTGTATGAACTGCCACTCAGTTTTTGCTGGGATGTTTTGTCCTTTGGTTGAACCAGTGTGTGTCTGAGAGTATCTGACAAACCTAGAAGAATCTTCTCATGCCCAGCAGGGTGATCCTGTTTTAAGTGCTGAATTTAATTTGACGTCCCAAGCATTTTGGCTGTTGCTGCTCAATCAGTTATTTTTACCTCGCTCTTTCTTTTGTATGTACTTTGGATGTTTATGCCATGATGATTAAATCAGCTGAGTACAATCACTCATCCAGCGTTGCGATGACAAAGTCACACAGAGGCTGATTTTTGTGAGCGCTCGCAGAGTTGGCTGAATCTCTTGTCTGCCTCCCCTGCGGACTGATTACTGATCAGACTAGCATTTGATATCAGCCTTGTGGGAGGAAATTTGAGGATTAGCAGCAACTTCATGCTTATTCCCTACGTATCTTCCAGGCTTTCAAATCCTGCAGAAGCCATTGTTATTTTAAGTAGCTTGGCAATTGAGCAAACAAGTAAGCTCTAATTCGCCCAAGTCTTCTGATATGTAGGGCTGCTGAGAGCGTGCATTTTGAAGCCACCTCCCCTACTATTCATGTTCTTTCATGATGTGAAATGAGCGACTGAGAAAGGGCCGTGAAGCTGCCAGGACCTCTTCACTCCAATCCCTAGTTCATAAATAATAGATAAGTCACTGTAACTTACAGTGCAGGGGAATAACTAGGCTAATGCTCAGATTTGCATATTTGTGTTGAATTCCATAATTCATGAACGATAGCAGGCAGCTACCCACAGAGCAAAGAGCCATCTTGGTCCATATGATGTCCATCTATGCATTAACCATCAATACCCAGCATGTCGATCAACATTAAACAGTAACACAGGAAATGGCTATGCGAAACACTTGGGAGCTGTGTCCTCAATATTAAAAGCCTCAGTGACTGAAGGACTTATTAAAAGGTACAGAGAGCCTCGTGAGAGACTGCACAATCGGTTGTTTCTGTCTCATTTACTGTTATATTTAAGTAATAGCAGAAAGAGAAGCACCTCAAAAAATTTATTCATTACAGTTAAAAAAAGAAAAACAAAGTTGACCAAAGTGCTTTACAGTGAAATTAATATTTGAATTACAAAACAAAAAGATAATTTAATATAAAAGACCAATAAGTGAGAATAAATAGTGTGAAACAGAAAAACAGCCAACCATCTATTGGGGTGTCATACTCTAAAAATTAAAAAAAATGAAAAGCCAAGGAGTAGACATTAGTTTTTAGCAGCATTAGGAACATACCTAAAATTCAAGAATCTGACAGTAGAGCAACTATATGGCATGAGAACTGCCAAATGACATCGTTGCTGTTCTCAAACATACTTAGATACTTTAATAATCCCTTTGGGGAAATTTGCCCTCTAATTTTGAGCCATGACTAGTTACACTAGGAGCAGTAGGCTGCCATTTTTCCAGTGCCCATGGAGCACTCTGGGACAACCTGGTGATTTAAACCTGGGTCTACCAGCTTCAGCCCCCCTGTAACCACCAGACCACTACCCTCTCTAAACGGTGGGAAGCTGAGCTTCATACAGGTTTAATAAGGGAATGGATTTTTTTTTCTTTCTAACTTAATAGACAAATAAACCTATCAGCAAAAAAATAGATAAATTTAAAAAAAAATTAAAAATTGAAGGACATATTATGTTTTCCTGAAAACAGACTCCAAGAGGTCGCATATATAGTGAAAATAGCATGGTGCCAGAAAAAGTACCATGAGGCACACCGTATGTGACAGAAACAGGAGAAGACACAATAATGTGTCCAGAAAAGGTCGCATCTATAAGATATGACTTGAAACAAGACGTTTGCAGGTCTAAAAGCGCCATAATAGCAGCATAGGTCGACTGGGAAAATGAGGTCTTATAAAGGAGCAGTTTTTGATCATAACTTTCCTCAAATGTCATGGCTGTGTAAGAATGTCTGAAGATGATTAAAAATGACTTTCTCCAGAACTTTATACAGAAATTGTAATTTAGATGTCAGTTTATATAGTGATTTTTTTCTGCACCTTTAATGCATTTCTGTAAGTGAAAGCAGATTTGTTTGGACCTAAACGCCTTGTCTTCATGTATTTTGCAGTGTTGGTTTGGTTGACTTTGTTCATCTGAGGAACCACAACCACATGTCTCTGTGGGCCTAAACAGCTAAATATTTACTATTTAAACAAAGTAACTTCTAATCATTAATTACAAAATTTCTAAGTAATCAGGTGACAGGAATTGGGATTAAGTGTTTGTTACCGTTTGAAACAAAAAACAAACTTTGTCTGTTACTATTAAATTATTCTGACATTGCCAGGTGGGTGAAGTTATTTTCCCTATCTGCTTTTCTTTTAAAGAGCCAGACGAGTACTCATGAGAGGAAAATATCAAGACTGGTCATTCCTCTTGACTTCCTGCTGCCACTAGGTCTTCTCTTGACATTTCATCTTCTTCAGAAAAAAAGGGTCTGAGTTTGTTTATATAAGAAATTTGATCTTCAAATTCATGGATTCAGGTTTTAATATGAAAACACTTAACAAATATTGAACAGGTAATCTTTTCTTTAATTTCAAGGTTCAGCACAAAGAAGTGAAGTGGAATTTAAATCCTTGCAGAAGGCATAATTTCAAAATCTATTTTCCTTTTTACTTTTTTTTTTCATAGCTTTTGCTGTTGTGGAAAAGTGATGACCAATAGGTCCAAAAGGTCTTTTACAAGCAGATACTCTGTTAACAGTAAGTATTTGACAAAGAGTCTCAGGGACAGAGTAGACTCCAGAGAAAGTGATCTGACCACTATTAATGATGTCTCACTCATGCTTACTGATGAGTTCTTGGCAACAACCTCTTGTGGCTGTGCAGGGAGCTGTCCATGAACGAAACTCTTCATCTCGGTTCTTCTGGAGGGAGAACGACCCGGTGAGCACTTCTCTTTTCCCCATCTCCGAAGGGAATACCACTCATCTCAAACTTGAAATTGGACTTCGAAAGGTTGTTGCTTTGCCTCAGGTTCTCTCTCTTTCTCTTGGCTTGAAAGCAGAGAGGTGGCACAAAGAATTGTTGAATTATATATAGGTGTGAATCTAAAAATAGTCCGCGTTATAACAGAGCTGAAAAGCAGGTTCGCTGCCATACGATGGCTTCGCAGTTACAAAGTATTATTGCCATCTTTATTGTTTCTGACCTCACATCACATAAAAACTGATGGTTTTTGTCCCAGAGATGATAACACGGTTCACCTGCTATTTCTTGATTACTGCTGTCACACATTGAAGCAGCTCTTAAACCAGTGATACACATTTTACCCTCTATTCATCTGCCCTAAACCTAACGAAAACCTCTTTCAGGCAGAGGGTGGAACCCACTGATTTAGTGATAAGATGGTCTGTCTGATTGTGTCCAAAGCACTGAAGTGAGCACTATCTGCAACCCACTAGCCTCCTGAGTATGATTAGCGGTAATCCTCCAAATTACACTGGGTCTGACACACTGCAGTCTTTAGCGGGATGTAACTTAATAAATAAAAGTCGCTGTGTGACTGTGGCGTATAATATACAAATAATCACAACAGTTCATCAGAGCACTCAGTCATGAAAGCAACAAATCTAGAGAAGAAAGTGGAAGGAGCAAAGAAAGGAAATGAAGGGAGAACATTTTTTTGATGTGAATGCTATAATCTGTAATAAAATGACTAAAAGACTGTTAAAGATGTTTCTGCAGAAGGAAATTGCAGTTTTTTAAATAAGTAAAATCATGACACGACAGATGACTGTGCATAAGTAGCAGTGGATGAAAGAGTTTTGCCATCAGGAGGTTCCACTACTGGCCTGTAGTGACCTGCTCAAAAGGAAGAGGTCAGTTATCTAACGCTGATGACTCTAACAGGTGGATCCACTGGGTATCATGAGAGGACAGAGATTCTGTCTCTGCCACTCAGGGCATCAGAACTGGACATTATTTTATGTTTGCAGTTCCATGTCAATCAGGACTTGCCCACCAGCTCCCTATCAGAACAACTCAAAATCCTGCAGCTCTGAGAACAGTTCTCATATAATCAAGAAAGAGGAGACAGGTGACAGGAACAGCCAGTCAGCTTCAGAATGAAGAAGATGAAGAGGTTCTTAAATGCTGTTTAGCACAAGTGACTCTTGAGTGCTGCTTAGTGATGTTTCAATGGTATTTAAAGGCCTGCCTGGATCATTTTTATTAATTATACAGTCCCACTTAGGACTCAAAGCCAGAAAGAATCTTCATTTTGCTCTGGGAAGAAGCATTCAGGGATTTTCTATCATTTCCTCTATCATTTTTTAGTTACAGACCATGTACATCTTCAGTTCACTAGCCTTGCCTGTCTAAATGTCTGAATCTTGTGCTAAAGGTTTGTCTTACTAGTTTCTGTGACCTCACTCTAACTCAGGGTTTAGGTCCTTGAGGACTGATACTCTGCATGTTTTAGATGTTTTCCTGCTTCAACACAGATGGTTCAAATCAATGTGCCATTGACGGCGTTGTGCACACCTGGATGACAAGCTGCTGATGATCCATTCAGTGTGACTGAGCAGGGAAACATCTAGAACATGCAGGACAGAGACCTTCAAAGACCCAATTTACACAACAGTACACTAAGATATGAAAAAGTCCACAATGTACAACTTAATAAAACACATTTACATGGATGTAAGTATTTTGATATTAATCTGAACAATTGCACTAAGATCCAGAGGATGCTGACATTAATCACATTACTGTAAACATGTAAACACCACAACTGCAGTCATCTGGTGGAGTTTTTTAACACCAAAACCCTCCACATACAACATTTGTGAAATGTTTCAGGACGACGACTGAAAAACAAAAATATACAGTGGTAGAAGTAAAAAGATGTTTTTTGCTAAAAAGAACAACAACACAGCAGCATATGGTGTCGTAATGCTGATAAACTAACGTTTGGAGTTGTTTCATTAAAGTATGGAGGTAACTCTGAAACAGGTGTCGTGCTGATGTGTGCGTGCCTGCTGATAAATGCCTCCCCCCTTGAGAGCGTGTACAGCAAAAACAAAAGCTTCTGGACGTTTAAATCGTGGCTTTGAAGGCACAGAGTGTGACAGGATCATTGTCTGGGGACATAAAGATAAGATTGATTCTCACTTATACCTCTTTTAACTTGTTTTTGGCATACTGTCGTTTCATTTCTTCACTAATCATAATCATCTAATTAGATCATTTGTTGTTTTTACAAAATCCGTTATGTGTGTATTGCGCATGTGCAGCGTGTTTACTATCAGGCATTTATTGTTTGATCAGTTAATAAGAATGAGCAGCAACAATTTGAGCCGTTAAAAGATCGTAAAGATTATTTTCATTATTTTTGCTTTCAATTCTTATCATCCAGGCAAACAAGTCCAAAGAATTCCGTGATGTGGATTTTAAATGGAAATTCACAGCCTGAGAAACTTGAAAAGGCTTTATTTTACTTTATCAGCTTATTTCAGTAAAGAGAGCAATTAGCCGTGCATCTCATGCATGTTTTTTAATCAATATGAAATGTATGACTGTTAATTAATCCGGTTACAAGGCTTTGCTTTGGTGTCAGATAAATATTTAATGGGACTACGCCGAACATATGTTCATATTTATGAGTATATTTGTATTTTGTTCTTTGAAATGCTTTTGGTAAAAAATTACTCTTATTTTAGATTTTCACTGGGATCCAAGAAAGAGTTTTGTCCGAATGTGTGTTTTGTGGATTAATCATTCAGCAAATATTGATCAAGTTTATCCACTGCATGCCTTAATTTAATTGGACTGGAGGGTCTTTTAAACTTTTTATTTTCATCAGATGTAATATTTTTTGTTTTGTTTTGAAGTCTACTTATTTATCTGGGTAAGACCACCTGATGAGAAGTGGATGGATGAGTGCTGACCTTCAGACTTTTTGTCCCATAACCTCCTCTTGATATTATACTCTCTCTCTCAAAAATGAAACTAAAAGAAAAGAACAAACTGCAATTCGATTAAAGTGCGTGAACTGTGATCTTCTTGGCAGGTTTGGAGTGCATTAAGGATGAGATATACTTCCCGATGTCATCTTTCAGGGCTTTTTAGAATAGGCCTAATGGGCCACAGTACATGTACAGTGTATATTAATGTGGTTGTCTAAGACGGCACTGAAAGGATGCCAGGGTTATCTGGATTATTGTTTTGACAGGTAGTTGACAGGAGGATGAATGATACTGAGACCTGAAAAAAAGAGCAAGATTGTAAATGATTTTACCATAACCCAGC
The DNA here is from genome assembly GCA_028564865.1 of Zenarchopterus dispar. Classification (NCBI taxonomy): domain Eukaryota; kingdom Metazoa; phylum Chordata; class Actinopteri; order Beloniformes; family Zenarchopteridae; genus Zenarchopterus; species Zenarchopterus dispar. The sequence goes on along the minus strand of JAOWBL010000007.1, from coordinate 782,871 downwards.
AGTTTTAACAGTTAATTAAATTATTTTGTGTAAGTACGATCTAACTTTTCAAATTTGAATGTTTTCATGAAATTTCACATCCAAAAACTTCAAGAATGGAGGTATGATTTCTGCAAACACTGCTGTCATCAGTGCCATATCAGCCGCCATACCAACCGCATCAGGTTAGCTTGTTTCACTGTCCTATTTTATCTTTATGTTTTTTAGTTTTGTTGGTTCAAAAGCAAAGGCATTTCAGAAGTTTCAACATCTGAACAGCAGCATCTGTTTTGGGAGGACTACCTACTGTCAAGGATCCAGCTTTGTGTTGTATCATTTCAGCTTCAATAGCTAAACATTAATGCATTTAAAGAGGAAGAAAGTGGAAAATACCTTTCTTAACGTCATCTGTGTGGAGGTTTGAAAAGTCCTTACCATCTTAAAAATTCGGACACAACACAACCTCCATCAAATTGTTCATCCAGCGAGCAGTTTAGATTTGAATCATTGTCCATCTCATCACCCTCCTAAAATAAAGGCCTAAGCCATGTTTTTCTCAACTTTTTGGGAAAACAGAAAAAAATCTTAAGCAAATATTTTGTTCAGTTTTTCTTTTTGAAAAACTAGGAAAAATAATTAAATATGGGAATGGCCCATTATTTTAGAAGGTTAGTGATATTTGTTTTCCTCCCAAATTCCCATAATGCTACATTTGTATTTGCTCCTCTGAAGTGGGCAATGTAAAGTTTTAACATTATTTCCAAAGAGCTACACCTACACAAGCAGGCGTGGAGTGTTGGTGAGAGTCAAAACCCCCTGAAACCAGCTGCTGTGAGCAGAGCTGGAAAGAAGTGGTTGAAAACAAATTTGTGGTACTTTATCTCTGTAGTATTTTAACCAAATCATATCACAGATATTTCATTTAGACACCATGAAAATGTTAAACAAAAATCCTTAAACAAATTTCTTCAGTTTACCCATACATATACTGTACATTTGAGCTGCAGCTGGACTTGGAGAAAAGTTTGAACTTAAAAAAAAAAAAAAGACAGTAATGGATGTAAAAGGAGATCATGATTACCAAGGTTCACAGTGAAAAAGGAGATGTAAAGGCAGGAGATCAGTCACCAGTCTTTACTTTTGAAATCACTTTGGCAATGTGAGATCTGTCTGATCTTCAGATGATGGAAGCCAACCGAGCAGACCCTTTGGACTGAATTCTTGCTGCGACTCAGATATATTTTCCGAAGCAGCAGATGCAGTTGCAATTGCCAGTGATTTAATGCAAGTAGCACTCCACATGGGAAAACTCATTGCCCAACAAATTAAACCATTACCTCCCCACTTGGAGTTAAATATGGAGAAATGACTCATTTAATGTCTGATTACTTTATAATACAGGCATCTAAACAATGAAACTACCCACTCCCACGGGTAAAGTCGGCTCCTTCGTAAGATAAGGCTGGCAATTGCTTGTCAGGGTCATAGTGAAGTTTTATTAAAAGACGTACGCTAAGAAGTCAAAAGAATTCATCTGTACGGATTCATTATGAGATGGCTCTGTACTCTGAAGATTTGTCTTCATTATCCAGCCTAGCACTAGGCAGATAACACCGCCTCATTTGCTTTCTGAGCCTCAATTTTCTCTGAACGATAATGCAGCGGATCTTTTGTGCAGCTGTGGTAAAGACAAGCAATATGCATGCAGGATTACAGAGGTTAATCATCAATTTAAAGCTAATCTTTGTTAAATACCAGTAGAGGCATGGTCTGTGCTCAAGACAGATGTAATCAGGCAAACCTAAAAACAAACCTCTATCTAAATGGAATGAAGTTCGGTTAATCTGGGCTTTCCAGCAGGAGTTGACGAGCGAAGAAGGAGAGATCCCTTCTTGACTAATGTTCCACCTTTTTCCTGGTGTAGCTGCAGATTCTGTAGGGATAGCCTTGCTCCTAAGGAGTTTGTTGGGAGGGCCCGTGCACTCTCACACTAACTGCACTCATTTTTCTCACAGAAGTGAATGTGAGGGAGAAACCTCAATTCATTTGTATTTACATGAGCTCTGTGGTTGCCATGGAGTTAGGATAATCATGCAAATTATGCAATCAAAGACAGGATCCCTCTTCCTGAGTCCGAGAAAATGAGTAATTAATTCTCTCTCTCTTTATTTATTTATTTTTTAAATTTATTTTTCTTGTTAATGTGCAGGCGGCTGGGAACACAGGGTCCTAGTCATTATCTTCTATAATCTCGTCTGGTCTGTTTAAACGTGGCTGCCAAGTTGGCTAATTAAAATTGAAGCTACTGCTGCTTTCCATCCCACAATGTTGATTTTTGTCAAAGGTGGAACTTTGTGGTGGCAGAACAAAAGAACCATGAAGACTTTTGGAGGATGAAATAAAGGAATTCTGACTTGCAGGAACGCAGGTCCCCTAACCCATGATAAGTTTTGTGGATCTTCCTTAAACTTAAACCAACTTTTTCAAGAAACAAAAAACAATAAATGTTGGGGAAAAAAATCTTTGTTTGTATGCATGCACAGAATTCTGAAAAACAACATGTAAAATATTCATGACCTCCCTCTGAGGCATGTATTTTAGAGATGTAGGAAATAAGAGCTTTACATTGTTTTTGTCCAACCTTTAGATTGGTAAGAAAAGCTCGGTACAAAACATTGCATTTCCCATTAACCTGGGTCATTTAATGTCTCTTGGGTCAGCCTTTACATTATTGGGAAACAGAATCCTCTCACATTGATGGCAGAAGCAGTAATTCCATTGACAAGGCAGACTCCTTTAATAAAGATAAGCCCTCAAGAAAATCAATAGCCTGAACTAATTTTGAGACGACTCAGAGTTGTCTAGACAAACGTGACACTAACACCTTAACCAAACATTTTTAAAAGCTCTATTTCATTGATACTGCTCACCAAGGCTGTTTTCTAATCTTTGCTGCAAAGAATGGTAATAAAGCACCCCAGCAAGTGTTTCTGCAGATGCTCTTTCCCTGATTCTTCTCGCTCCCCCATTAGGCCCCTGCTACTGGGGCCACAAACTTCTCTAATGAAGAATTGGTCTTCTGCAAATTCAACCATAAAGTGGCTCCTGCTGCAGAACGTGTGGTGATAAAAGGAGTTATTGGGCCTACGACCTCCTTTTGCCTCTTATCCCCTATAAACACTTCAGCGGGTTTTACGGGGCCATGGAGGCAGCGGAACGAGCAATAAGCTGAAGGGGTAATATTGAGGGGGACTGATGACTTATTCATGAACAATGGCACAACAAGAGGGCACACATGAAACTGACAGCGAGAAGTCCTCGTCCTGTAATTTGTTATGTAGCTCTGATGAGACTCGTGTCATACTTGAGGGTGATTAATCTTTGGACCGCATGTGCCGCGGCAGTTTTTCGAGTGGAGGATATCAAGAGCTTTTCGTGGCAGAATTAAAAAATACTGGAGCGCACGCATTCATTAGCTTTACCACGGGCTCTAACATAAGCCTGTGGGTTTAGCATCACACCAAACGAAGACAAAGCTCTGCTCTGCTGTGAAAGTCACCCTGCTGAAATGACATGATGTTTTATTCCCTCTATCTCCTTAACCTGATTCTGTCAGAGACTAAGAAGTGCATGTGCCTGGATGCCGTCATTAAGTCAGAGACAGGTTTTAGTTAAACGAAGCCAAGCTCTTCATGTCTTCCACACCAACAGCAGCAAGGAACAGAATCGGAACCTGTTGGAATCAACTGCTTTTCTGCATTCATTTTGCTTCTCAAGGTCTGATTTTCATTTACGATTTACAATAACAGACAAAGCCCTTAAGCTCATAACAGAAGCAATTATAATTTGTGTCTTTTTTGTGCACACCCATTAAACTTTCAGCAGACCTCGTGGCAGAAGTAAGTCAGCACACAGACTAATTACTTAATTACAATTAAATAATGAATCTAAGGGTTTAATCACAGCTAATTACTTAATTCCAATTAATTCCCCAATTTCTAAATACAGACGGGCATTTAGAGCCAGTAACTTACAGTCCTGGAGTCTGGAGTGACACAAGTCACTCAAACATTTTAAGTCTGTATTTTCAGCAATATCTGCTGATGTAGTTGATCTATTTAAGACTGGAACTAATTACAAAGTTCACTCAAAGTGTTCAGGAGTCCACAGTTTGACAAAATGTCAATAAACGGAGACAGTTTGCTTTTCCTAGAAGTGGGCTCCAAGTCAAGTTGACTCCAAATATCCAACACAGCATCTTTAATGAGGAAAAGAAAACTCCAAGAGTAACTCCAAGAGTGGGAAAGTGAATTCCCACATATCCTTCAGGATAACGTCAGGGTGTTGTTTAACACCTGAAGCTGGGTGGATGTTGGGTGATGCAGCAGGACATAGAAGCAAATCCACCACAGAATAGCTCCAGGAAGAGAAGTCAGCCCAGTCTGAACTACAGCAGCCCTGCATATCGGAAAGGTCAAAAATTCCTGACAAACATTTTACAGGTCGGATCCAGATACACTAAAAGCTTGAAGTCACTGCTGTCTCGAAGGTTCGACCAGCTCTTAAAAGGTTTCACTTGTTTTTCTGCCTGCACTGTGAATTTTTAATGAATGTGGTCAATACAGACATGAGAAATTGTGATAGCTTGTGTGTCACCAGCTTAAACACATTATGAGTCTATTATTGTAACTTGGTAGGAAATCGGATCTCATTTCATGGTAAAATAATGCAGAAAAACACTTCATTTGAAGTTTTTTTTTTTTTTACCGCTCAAACTAATGTGCCATTATTTTATATGAACTGACAGTAAAGACCACACATTGTCTCCATCTATATCATGTACTAGTGACGCAAGCCTTGCGAGACAGGATAAAAACAAGAGGTAAAAACCAGCACTGCATTCAGACTGCTCCAAGGGTTTTGTTCCCCACAAAGAACAAGAAGAGAAAGTATAAAATAATACAGAGCGTCGATACTTGTGGTTTGTATTCCTTCAAATTGTCTGCAAACAGGGCGCTGTTGCTCTTGAAATCTCGGTTTAAATGCAGGCGTGCAGCCCAGCTGGCATTAAAGTATTTTCCTTTTTTTCTTCTCTCACACAGAGTGCAAATTTGGCTCAAAGTAAAAGTTAAAAGCAGCTTGGTGCTGCATAGGCAGTGGTGTAGAGCTGCGCAAAACCAAATGCTGTAAACAATGATAGAGTACACAACATAGTGATGTGGAAGTGTGCTGATTTACATCCTCCCCATCTCTGCCCAGCTGAGCCTCTGAAGCACCAAACAGGCACAGCTTCGGCAGGACGAAATGGAGCTGGAGATTGTTATTATAGATAAACACTTCTCTTACGATCTACTTTTCCCTGCAAGGAGGAAATTACAAGGCCGTTTCTCAAAGATGAGCGGAGAGTTGGCTCATTTTATTTTACTGGTGTGCGCAGTCACAATCAAACGGCAAATGATCCTGGACAGTGAGTGTGCAGTTGATGGTCATTTACATAATTTATGTATAAGTTTGATTGACATTTGAAAATTCTTCTTTTTTTTGGATAACTCGTGATATTTTTATATTTTATAATTTGTGCCTGTCACATTTTAAATGAGAGGCTGACAATTTTCATCCCAGCCACCTGAATAAAAGTGATGGCAGCTTATATTTCTACAAACCATAAATGCCCTCAACCTATTTAGACTTTTCCAGTTAGATGTCATCACATAAATTGTGCTTACATGGACAAATATTTCTTCAACCTGACTGAAAAACATTCTGATTAACTTAAATATTTGCATTGATAATAATGAAGTATTTTCATGCGGTATGTTTTTACATATGCAACCTGATGTTTACATAAAGTTTGAAAAAGATACACATAGACTTTGTTTTCCTTCTTGTTGGACAGTATCGTTAAGGAAAGTTTTCCTGCTTTCAATACTTATTTTAAAAGGGTTGCTTCAAAAAGTTACCACACAGTTGTCGATTATTTGTGAGAATTGCCTTTAAACTTGGCTCAAACCCTTTTTGTAGCCCTCAAGAAGCATCTCATAATATCTTTGTGGAACTTTGGCCCATTCCTCCTCCCAGAGACGGTGGTGCTGTCAGGTTTGTCAGCATTCTTGCTCATACAAGCCTTTTCAGTGCCACCCACAAATTCTTTATTGGATTGAGGACAGGGCTCTGAGCCACTCCACTGTCTTCATTTTGCTTCATTTTGTTGTCCTTCAGCCACTTTCGAACTAATTTGAAGGTATACTTGTGTTCAGTGTCCACGTTCAAGCTGTATCTTGTTGACTGATGTCTTGAGATTTTTTTTTCATATCCACATAATCCTCTTTCTGTCTTTCTATGTATTTTGTAAAATGCACTTGTCCCTCCTGCCCCCCACAGCATGACACTGTCACTTCCTGGTGCCACAGTTGGAATAGTGTACTCTAAGTTTTATTCTTTTTTTTTTTTTTTTTTAGAGCAGTCACTTTTTTAAAGCTGGCCTTTTGGCTTCTGTTCGTGCAGCTGGTGTTTTATTGTGAGTAATGATACACTCTTCCTGGTCTCAGACAGCATTTTTCCCAGGTCTTCTGCACATTTTACAACAAAATACCTTCATCTGTGGGGACACAGTAGTCTCTTTTCTGGGCAGTGTGATGGCTTTGTAGCCTAGAAATCTAGATGTACCACTGACAAATATAAATTTGCTTTGTAGATACGTCCAAAGACTGTATAAGACAATGGACAAAGCATTCAGTCACGTGACCCATTGGTTTCTGAAGCCCGTTTTTCTTCTTGCGAGGCACAGCCATGTTGCTTCGGAAGCTGACGGAAACATGCCCACCATATGTCAATCAATGTTAGCTTTATGGGCAGCCCCTTCAGCCGAACCCCACTGAAATATCTGCAGAGCTCCCATCAGACGTTATACTGCTGGATATACCATTTCACATAATGAGTCAACAAGGTTTCAAAATCAAAAATGGCCGTTGCATTTAGCTGATGCTGGGCTTGTACAAATGGGTGGGTGCTTCGCTAAAACGCAGTAGCATATTGATTCCAAAAGAGGAAGTTATAACAGCTTTCCATTGGCTGAGCCAGCTGTCAATCAGTCATATTAGAAATAAATGCTTTATATAATCTCTCCTAGCATGGTACAAAAAAATTCACTTCCGTCAGAGTTGTTATGGATGTGAAATCAAATGATTTGAGACCAAAACAGTTCTTTGGAACCAGACTGTAAATATGTTTGTTTCTGCTCTAAAGTCATTCAAAGTCAGCCAAAGACATTTTAACATGGGACTCAATGGAGATTGACCTACTTTTGGAGCCAGCCTCTATGCCTCTAGTGGTCAGTCAAGGAACTGCAACAAATCTTATTTTTTGCATGAGCTGCAGCCTGGAAGTGAAATAGTTGGCACTTGTGTATGTCAAACTACAATCCAGAGGAGCTCATTATCTATGCCAAAAAGTCTTGGGCATCCAATTAAATCAGTCTATCCTTGTAGAAAGAGTCTGCATGGGTTTAACACAATGATGACAGAGGGGCAAAATAATCTGCATGTAAACAGTGTAGATGGCTGTAGTTGAGGAATAGCAACAATTTGATAAGCAATTGGTGGTGCCGCCCCTTGGATCATGAGGCCCTTGAGGTCATTTTCAGACCCTACATCTTTCCTATCATTGTTTCTACTTGTGTATTATTGTTTTGAGCAGATGATCCTGGGACCTTCAGGCCACTTAACTTATCAACAGGCTTTAATGCTAAAACATCACCATGTGGAATTCCTTAAGTTGTTTGAGGTCACAGTCTTAAAATAACTTCTGAAAAAACAATAATCTCAAAAATATGTAAAAAAAAAAAAAATCCTTTAGAATACTTAGAAAAAAATTCTTTTATAATTCCCATGACATTTGATGAAAGATAAAATAAAATCTGAATATTAACTTCACCGTCAGACAGGGAGAAAAAGACAACTGTATGTGCCTCAAAGCTTTCGATAAGAAATTTTGAAACACAGAAAGTAGTGGTGCCTGCTAAGCTGGAGGAAACAGAGAAGAAAAAAGTAGATGAGTGAGATAGAGCCACATTCTGTCCTGTCCCTTTTGCTCCATCTAAAGAAGCAACAAACTCAACAGGACCCAACTTGTCCTCTTGACTGTAACCAGATGAGAACCAAAAGAGGTTCTTTACAGCTCCCTAACTGTTTCAGATTGTGATCCTCCCTCCACCAAAAACCAGGTTAAATGCAGCTCAACTGATACTATATATCATACAAAGCGGCTCTGCACAATAATAAAAAAAACATTTTAAAAAAGCACACACAAGCCATAGCTTTGCTGGGGATTAACAGCAAGACTATATATAAGACTATAAACTGCTGTTACAAAGACAGAAAATGTGTAAAAGTGTGTTCAAAAAAATCTTCCAAAGCAGAGTATTGTTTATTAAATACACATTATACATCTACACCCTACACTGTATGTATGTACATAAATCTACTCAACTCACTATGAAAGTAAATCCACCTTGCAAAATATTAGGCAACTAATTCACTTTTTTTAAAGGCTGAATGCAGCAAAAACTACTTGGTTATTTTGTTTTTTGGTTCAGTGACAGAATTAGGGCAGAAACTGTGTTTTCTATGTTTCTAGGCAGCATTTTGAAATGTTGATAAAACTAATCTGCAAAACCAATGTGTTTCCATTAAATCACATTATGTGACAAACTCGTGTTTTCTCCTTAGACAATAAGTCCTTCCAAGAATAATGGTGATGCATGTCCAGAACTTGCTTGATTTTGGCAGGTTTATTTCTATTCCTGCAACCACCCTGGTTGTCTTTTTTTTTTTTTTTTTGACATGAAAAAGACAGACATTTGCAACAAATTGTCACAAGGGAATCCTCTTAGATGTGGAGCCAGTCACATCTGAGGGGTTTCTGGGAGGTTGTTGTCCAGTGTTTCACAGAGGAGCTGTTGATTCAGAACTGTAAGATCACTTGTGTGAATCAGTAGGTGTTTTTAGATTAGACCTGTGGTATCCGCCAATATAGAAGGAGTTAGTAACTCATCTTGTTGTACCTGCAGGGAGTTAGTTCCTACAGAAAACCAAATGCGATTCTTCTTGGTATGTCATGTGACCTCTGGACACAAAAAGATCTTTCTACTGTAGTTTTGCATTGTAGAACAACCTTGTCAGAGCAAAAACTTGTTTGTGATATATAACTTCTGTGAAGTTTACCTGTTTTCATTTGGTGTATTCACAATTTTTTTTTTTTTAAAGTGTGTTTTCTACAGATATAAGGCACGTTTCCACTAGAGGGAGTTTCAGGTAAATTGTTCGGTGTCGGATCATTGACGCATCTCCATTAGCAGGAACGACCCAGCAGAAATGGTTTTGTTTTCCTTTACGGGTTGAAAAGTGTCCTTGTAGTAGGAGAGATACTTCAGTTGGCCATAAGGAACCTTGTGGTGGGGATAGGAGGGGTGTGGGTGGGGTCTTCTGCTGATCAGGAATGCAAAATTACATTCAGCACTCTCACATGAACATAAATCATGTGATGACAACTCATCTGAACCATTTGGACCAGAAACATTTTGCTGTGAGTACATGTGATGAAGTTGGAGATTACAAGAAAAAACGATGGATGGAGTGATAAATTGGTTCAGATCTTGCTGGCATATTACGACAATGTAGAGGTCCGGGGGATGGGTTTTCTTTTAATCTCAATTGCTACCACTGCAGTGTATATAAAAAAGCAAACAAAAACATAAGTTGCATCCATTGTTTACTTACTTCTTCTCCTCTCTCATTTTGCTGTGTTCATCTTCTTTTATGCTGCCGGCTGTTTGTGAACAGCCAGCAGTGTTATTTGTTCAGTCCAAGGTTCTTGTGTGACGCTACAGTGTAATGGAGACACGCTGCCTAAAGGAGCTGAGGAGGGGTTGGCCCTGTTAGAGGTTTCTGTCTGCCAGGTTTACCCAGAATCCCAGCTAAAGGGAAGCACACCTAGTATCTGAAGTATCTGTTATCTTCAGAAATATAAAATGGAAATCTGTTACTCTGGAGAATTGATTGCATTTCTTGCATTTATTGATTGCATTTCTTTTTGTTTTATAAACTCTTATTAGTCCCGCACAGGAAATTGCATTATCCTCTGCTTTTAAACCATCACTAGTTACACTAGGAGCAGTAAGCAGCTGCTGCAGCACCCAGGGAGCAGTTAGGGGTTAAAGGACTTGCTCAAGGGACCACAGTGGATCACCTCTGTTAACATGGGGGATTAAACCTGGGTCCTCCGTGCCCAAGCTTACCTCTGTAACCACTAGGCTCCCACAGTCCCTATTGTTCTTTAGAAACTGTAATTAGTCAACTTATTATGCACTTCCAAAGAACTGTTCATGAGGAAAAACGAATAAGGTATTACACTACAGGAACTGTAATTTCTGAAGCTTAGCTTTAACTTCAGGTGTGTAATGTTTTATCAGACCAAAGCTGTGGTTTTTTTCACTGTTGTTGAAAATATACCACAAAGCGTGAGTCTGAGTATCCACTATGGACACTATGACTATACTAAGTTGATCTGCTTCCATGCACATATTTGTTACTTTTAGACAGATAAATTACATTCAATTCAATTCAAAAATACTTTATTAATCTATATAAGGGAAATTATATGTGTATAAATATATATATATATATATATATATATATATATATATATATATATATA
>JAOWBL010000007.1:744261-765879 GCA_028564865.1 Zenarchopterus dispar | reverse complement strand
TATATATATATATATATATATATATATATATATATATATATATATATATATACTCATTACAGTAAGGAATATTAGGCATGTTGATTGTCTTATATTGACAGTTTACTCAAAACAATGACAAAGCAAGTTTAAAATTTAGCATTAATAAATGACTGAGCCGCCTCAGCCCACAGGCTCTGATCCCTCTGATTATGTTACAATCAATGAGCAGCATGTGAAGCAACAACTTGAATCACTTATGCAGATGAGGCAGCTTGATACTGTGGAAGTTCCAGTCCAAGGTCAGCGGCTGTGGCTAAATGGTATCCGGGAAATGTGTGGCTGTCATCGCGAGCCTGACCCATTTCTCATCTGGAAATCTCACAGTGATGCTTCATTGATCACACATACTGTGCAAAAAATAAAGATAACCTTACCTCTCATACTTATTTGGCAGTCAAGCCATGTTTACCAGTGGTGGACTGACCTCAGAAGTTCAGGTTAGCTTTGTCCCATTTCTGCTTTAACATTCTTAGTTTCTGTTCACTGCATACTGCTTTCCCTCCTGTTTATTTAGTGTTTGCATGCAGCAGGGAGGGAGATAACCAATACTGGCACAGCTAACTATGTTATGTGCCGACCTCTGATGCGAGTAAACACAGGGCTCTCTCGTGGGAAGCAGTTTTAAGTTGAATGCATTTTTATTAGCTTGTAAACTGCAGCTTGGTGTTGAATCAAGTTGGCGCTTGGCAGCCAAAGGCACATTACAGAAGGTCCACATACTAAACCTTGAGTTTCTGCAGTGTTGAATACATATTTGAGATAGTGGGAAAACACTGGCAGATCTTTGCTGCTTGCCTTCCAATAGGATACTTTTGTGCCAGAACGTGAAAGGTTTTCCAAGTTATGGAGTTCTGCACACACCAGCTGGAGAAATAAGCGCAATATATCAAAGAGGAGCTCCTCAAAGTAAATAACATGCCTGTAGTCTACATATGTCTGAGTTAATATGCATTACCTGATTGCCCTGTAGTAGAGATTGTGCATAATTCAAGACCAAGGTGGAATTGCGCTGCATATGAACTGGAAGATTGATGACATTTAATAAACATTAGTACAAGAGTGTAAAGTTCTGTAAACATTTTATGTATTCTTGCAATTTACTGATCAGAGCTGTGATATCTTTGTCTGCACTCAGCAGACCTTGCCACAGCATTTCTCATTAAACTATTCATCACATCAGCCTCATCAAAAATTAAGAGTATCCTCACAGTTTATTACAAGATGCCCTGCTTTTTATTTGATGAAGTAATTCATCCATAATGCATGGGCATGTTGCAGTTTTCAGGAGGCCTGTGAGACTGGAGAAACACATCTGCATCCCAAACACTTACGCCTGTATGGTGAAGGGAGAGGAATTAAGTTAGTGCACTGGTTTTGATGACATCAGCATTTCACAATGTTCCCTCTCTGATAAACTGTAGAATAATTACTTTACGCAGCGAAGATCAGACTCATTGTGATATCTGGGGAAGAGGTGACAGGAGAAGCATGATAAGAACTACAGTTGCATTAAATTGGCACAGCATAATTAGCTTTATCTTAGTTGATGAGGAGGCCCTTGTGCCAAGGGGATCTTGATGCTGCATAAAGCGTGGGTGCTTTACCACGAGTGGCAGGCTGAATGAGGCTCATCAGGTCACTCCCTGATTGAATTCCTTCTCACAGTCGTGTTGTTGTTTCTTGCCGTGGAACGCTTTTTCGAATGAGTCGGCGCCCCTGGAATTGGTTGCCTCCACTGATCCAAGAATGATGAGCAAGTACGCCTGTTTTATCTGCAAGAACACCTTCTGGGATTCCAGACAATGTCAGCTGATGCTCGAAAGAAATCTGTGAGTTAAGCAGTAGGCAGTCCAGGCCAAATTGTCAGTGGGGTAAGACAAGCTGCAGAAGCATTTCCATGGTCAGTGAACAATGATGCATTTAGACTGCTGTAGGTAAAAGAAGAGCTGTTGCCATGGCGAGGTTTGTGACTTTACAGCGTTGTTTGACCTGTGTAATTTCTATCAAAGTCAGCTGAGCCAATAGTATTATCATCCACAGTATCATCTACATTGGGGGGAGATGTTTGTTGGACTTTTTTCTTTTCAATTTTTACCAATTTAGCATTGACATATATTTGTTCATGAGGTGCAGGCCCTCGTCAAGTTCGGTGTCTCACGCTCAATGTGTGCACAGATGGCAGTGGGAAGGAGGACTAGTAATTGGAAGAGCCTGCTTTGCACACTGAAACATTGTGGAGAATCAAGAAAAGATGTTGAAAGGATTGCTATTGAGGGAAAGTTTTAAGTCAGCGTATAGAAAATTACAGTTTAAACCTTGTAATTATTGCCTCGACCACATGCGTCTGCGTACATTAACAAATGACAAATTACACCTTCTTCAAGACTGTTAATGAATGCCTTTGCTGGCATGTGGGTGTGGATTAGGTCATTGTCCTACTCACAGAGTCCACAAATAGCTAAATATTGCTTACCAACAGAACTGCCTTGTTATTTCTTCTCAAAACAAGGAAAAACGATGCTCCATCATCAGAATCAACATGTGAAATGTTGTTGAGGTGTCAGAGGGACGTGTCTCTATTATTATAAGGTCTGTTAGATGGTTTCGGCTGAGAGCCCATGTTAAGTGTCAGCTTGGTACAAAGTTCACTATCCTTATCACCTCATCACAGCCCACCGCTCTCCACCCCACTGTGCGGTCACTGGAATTAGAAAACCAGTAAATGAGCTGGAGGTTGAGAAAAAGAAAAAAACAGGTCTTAAACCCACCTACGCAGTGAGACACAGGAAAATATAGTTGAGCTCAATGTGGTCTTTGTTCCTGAGTCTGAATTGAGGCTGGAGAAATGGTCAATATGGTTATTTTTTCCACAGATTTCTTTTTTTTAACCAGTACATTCTAAATTAGCTTGGCCTGTATAAAATACTTTCCATCAGAGGTTTTTTCCTCTTCATTTTACCAAACACTAGCTTAACTTCTCTTTGGGGTATTATATGAAACTGTATACTGAATTCAGACCAACCAGTTCTAGTGACTCCCTGTGGGGTTGTGGCGAGTGCCTCTGGGGTATTACAAAGCCACTTCAGAGTTTCCTTTCTGTTTGGATTTGCACTACAAATACTGCTGCTGAAGTAGTGTAGCAGTTGATAGACTATTCAAAACCATACTGTAATAGCTTTGTTGAAACTTCATATTTCCTAGGCTTCACCATCAGCCTGTTTCTCTCTTTAGCTTCAAGTTAAGAACGGTTGATTTTACTAGTTTTACAAGTTCTTTTGAGATTATACGTTCGGGTTCTGTATTCATGCAGAACCCCAACTAATCACTGTCTGCTGACATTCTCTGGTCCAGTCACCACATATTCATATCACAGCTGGTTCCCCTCACTCTAAAATACTCCTTCTTTGAGGTGGGAGCAAAATAAAATGTGATAAAAGAAGTTCATTGAATATGCCCCATGAATATCTATAACAACTATGAAAAAGTTGATGCAGTTTATAAAGCACATGTTTTTACTCTTTATGCGATCTGTTGCAGAACCTGATACCCCTGTGCCTTTATAGTGGTATTAGCATATATGTGTTTTGAAGTTCTACTTGGTTCTACAACGCTCATATATTCAGTCAGGTGATTCAACTGTAAGGAGGTTGGCTACATTATAGCTACTCACTGTTGCTCAATATCACTACTGATCACGTGTCAGTCCCTGGCTGAAGATAAAACACACTGTACCTCTAGTGCTCCAAACACATATTGCAGGGCATGGCTGAACATCTTTACTGATTAAAACAGTATTGCCAGTGGGTCCTCTGTCAACACAGCAGAGCTACAGTATATGCCCCCATGTGGTCAGGGGTGGTATTATTACATGGCGTGACTTTAACCTTCTTAGTTTCTATTGCTGGCTGCTGCAATCACAGCTGTTTGCAAATAGTCTTTTAGTGTTTGCCTTGACCATGCTTGTTAGATATCATTTGACCTTCTTCTCCATTTAAGGATTATACACTGAGTTGAATTATGCTAACTGATGAAAACCTAGTAGTCTCTCCTAAATTCACTGCAGTTGCTACTTCTAATGGATAAAAATATATGTCCAGGCTACCCACCACTTGCCTGATGACAACTGGATTGGGTCCTGCCCCACCTGTGACCCTGAAGAGGGAGAAGTGGATATAGAAATAAAAAAGTTGACAGATAGTTTTAGATATTTATCCACCAGATGGCCTCAGAGGAGTGTAATTACTGTCAATTTCAATGGTATTGCTGTTATTACACAGTCACAGATGTCATACACTTGACACTATGTACTTCTGATTCTAATTAATGAAGTCTAATCAAATGGTTCTGCGATAAACTCCTTTTTATCTTTGTAATGTGTGCTCTTGTTCAATTTGATGTCAACAACACATCTTTAAAAAATGGTTGGGACATGGTTAACAAGATTACATAACTTGTGTGTGAAAAAATAGAAATATAAATCAATAGATAGAGAGCAGACTGACTACCAATATTGAATAGCTGAACTGTTTTGTTTTTATGTTTTGGACAGAGTCCTGCCTTTTTTTTCCTTTTTTTTTTTAATAAACTGCACTTTAAATTTAACAAGTGTAAATCTTTGGGAACTGCACAGTCATTTTGCTTCTCATCATGACCAAGCCAGCTAGGTGAAAGCAATGAAATGCTCAGCAGTGCTTCTTTACATGCTGGGTTTGTTCTTGATTATACCTCAGTGTTTTCTGTTTCAGAGCTTCTGGCTTCTGTGCTCTCTCATTGTAAGAGACGTATCATTGGATCTCTGAAGTTAAGAGGAGTAGAAAAGATAATATCGGTCCTCTGCGAGTAGCTCAAGCTTTAAGTTGTAACAGAAATAATTAAAGCGAGCCAGGAATCCCATGGTGAACCACTATTCATCCATAATTTAACATCAGTCATGGTTGTGGGAGTCAGGTTTCAGAGTTGCAGTTGGATGTGCGTGGGTGGGAGATACATTGTATGTGTTTTTGAGTGGCTGAGGAAAAGAAGTGAGAGCAAAGGGGGAAATACACAGTGAAGGTGTTTGTGTGTCCCATGCGATGATTCTTTTGGAGAGAAAGGGCCAAACTGTCTGACAGGAGACCATCTAACAAAGCTGTGAAGCAGAAGCAGAGAATGCCAACACTAGACTAAGATGGGAAAAAAAGAAAAAACAAGAGATTATAGTTGTTTCTGCTTCAGATTGCATTGAAATGTCTTTATCTTATGTGACTCCACCAGAAAAATCCATAGTAACAATAAATAATACATCTTGCCTCAGTACTTGAAATACAAAGATACCTTTTGCTTTTATTGCAGCAATAATGAGGTTGTCCTAATGTGTACCCATTAAAAAGAAAAAGCAAGGCTGTCCTCTACAATACCTGCTGTCAGACACACTTAATTTTGGGGTGTGCTGCAGAATATGAATTAAGGATTATTCTGTAGATTTGTAGAGGGGGCTGTTTGGGTAATGGCCTGTTTTGAAAAACTTCTGCTTCCCTTCCTTTATGCCTTATAGGATAAAATGAGCAGTGCACATCTCTTGGCTTTTCAGACAAGAGGCAGCACTGCTGCTCCAGTGCTGAAAAACTCTGAAGCCTGCATGATGATCATCAAGTGTAGCACTTGTGTATGGAGGTTTGTAACATGGGTTAGAGTAGGAAGGCGAGACTTTATCTCATTGACCCTAAATATGATGCAGTGTCCATCGATCAGTGTCAAACAGGTTATGGAGACAAATGCATCTTAAGCAGGAGTGGACTACCATACAGCCAGGAGGAACTTTGGCCCTTTAATCTTTACAAGTTTACTTGTTGCGTGAGGCCTGTATGGTCCTAGATGTAGTTTTTGTGATTCTTTTATCTTTCTATTGAAGATTGGCAACTGTCTTGAATGGTTTCTTGTTGTGAATAATCTTTCTCACTGTAGAAACTTCATTTTCCAGATTAATGCACAAAACCATTGCTTCTCTAAGGCTATTACTTGTGTTTTTCCTTCTTGGCATTGTGTTAACACACAGCTGAATATTCCAGATCAGCAAACTGACAAAATGTCTGTTTTTATACACCTGCTGAGGTCCAATTCATTAAAGGTTGATGATTATCAACACCTTGCTGGAACCTCTTAAATCCTGTGAAAGTTAAAAAGGGGGAGGTATCTAGTATGACCCATATAGACAGGGTTAAAACAGGGGGTTCTAACTTCCATACATGACTGTGACATGGTTGGTAGGTTGCAAATGAAAAGTTGCACAGGTATGTATCAAGAGTGGAGTAAAAGAATAAGGTCTAGTGGAATGAGAAACAATGGCTCCTTCTAGGTAGTGCTGTACTGAGAGACAAGTGGAGGGGGATTGGATGAGACAGGCAGCTCCTCTGTCTGCCTGGCTGCAGGCGGTGGACTTGGCAGCTCTGTACCAGGAAACACTGACAGACAGGCGCTCCTGTCACAGCTTATAAGTACCTTTTTGCACAACACCGGGCCTTCCTGGCTCATTCTCCTGCATCCCACACTCGAGCCACAGATTCAAGTGTGAAGCAGGGGTGTGTGTGTCATCACCTTTGTATCGTTAAAGACTCTGAAAAATGAGAGAAAGGTCAGCAGTGACATCATAAGAATGAGCTGTGCACACTGGCACTCTTAAAATTAGAGGGAAGATTTCTGTGACTAAGTTGCACTCAAAGCAGAACATTTCCACAAGCAGAGAATAAATTATTACAGTGGTTCACAAAAAGCAACTCAGTTTCCCATATTTCAACAAAGATATTTCATGCATTCTTTACACATCAGTGATCTTCTTTCAGTGTAACATATTAAAAGGCACAAATTCAGTTGCTTTATTACAATCTTTGAAACTTCAGGGAGAAATATTTTTCAAAAATTTAAAAAGCTTCTATCACAGGAAGACGGTGCTTGATGCATCGACAATGACATAAGTTCACCATAGTGAATCTAATGTTTTTTCTATGTTGCACGCAGGGTCACAGCTGTCTGAAGGACAAGCTGTTTCTAAAATGTGTTCAGCTGATTTGTCACACTCATGCCTTTTTTACATGCCTGTTTCCTTCGACAGGTCTGGCTCTTACCTGTTTTGAGGTCACCTATGAGAACTTTTTTTGTCCAGACCACAGTGACATCTTTGTAACTTCTAATCTCATTATGTGGTCTTTATCCTAAAATCAGACAAGTGGAAAAAATATTATTGTCTGAAAACAACCAATGATAATATCTCATGTAGTATAATGAATAATGAATAATGATGGATAACTCATTTTTTCTTTGTACGCTGTCTTAAAGTTTTGTGATTATGCTTGTAGACCCAGTCAAGTTTGCATACATATAAACTTTGATATCAGTTTCAAGAAATGAGCTTACATCTGCCTTAAAAATTTTACTATCATCTTTTTTCATAATTGTGGATTTTAGAGAGGGCAGAAAGAACATAAAACATGTTTCTTCTGCCTACGCTGAATAGTATTGTTACATTTTTCAAAATCATAAATAAGAAGCTTGTGCTGAAAATTCTGATCATAAAACTTCTGAAACATTACATTTTCCTCCAACTATCAAAAGTCAAAGACCTCCTTTTTTGTTAGTATTTTTAAATAGATCTTTTTTTTTTCTCTGACCTTGTAATTGCAGTGAATATCGTCTAACAAAAATAAGCAGTGAACTTGTCTTTGTGGTGTAGCTGTTTATTTTTCAGTCTGATAAAATCTTATCAAATTGAACAAAAATCATGTCTGAGGAGGCTGTAAAGATTTGAAAATATATTTTACTGGTGTCAAATTCATTTTTTCACTGCAATCTGTGTGGTGAGTAATTTGTTGAGAACATGTTGTCTCTGGTTCACAGATTCCAGAATAGTATGTGCATATGTGTGAGTGTGTGTGTGAGTGTGTGTGTGAGTGTGTGTGTGTGTGAGTGTGTGTGTGTTCCCAGGAAGGGAAGGTTTACATTATCCCACCATGACCTTTGCTTCTAAGCTGGATGTTTGCATTGCCATGCCCTGTAGTTCTGACTAGCACAACCCAAGAAACAAATCTCTCAGCTGGTTTTCCGAGGGAAGGAGACAGTGTATTTTTTCACTTTTCTTTTATTGTTTTTTAGAGATTCCATGACATTTAGGAAAAGAAGCTCTGCTATTTCAACCAATGGCATTTTGTATGAGATGTTTTTTCTTGTGAAAAGGTATTTGACAGGTGTATCCTGAAGTTAAGAAAATAAAGCAACATTACTATATTTAGGAAGTGTGGTAGAAATATATATTAAAAGTCCAACAGCCAAAGTGGTGAATTAGAATTTTCACAAGGTTTTCAAAGTCCCTGTGGTATTACAAGTCAGTTTAAATATGTCAAATCTTTTATCTTTTCTTCTTATTGAATTTTATTGCTTTCCTATTGATTTTTTTTGTCTGTATGAACAGAAAATCACAGTCACCTAACTGTAGAAATTCCTTTCTTTCTTTTTTTTTTTTTTCGTTTTGGCCTTCAGACATACCTGCATATCTTAGACATATTTTCTGATGAGCTGTCTGGCTAAGTGTTGCCCATCGAGAGAAATGAAACCATCAATTGAAATGGACTGTACAGAGTGAGAAGCAAAAGCAGATGGGAAAGAGAGAGACGAGAAGAGACTAAAAGACAGATGAATTGAGATTATCCTTTTGAGATGATACACTTCTAACAGACATGAAATGCATTTATGGTTTGATTGCTTTTTCAGGGAAATGATGAAAGTGCCATTTCAGTGTAATACAGACATTCATCCTGCTTTGTATCTCTGAAATATGAAAGCTTTTTCTTCTTTTCTTGTCTTTGTTCCTCTCCACAGATGTTCTATGGACTGCTGATGATTTTTCCTCCTCCAGTTCAAATTCAGTGGCAGACAAAAACTCCATTTCTCATTGCCCTTGTTACCATTGAGCCCAGAAAGACCCATCTCGTCCACAGCTGAACCCCTGCCTCTCTTCTCACCTCTGCCCGTCTCCACTCGTCGGTCCACAGCCATGGCTTGTCTTCTGGTATCCGCATTGCTTCTGGTTCTCCAGACTTATGCTGCACCACCTGAGCTTGTTCAGACAAGCTTTGGTATACCACTAGAACCCATCCACTTTGATCCTGCAGCACCGGTCAATGTCTCTGAAGACGTGACCTCATCTCCACCACCAGGAACGAGCAAACAAATCCCACAGAGTATCATTATTGGGGTACGCAAAGGGGGCACAAGAGCACTGTTGGAGATGCTAGACATACACCCTGAGGTTGCTGCAGCTGCCACCGAGGTGCACTTCTTTGACTGGGATGAGAACTATGCCAAGGGTCTTGAGTGGTACCGGGATTTGATGCCCTACTCTTACCCTCACCAGATCACAATAGAGAAAACTCCAGGTTACTTTACATCAGCCCTTGCACCAGAACGCATCTGCGCCATGAACTCATCCATAAAACTCCTGCTGATTTTGCGAGACCCAGCTGAGCGGGTCATCTCTGACTACACCCAGGTGTACTTCAACCGCTTGGAGAACCACAAGCCAGTTCAAGCCATCGAGAACCTGCTAGTCCGCAATGGAGCCCTGAATATCCGGTATAAAGCTATTCAGAGGAGCCTGTATGACATCCATATGCGTAACTGGCTTCACCACTTTCCTCTGAATCAAATACACATTGTTGATGGGGATGCTCTGATTCATGACCCTCTGCCAGAGCTTCAGAAGGTGGAGCGCTTCCTGAACTTGACTCCAAGAATAGTGCCCTCCAATTTCTATTTCAACCAAACCAAGGGGTTTTATTGTATCCGAAGTGATGGACGTGAGCGCTGTCTGCACGAGTCTAAGGGACGTCCTCACCCAACTGTTAACAGCACTGTTCTGCAGCAGCTTCGCTCCTACCTGCGAGAGCACAACCGAACCTTCTTCAGGCTGGTGAAGCGCACCTTTAACTGGCAATAAGAAACCCAAACCACCAATCGGACTCCACTGAGCCACGGTCTTGTCCGTAATGTGGACAAAAACAGGCTTGAAAGCACTTTGTGCACTTTGAAAGCACACTCATGAAAAACTCATCTGAATAGCCTCTCATACAGTACTGTTGTAATCTCTGGTTTCAGTGGAACAGTTCTTAATTTGCACTGTAAGGCAAACAAATATGAAGAACTGTAACCAGAAGCATAAGAATAACTGACTCTCCAAGCTTATGTCAATTTTCTGTGCTGGCAACACCTACGTTGTAAATTTGCAGTGAAAACAAGATAATGAATCTGTTAATGAAACTTTTTTCCCCTCTCTCTTGTTTGATATTCTTGTTCTTGATAATAAACTGTTCTGTTTTGAAATGTACAACAAAAGTAGCATGCTTCTATTTCTTTTTCATTTTGGTGATCCGAGCACCTGAGTCCTCTAAATTGTGTTATTTAGGGAGAACGAGGTAGGCAAAGGCAGTAAAATAAGCCTTTGATTTTTCTGTGCTGCAAGGTAGACATTAATGCAAGGAAATAGGTACCCTGGAGCAGCACTTTGGTAGTACAGGACTCACTAATAGCTTTGGACATTGAAGGTAGCCTGTGCCTGAAGCTAAATCAGTCAAATCTCCATAGTCAGCAGGCTCAAACCCACTGAGCTTCTGTTGCATTTTGTTGCTGCAATGCTCAATTTGTTCAGGTGTTAAAAATGGCCATTAAATCATATACATAACAGCATTTTCAAGTATTTACAAATCATAGTCTGTCTGTACATCCTCTTTTCAAGATATTATCTCTTTCCTGAATTGCACACGGCATGTAATTTTCCCAGAAACAGCTCGCCGTCCTCCACACAACAAATAGACATGGGTCATGTTTCTTTCATTGATTAGACTTTAAACAGCAGCCAAAGCTACAGCTCCTCTGGGATCTGATATTCCTGTGATCTCCCTGCTCTGTCTGCTGGAATGAGCACTGCTAACCTCCAGAAGCAAACAGCCATTGATGCTACACTGGATCCATATCCAGAACAGAACATGGGAGGGGGTATTAAGCTGTGGGCAATCTAGAAATATGCTGAATATTTATATGAGCTGTGAAGTGCATGGCTGACCTGGGATTTTGGATTATAAATAGACTGTAAAAAATATGCTTGTGGACAAAAATTGGTCTGATGACAAAGTTAAAGCTAAATGCAATCAACCTTTATCTTGCTCAGGGACTTTACTCCTCTCTGCTCACCAGGGGGCACTTGAACCTTAGAGTAACTCATGGGGGAGTTAGAAAATGTGTAAAGATTTGTTCCTTCCAGGTTTCCTTCGGTCAGTGCACACAAGGGTGAGGGGTCTGGGACAGTTACCTTGTGAGTCTGGTTGATGCTGATCTCCTCTGGTATGTATTAACCTCATCTGAAGCGTAGCACACACAGATAAATATACACACTACCAACCATTCCCGAGGTGTTACAATGGCACAGCCCAATGTACTTTAAGCCAAGCAGGCAGAAGCTTAAAAGGGCATATATTCTGCTTACGATATGAGAACACAGTGAACAAATTTCCATTTAAAGCGTTTATTTATTTGAGTTAAAGTTGACATATAGTACATCTTAAACAGTCTAATCGTGGACTCTGAGGAGATGAAGTTGCAGTTGTGTAATGTGTTTAATGATATTTCCATCTGTGTATCCCCTGAAGTTTAAATCATTGCAACAAAAGGAACCTTTAATGGAGTTTAGAAGGATTCAGTTTTTATACTGTATGTGAAGAAATGCATACACAAGCTTTTTTGTGGAATAATCCACTGTTTTGGTTTGTTTACTGCATCTCTAGATGATAAAATGGTAAAAGCAACAAAACTATTGTGCATTTTGGTTTTAACTGGGCTGTGATCAAACATTTTACAACTCTGCAGTAAATCTGCTTACAGCTCAATGCTTTTGTGAGCATAATGCTAACTATAATTCCCCTTTATTTACCACATGCAAAAATTATTACCCATAAGACTTAAAAAAGCTGGATATAGGGATTGTAAACTTTTGACCCAGTGGTGTTGCTAGATGTTGCTGCAAGTGTTCCCGAGAGAAACTCAATCTCCAGATCAAATATAAAATGGCATTTGCTGAGAAATGTGACCTTGAGTAGCTAAAATGTGACTTGCATGCGTCAGAGCTGAAGTCGCCCTTAACAACGATTTGTATGAGGTTCCTTGCAATAATCTTCACTTGATTCCCCATAAAGCCCTTAGAATCCAGTTTAAAAGTTGTTTAGCTATTAAGATGTGTTAAATAAAAATCACATGGGTAGTAATATTAGCATCATAACTGTGTTTATATCCAGTATATGAAAACATTGATGAAGTTTAATAAACATGTTATTTGTGGCTGAATGCATCAGCCACCAATGTGGAAATAGCAAAGCTGTAAAATTCTAAAGATGTGTCTTTAACTATGTTATTTTTCCTTCGTTATTAAATCCAGATAACAGTGCTGTTAAACTCACAAGCAGCTCATAAAAAGTAGAGAACTATCAAACTGCTAAAAAAAAATACACAATGAATTATATCTTAATTGTAATAAATCATTTTTAAAAATCCAAAAAGGAAAATCAAAAGGTGTCTCTAAGCTATATAAGTTTGTTTCAGGTGCTCGTAAATGTTTTACATATACCTGGTAGGACATACGTCTATGATGCTACAAATAACACTTATGCCATCTTATTAATGCAAAATAATGTTTATAAGCATTTTATAATATTGTTATTACCAACAAACAACCTATTAATTAAAAAATATTGCATTAAAGTATTTTTTATGTAGGGGCATGATGGAAGTCCAGCCACTAAGTCTTCCACCTACATGTCAAGTCAAAAGGAACCCAGCTACCATATATTTACTATGGCCATAAATCACTCAATAAAAAAATTAAAAATGTGTGAATGCTTTAGAGTTTACTAATTTTTGGTATATGTTTGCCAGAAAATGTGATCCTTATTTAAATCACTATAACAGACAAACACAAAACACCAAAGCATCGCCTTCTTGGTGATGCACGGGTGTGGGTGGGGATGGGTGGTGGGGGGCATTATGACCAGGCTTGTCATCATCCAGGGGAAAACAAATTCTCAAGTTTACTGAAATATCCTACAGTGTCCAAGCTGAAGCAGTTTTGCTGAGAGAAATGGTCAACAGTTGCATTATGGAGGAGTAATCCACAGCTTCCGAAATGCTTCTGCCAAAGTTTGATGGGTATTTTCAATAAAGACATGAGAAATTCTATTTGCTTGTATGTTATCAAGATAAGCAGATTGTGTTTGTTGTTCATGTGACTGGGACAGAGATCAGATTACATTTTATGGCAAAATGATGCAGAAAACTGTACAATATGCTGGAGGTTGTTAACCCAGTGCAGGAACCCTATAGTTTTGAGCATTATCTTGTCTCATTAAAAAAAAAAAAAAAAAAGTGCCTAGGATCAAAATTGTGTAATGTAAGTTCCTTAAGACCCTGACACCCAGCCTCTTTAGTTAATGGCTGCTACTGAGTGAGTCACTTTCACTTATCACTGCATGTCTCTGATAACTGCCAACCTTGGGTGTAATTAGGGGTTTGGGGGAGGTCTGAATCAAATGCTGTAGATGGTTTAGCTGAACTTGTCATCCTAGAAGCCTCTAATGATCTGTCTGGGATTGTGATTGATGAAGCACTTAGCATCAAATCAAAGCACAAGGAACACTCTGCTTGCTAAGCTGTTGGCAAACTAACAGCCACCATATTTGTGTGACACAGGTCTATTATGGAGGTGTCCTTGACGTGAATTAATGAACTCGGAGTCAACATAAGCAGCAGAACTTAATGCACATTTAAGTTGATTGGCATGGCTCAGCAGAGGCACATGGGCCACAATCAGCATGGGTCAATGACTGTGGCTCCAGCTCAGTGAAAAGCAGGAGTCCATTTTTCCTTCATTAACTCGTGAACAGTGCAGCACAGGATGCTTATTCACACTATGAACTTTTTACAAATCTTCAAAAACAAGATTATTATTAATTTAATATTATCTACGGGCCTATTTAATAGGAAAACGATGATGTCTCTGTGCTCCCATCACTATGAAGATGTTTTTAAAAATTGCCAGTTTGCTTCTTCTGCTGGATATAAAAATAAAATTAAAAAGAAAAAAAAAAACTCCCTGCAAGCACATCACCCAGCAACAATGAGATGTTTTTAGTCTCATATTGTTGGCTCAGATGCAGCTAGCCTGAAGAGAAGGATGCCCACTGTATATCGAACACAAAGTGTTTTACAAAAAACCCGCCCACTCCAGGCTTTTTACATCTAGTTCAGTCAGAAAATGAACAATGAACACAGATGTAATGAGATCAAGAATGCAACATGTTTCCCAGAATATACACGTAGGATCATCACAAACACAAATGCCTCAGAAACATAAGAATTGTGTGGATAAATGGGTTTTTAACACTTACAGTATTTTACAAGCTCCTTGTTTTTTTCCCCCCTTTGTGATTACTTATTCATTTGTTTGTTGGTTTATTTTTCATTGCCTCGGGTACAGAGGGCATGTGTTTGATCTGCTCTCATGGCAGTCTTCACTAAAGAGGGAGGAAGGTTGCTGCTGCATTCAGGTCAAAGGGAGGAGAAGGAGACATGTCTGCTTATTAGCAGCTGAATCATAAAAACCCTCTGATTAATCCTTGGAGACATTGAAATGAAAATTACATCTGAGATTTCAAAAAGAAAAAAAATGAAACTGGGATGAGATCAGAGCTACAAATGCCATGCTCTCTGTTTAAATTGTAAATATATGCATTTGAGAGGTGGCAAAAGGAAGGCCAGCATCCATATGCTGATGCTCCATCCAATGCTCTAATTGTTGACTTCCTGCTGTTCCACGGGAGACAGAATGTCGATAGAGTCACTGGTGCAGTTTCCACTTTTAACAGCCACTGTCTAAAACTAGTGACTGACTCAAGATTTTATGCCTGTTATAAAAAGAGGGCAAAGGCAGTGTCTTGTGCATGTGAATGCTTATATTTCTATGGTAGTACCTACCCTATGTATGGTAGAAACCAGAACAATTCCATCTATGTCTGAGTTGCAAAAATGTACAATTATAAGGGCATTTTCAGGAAAAGTTTAAATCCAATCAGATTTTACTGACTCTGTCTTATACAGTCTAAAACAACAATCCAACAGTGAACCAGAGGCGTCTGCTGCAGGCTGGCCAACAATCCACATGTTTCTCTGGTTGTTGTTTTCTGTTTTGTGAAACAAATTTCAGTTTCAAGGTTTGAGAGAGTTGGAAGCAACTGAGTCAGCTCCATCCATCCAGGCATTTTCTGTACAAACTTATTTCAATGCAGGGTCATGGGGGTCTGCTGGAGCCTATCTCAGTTCACTGCAGGTGAAAGGCACTGGTACACCCTGGACAGGTCACTAATCCATCGCTATAAGTCAACTCTTCCAAGCCTACAAGATGAATTCAACAAATGTACAAAATATCTATTAAGTATTGCAGTAAACACCAGTGAAACTGTTGCTATATATTATCAAACACACAGTAATAATTTAACTGAGTATTTGTTGTGGCTAACATGATGTGCATCTTCTCCTTTTTGTGTTACTTAAAGACTAAGAATAAAAATAATAATAATATTTTTTTAAAAAAGACATCACCACTATGTCTCTGAAGAATGATGCTGAAGCCCATTTCTCAGAGTTCTGGTCGATTCCATTTTGAGAGATGTTGATTCCCCTAAGCCTAGAAAAATCAAAAAATGGTGAAATCAGATGTATTACTTTATGTTTTTCAGGTGAGTCTGTCCATCTATCCTTAATTCAGCTCTTGCTACCAAGATGACATCTGAAGATGACTTCTGCTGCAACTAAAATGAGGGTGAGCTATTCCAGGTGGAAGGATCGCCCCCACACTTGTCCAGGTCTGCCTGGAAGCATCTGGGGTGAAGGTGGCTCAGCCAGGGGGCAAGGGTGACTCCTGCTGGCTGGCTGGCCTGGCTGAGCCACCTCCATCCCCAGAATTTTCCAGACTGACTGAGAGTCCTTTGCAGCAATCTCCTAATGCAGTTAAGGACATAATAAACTGTATTATCTTTAAAATAAAATGATCATTCGCTCTTAAGCTTGAGTCCCAGAGGGGGCAGGAGTGCCGTGGTCTACTTTGGCAGCAGTTTTTCAGCAATTGTGGTTCTTCCTCACATCTCACCAGAAGCATTTCAAATGTAGTGATTCCTGAGTTTCCCGGTGCCCTAACCCTAACTCTAACCCTAACGCTGCCTCCTCAGCTGTATTTGTGAGATTACAAATTTACCCTAAAGCTTGAGATCAAATTACACAGTAGTCTTTTCTTTTAAAGATGTATATCTCACTGCATCTTCTTCTTTCTATAATTATACACGTAAAAAAGTTGAGTGGTCTCAAAGAAATTGAGAGTTTAGACTTCCAAACTGAATGTCTCCTTGTACGTGGTTCAAATCTCCTCCAAAATCCTCTGAGCTGTTTACTCAAAGCTCCCACAGGTTACCCTCAAGTTAATGTAATGTTGACGTATGACTAGATTTTTGTTCAAACTCGAAGGTCGAGTTTTAAAGGAAATTGACCTGCCTCTAGTGGTTATTTGACAAACTGCACTTTTCTGTACTTCCACAAAGACTTAAGTTTTGAAAACAAAGATTGCCCTTTGGAGCAACTTTGCATTGAGTGATCTATTTCTCCACATGTCTGAGTGCTGATCCAGCATACAGGCCTTGTGTCTGTTCTCGTGGCTCCTGTCACCATTTGCCCTTAGCCTTTTCTATCCTAGAATCCTCCCAGGCATTTCCTGTCAATTCAAATCAGTGACTGGTCAAACAGCGACTAGAAACATTAAACTCTGAAATAGTTAATCCACTCAGGGTGGCTTACAGTCTTCTGCTCCACAACAGCCTTGTGTCCCACAATTTCTATTACAAACCGAGTGGAAAAGGGGAAGATGAACCAAAACGGGGTTCTTCTCTTTCTGAATTGCAGCTAGGATTTAATTGTATTTAAAGACATTATCACGATTGGTTAAGATACAGCTGAAGTGAGCATAAAGAAAATAATTGTATTGTTCCATTGCTCTTCATCAGCCAACTCTAAGACTGGATGTTGTTCTTGTTCTTTAAACATTAACTCATTTTATAGAAATGAACTACATTTGCAAGTGATTCCAGCATCTCCATAGAGCTCATTTATTTAATAGAAGCCCATGTCTATTGCTCTATTTCTGAGAGAGAACGGATCAGAGGACAAGTGTGTACAAAATCAACTTCAGGGAAAGCGATAACATCAGCTCGCTGCCTCAGAAGCTCTCAAAATAGTCGAGTACCCTTTAGAGAGGCTGTTAATTCACCAGTCTTTGGATAGCTCCAACAGGTAAATAGACCAAACTAAAAGCTAAAACTAAAGTCAACAATGTCTTAGCATTAGCTGTAATAAAATTAACCATAGGCACCAGACTTACTGTAGCTAATATATCTCATTCCATATGGATCTGATAAAGGGTTTGCAGCAATTTTACATCAGTGTGTTTCATATACTTTTGGAACTGATCCAATGTTTAATCAAGACAGAATGAGGTAAAATAATATCTGCAAAAGCAAAAACCACATGTAAATTTAAATAAAGGAAATGAGCAGCTATTTGATTTTAGAATGCTGAATTTCCTCTTGATAAAGCCTGCAGAGTTCAGAACATTCGCTCTCTTTCACTCAGAGTGATAAGATAAGTGTGATCCTTCAGTGATACACTTTTACAATATTTGATTCTGCTTTTCGGGCTGTGGTTACTGGTGGGAAATCTTTTCTGCTTGATGTGAAATGTGAAACTGCCACTTTGGCAGCTGTGGCTGAGTTATCTTAATGAAGTTACCTTGTTTTCTGTTTGGCATCATTTTGGTTTCAAAGAAGCCAGGTTTTGTGTTGGTGGTTTGTGGTGTGGAATTTTGTGGATATTTGAAATTGTTTTTATTTTCTTAATCTATATAATTACAATATTTGATTTAAAGCCAATTTCACACCAAGACCATGGTAAAAAGATCCACTGTACTGATCCACAATCCTCTCTCTATTCTGCCTCCACTTTCCAGTTGTGCATTCACAATGATCCAATGAAGACAACGGATTGCCTCTCCAAACGGAGTTGTCACAAAACATTCAGGCATTCTGCGATCTGAAAACAATCTCATTCCCTGCCACTGTGATCTACAACCAGCAACAAGAGTCCGGTTACTGACAGTTCTGAATAAAGGCTCACAACAGTTAAAGTTTCTTCCTGCTTATTACAGTGGGGCACACAGATGTGCAATGGTACCTCCCCAGTGTGGGCTCTCACAATGTAGTACAGCGTTCCACAATCTGAAGATAGTCCTGTCTTCTATTTCGTGATCCTCAGTCAGCAACAAGTTCCTAATGTATCTGATCACTGAGTCCTTTATTCAGTTGCTGTTGAATAAAGTGCAATTGCTCACATTTGCAGTGTTACTGCAGCTGCAGGAGGAAAGCAGCAGCCGACTTCAGCAGTTGAAGGCTCTTCTAAGTTTCTATGCACTGTGGCAGGGTTCGCTGAGCGGCTCATGCCCCAGATCAAGTGACAAAGTTGGTAATTCAGCCGCTCCAGCCGGCCTCCACCTCACAGACCACTGTGGTTGAAAAATGTGCCGATACGTGTTTCTGCAGCATCTTAAGCTTGTTTGTAATTGAGCTATTTTGACTGGAGCAATGAATGCCACTCAGTACATTTACATGATCTTTAGACATGCTACAGCTATAGCTCTAACAGGCACTTCTTTAGAATGCACATCAGAAGTAAAGTCAGCCTGCCAGAGACATACAATCTGGCCCTTAATGTGATTGCTGCGGTATTAAATGGATGCCTGTTAGTTGGCCAAACCCAGTCAGATTACTACAACAAATTACAGAAAACTATCAGAGGTGTCAATCAGACATGGCCACAAGTGTTTTACTTAACACCAGATTAATTTAAAGCACTTCATTTCTGAGAGGGATATATATATATAAAAATGTGTGCGTGTGTGTGTACATATTCTTACCCTCACACATGCACACGTTTGTGTGCCTTATGTACCTGTGGTAAGTTTCATGTTCTTACTTTCAGGATACATGACAATACATGACATAAACAATTTTAGGGTCATATAAGAACACCAGCTTTTAATGCCCAGGACAGTGACCAAGAAATATGAAATGCAGACCATGTGTGTATTTCTTAAAAACAAATAACTAAATAAATGACTAACTGAAACTTTTGAAACTTAAATATCCAACACAGACTTGGTATGCATTTATGTTTTTCTGGGAATTCCTAAAAGGGCAGCATATTTTCCTGACGAATGGGTTGCTATTTCCCAAATTTGCCACAAAAGCAGCCCTTAATAAAGACTTTGATCAGGCGTCTTTCCGTCTATGCTACACAGGAGGGATTGCTGAAAAATACTGATATCACTGGTTCTCAGAATGTGGCAATAATTTACTTTTCCAATTGGGTTGAATTTATAGGACCAGTGCGCTGAGAGTGTATCACCAGATAATAATCTGGTAATTTACATGTGAAATTTGCTGTTTTTGTTTTCTGTTGCCCAATTGATATAATGAAGCAGTAATTCAGTCAAGAGTCAGCCATGTCAAGTGAAAGCCTTTCTAACCACCCAGTGTTTAACTGATTGCTGTTCCAAATGATACTCCTGCTGCTGGTTCTCACTGAAACTCACCTATTTCACCAAAGAGTGTTTTCATTTCCATCAGACTGCGTTGTTCAATTTGACCCCTCCAGATTGAAGCCGAGGGGGTCAGGATCATCATGCATATAAACATGTTGTTCATTTAAACTCCTCTGCACAAAGCTTGCTGATTTAGGAATTGGGAGAATTTTTGCACACTCAACCCCCCACAATTTTAATGAGTTCTCTGCCTCATCCAATAAAAGGAGCTCAGACGTGTGTGAGAGGTAGTTTAGAACGAAGGTGGTAGCTGGTCATTCTGAACACAGCCTCATTAAAAAGTCAATTAAAAAGAAACAAAAAGGGAATAGAGGAAAGAATTGTTTCTCCTCACGGCTGTTTTCTCTTGCAAGGCTGTGAGCTGCCTTAGCAAATGAGTGCAAGGATTATTTATAGGCAAAGCCTGTCTCTCCGAAGGCAAAGAAGTCAGAGTCCAAGATTATGACTTTCTTTTCTGTGTAATTCAACATCAAACCCAATTGCTGCAACATTCAATTTCATGCTTGCTCCCCAATCTCCTCTTGTCCTCATGTGGAAACAAGTGTAAAAAAATGTGTTAAATTGTGGCAAGCTTTTGAAATGACTCTGGAGGTTCTTTAAAACAAACATACACTTCAGATGATAAAGCAGTGATTCCTGCACTTTATATCCAATCAGCCAGAGACATCACCTGACACTATCAGAGGCACGGCCTACAGCCGAAAGGGTAATTTAAACACATTACTCATAAATCTGTCAAATGTCCCCCTCACTCGGCAGATATACACAAGAAAAAGGGTTCTGGCTTCATGTGGAATATGTCACATATATAATTTTCTAACGATGAAGACTTAATTTTCGGTTGTGTGCCAGTAAGGATAGGCACGTCAGTCCCTCACATGAAAAAAGAAAATGAATATCTGAGCTGTGTCGAAAATTCCTATCTTGTGTGACCAAACACATAGTGAATTGATTTCAGCTCTGGTGCTCTTTCCTTCGTCATGCTGCCTGTTCTTTCATCCTTGGTCCACCCACTTTCGGCACTGACATGTCGATGGAGCAGAGACAGAGAAAGTGCTAACAGTCAAGTGTAATTGCTCACTTGCAGACGTGTATGGGGAGGAAGCCACTCTTTATGGCCATACGGGCCAAGGCAAAAACACCTTCTTGTTCATCTCAGCTCTAGGCCGTGGCTTGCCCTCAGTGAGAGCCCCTAAATTATTCTGCACAGCTTATTGATTAGACTGGACAGTCTCAGGCTTCAGAGCTAATGCTAAGACAAAATTGTTATTGTCTCTGATTTGTGGTGGTTTTCCCCCAACCAATGCTAAACACTTAAGATAATTAAATTTTCTCAGTTAATCTTTGGTCACATCATCTAAAAAAATCATATGTAAAGGTGTTTTTTTTCAAGGAGTAATGTAAAACATTGTTCTGTATGCTAACACTGCAGCTTTGCATGATGTTTTTTTTTAAACTAACTACTAAATGTCAATATGCTTACCTAGAACAACCAAACTACTTGTTCATAAGCTGATATTTGTCAAATCCATAAGTTAAGTGCACTAACATGCTAACACAGCTGTTTAGCTCAACTGCTTACAGCTGAGAATGATGGAAATGTCACTGATTTTTATCCATATTCTCTTTTTTTTTTAATATTTAGTTGTAAGTACCTAATGATGACAGACTACATTTCAAATCAATAATACTTTATCAGAAAGTGAAAGAATGAGAAACTTAATTCACCCTGAAAGAAATTGCCTTATTATTCCTCGAAAGAAGATTAATTTAGGGATTCATGGAAAAATTCATCTGAATGAATATATATA
>JAOWBL010000007.1:727631-744161 GCA_028564865.1 Zenarchopterus dispar | reverse complement strand
TGTGTGTGTGTGTGTGTGTGTGTGTGTGTGTGTGTGTGTGTGTGTGTGTGTGTGTGTGTGTGTGTGTGTGAAGGGGGTGAAGGGTTTGGGAGACTGAAAGGGAGCGAAAAAAAGAAAGAAAAAAACAAAATAGATAAGAAACTTTTCCACCAGCGAGAACAAGTTGTTCTGATTGTTTCCCTTCTTCCGTGCAATGCTTCTGACGTCGGCAGAGCTCCTCAGATACGAAATGATAACTGTAACTAGTTCATATTTAACTGGAGGAATTTAAACGTAGCTGACAATGACCTCTGCAGAAAAATCTGAATTATGTGTATGATTGTAGCAAAGCAAAGCATTTTTTTCCCTCTCCAGCGATATCTTTGCAGGTGTGTTGCCATGGCTTGAAACCAAGGAGACAGGATAAATGCTGAGTGAGCTCAGACAACAGTTACTCTGTCTTTGCAAAACATCTTCAAGGTCCCTGTGAAGGGATAAATGCGCAACAGGAGGTACTTTCTCAGGAGACTCATCTGGACGTTCACAGGGTAAGTCCTCTTCACACCTTCTGCATTTTATGAACTCATTTCTTTAACTAAAACAACATTTTGGAAACTTTCAAAAGTTTAACCAGACTGATGATAATGGAATTTTAGTCAGTTTTGGACAGTCAGGAAACATTTTTTTCTGTCTTTAATTTGTTCTGTTTGACATGAACACATCATGCAACTGTGGTCCTTTCTTCATCCTCCCCCCACAGACTCCAGCGCACAGGGACAAGGCACCAGGGCTTGTTGCACTCGCTGTTCCTTTTTCCTATGCATATACTTCTTTGAGATGTAACTTTAAAGAGGCATAAGGCATGGGAAAATGGGGCTGCAGAGGTTTTCCACCGAGCCGTTTCATCATTGCCTTCTGTGTGGCAGCTGAGCTCTCACACACTCACACACACATTGGTCTCTAGCCCACCTTGGACTTACAGAGGAAGATGGCAAAGCACTAAAAGACTGAACTAAAGAGATTTTTGTGACTATTTCATTGTGTTATATGTGACATAATACTTCAAATCTTGTCATATTTGTTTTGTTTGTTGCATTGAGTCATGTAAATCACCATTGAATCATGTGTTTTTCGCTGCTATTTTTGTCTAATTTTTCTGAATAAAGCTATTATGCTTTGCAAATACTTTTTGAAATGCACACATTCCTTTTTTTTAGTTTTTGGTGTGTTTTTTTCACTTTTGTGACTTAGGGTGGTGATACACTAGGCAATCTTTTGGGTAACTCTGATGGGCATCAGTGCCCAGGAAATTGCCTCAGTATTGCTGCTTTAACCCCAGGAAGACAAATTATGTTTAAATTAGATTTTTCCGTGTTTTTCTAGTCATTGTCACTTCTAAAAATATGTTTTCAGTCATGATGAAAAACATGTTTAAATCATGTTTAAAGCCTAGTACAACAACATAAAGATGCTATGTTTTAGTTAAATTTAAGTTAAATTATTCTATAGTGCACTTATCAAAACTAAAATTCCTCCTGTGAAAGGCATGTTATCAGCTTTATCCATTTAGAATATCTAAAGGGTTTACATCTTTTTTTCTTGTAGAAATTAAACACAAATTAAATGACAAAATCTGAAACTTTAAAAGGAAGTAAGCTTGCTCTTTGGAAGAAAAAGAAATAAGAAGGAAAACACCTGAAATATTCAGTGGGTCTGGAAATACAAATATCTTCTTTAACAAAGAGTCAAAAGGTAAACATATTTGTTCAGCCTTTAGGGATGCATTGAATTTAATGTACATATTTCCAACTTCCAAGCAGATTTTTCCAAATATATCTGTAAAAGTAGTGGCGTAAACACACACACACACACACACACACAAAAACACTCGTCACTGAGGTGTAGTTGATTAAGAACAGTTAAAATTATATAATTGTAAAAACTGAAGTAGCTTACTTGAACTACTTTAAAAAATGTAATGTTTTCCAAGAATAACTCTAAAAGTATGGGATCAAATTGCGGGCATGAGGGCAGGGAGAAAACAAATTCCTCTATTTCATTTGGCATCTTTAGATATTACTTTGAAATACGTCAGCTCCTGCAGTCCTAATCTTTAGCTCTGCTGGTGGTAAGCGCTCACTCTTTTGGTGAAACTGATAAATATTCAAAAAGGTGCCTCAACCACGAACTGAATGTTTGTTAGGGATTTAATTCACTAGTATAATCTTCAGTGATCCACTCTGTCATATAAATGCATTGGTATTTTTTATATGCCAACGTTTAATCTTCAGAGCTAAAACACCTGCCAAACAGAGGAAAGGTGACATGCTTCCTGTCATGCAGTGAGATAGCACTATTAAGTTCAATTCAGCTTTATTTATATGGCACCAAATCATGAAAAATGTCATCTCAAGGCACTTCAACAATACAGCTCAACTCATTCTAAATTAGTTCAGTTAATACACAAAGTCAATGATAATGAAAGAAAGGGGGATATTGTGAGTGAATGTGCTTATTATGACCAGTGACTACCTCACTTTATTGCCCTGGCTCCAGTGTGTCTGCAGCCATCCTGGCGCTGCTTTACTGACACTGTTAGTAGTTTTCACATACCTGATCCAAAAGGGATCAGTAAAACACTCATTGTCTTTCAGTAGAACAACACTTTACACCCCCCTCACCCTCACTCACACATGTAATGGATCACTCATCGATACTTATGCCTTCATTAGTGCCAATGAGTCATGCATATGTAAAAACACTTCTACAGATTAAAACCAAAATGACTGATTTAAAAAAAAAAAAAAGACATGTAAAAACCAGTGTGTGGTGTGAACTCCCTCTGATCCAAGCACATATTCTATATGAGACTCCCCTATGCAGACGTTTGCAATGATACTAAATAGGACTATGTTCTATTTAGGATTAAGAAAGCCAAGTTCTTAAACTTTCTTTTTGTATCCTAGACAGAGTCATTACAGATTCACTGTCTTTGCTTACTGAATCATGAAAGTTTAATCAAGTGCCTTCTTAATTTTAGCTCTTACTTGTGGAGCCCAGTGCAACCCCCCCAACTCCCAACAACCTCAAGCTTGCTTTAAATTAATTTTATGGCAGCATAATATAAAGCAGAGAGCCAGATGTGGGTGAATATAAACTCCAATAATCTTCTGTGTCCATCAGCTGTTCTCATACTTCAAGAAATCATGAGTGAATGCTGCACAGAAAATTCATGACAGTGGATCAATAAGTGAACTATTTAATTGTTGCTAACAAATGACTTAAAGGTGAAGAAGTATACACCTGTGGCAGACTTGAAGGCGCCATCCTTTGTATCTTTCAAGTAAATGCGAATTGTTCAATCACTACACAATAAAGCACGATGGATTTCAATGATCCGGCAGTTAGCTTGCTTTGATGTTCCTTTGAAGATGCAAATCTACAACCAGGGGATGGTCACCACAGCTTAGAGTAAGGCCACCAGACGCCATGTGAAAATAAGCTGGAGATGCAAAGTTTTCTTTCTTCCTGGCTGTAGTTTATTTTTTATTTATTTATTTATTTATTTTTGTAGGATGTACGCCTTAGAGGTTCTGGAGCTACTTGGATGCGAACTGCTGCTTGTCCTGTGAGCAATCTTTGCAACTATGTGACGTGTCTGTGAAACGGAAGACATAAACTGCTGAGAACAAGAACACCAGACTAAACCATTTGTTGCTTATGGTCTAGTTAGCATTCCTGTCATAACAGATGGCAAGACAGATCAAATGGCTCCAATTAATTGATATTACTGCGTTTCTTTTCGCCACAGTTTTAATACAACAAAAATAGCTGTTTTGGATGCAGTTTTATCCAAACCCGATCTTTTCATTTTTGGAAAGTGATCTTTCTTATTTTAATTTTTGATTCACTGGAAACTTGTTGAACATGTCATTTCGACACTATTACATAAAGAAATGATATGGCAATGTGCTTTAATAAAGGTTCTCAAAGGAAGAAAATCTCACCAGCAGTTCACACTATTGCTTTAGAGAAGACCCTTAGCATTAGTTGAAAATCTCAATATTTTTATTTCTTAGAATATCTGAAACACATTTACAATCACTCAGCTTAGATCACATAATAAGCGCTTCGGAGGAAAAAAAGTAATCATATTTACAACTTTTAAAGTACTCTTTTAAAGAGAAAATGAAAAAATATCCAGATTCTAGATGGAAAAAACGAGAAAGGAACCACTTCAGAAGAAGTGTGGAGGTGGACGGCTGGCAGAATGACACCGGAGTGGTTGGAGCAGAGAGGCCTGAAACGGCGCGCTGTGGAGCGGCTGCGGACGAGGAAAACAGCCGCTGACGTCCGGGAGCTGTCCGCTCAGTAGGGGGTGCTGAAACAGCAGCGGCGGCAGCAGGGAGACTGGAACAGTCACAAAGCAGGGCCGTGTGCCCTGGACCTCTCGTTTCATTTTCATCCTCCTGTTCTGAAACCACGTTTTAACCTGGGAGATGCAGCAGACACAAACTGTGATTTAGACGAATGAGGGAACTCGGGAGACCCAGATCCAAAGAGCAAAGTAGCTGATGGGCATATTGTTAGACTTTATTTTAGATCTCCATAGTGTCACAATAGATCCTACCTGAGTTTCGGACAGGTTCAACTTCTCTGCGATCTTCCTTCTCTGCGTTGCACCCAGGTATTTGTATTTACTAAAGGTATTTTCCAATTTGTTGATTTGTTCGGAGGTGAACTTGGTCCTCGTCCTCCGTTGCTGTGAGGCCTCCCCCTCACTGTCGTCTCCCACTTCGCTCTCCGACCCAGATGTATAGCAGTAACTGTCTGAAAGGGAAAAAATGGGACATTAATTAATTCACTCAAAATCGATACGCACACAAAAGGCTTGTCGATTGTGGCTCTTCAGTCAAGGTTTATAGCGGAACTTACTCTTTGGCGAGGTCGGACAGTATTGGCTTGTAGATCCTCTTGCGAATTCCATTTCACGGGGAACTTTTGAGGGAAGCGCGGCTTTCTGTGCCTGTATCTCCTCGTGATAGCTTTTGGAAAGCCACTCTACAGAAAAGTTTGCCATAACTTATCCAAACAGAGGTCCTAAGGTATATGAGTAACAGTGCTGGGGGGACTGTTGGACGCTATATAGGAGGGACAGACTCCTTTATTTGCATATGCAAAGGGATCTCAGCGGAACCACAGAAACTTGATGGTGGTTGTAATTGAGCTTAATAGTGGATGGGTTGTAGTTTTTCTCACGTTTACGGCGCCAGTAAGTCTGAGTATCGGTTACCTGACATCTCTGCTTATAAATGATGTCTGCATAAAGTGATTCAAGTCTGCATCCGCCAAGGCCATTAACAAAAATCTCATGCGTAGAGCACATTTAAACGGCTTGCTTTGCTGTATGTTCTGTCTTAAAAAGTCCCCCATCTTTCACAAAACCCTGGACATTTCAAGCCTGTCAAGGATGAGTGACACTGGGAGTCGCAGACAAAACCTCCTGGCCTCCTGAGCTTCAAAAGCTTGGTGATTAAATTTCGTCGGGGCCTGTGGCTGAGACCACAGTCAGAAAACATAGATAGAAAGTGCGAAAGTTCTATTTGATTTTTGTTTACCTGTTTAAATAAGACATTTGCCTAGGGGCACCTCGTGACCCAGAAACCCAGGTGACATGTAACCAAGGGAAAGGGGGGCTGTGGTGGTGGTGGTGGTGGTGGTGGGGCTTTATAATCTGTTTTTGTCAATCAGTGTTGCTGAAACACAATGTTAATGTGGAGTCCTCCGTTTCCAAATTTGTGACCTTTTAATTATGCCAAAGTTGGTTCAAATCAAATTTCTCTATCTCCAAATCTTGTCACATAATCAGGTTTTTAACCTGGGGCTTCAGACTTCACATGGATTTCAGAGATCAGATTGTTAGGTATACAAAACTGCAGACTCTCTGGAGCCAAGCGGGGCCCCTGTGGTAAGTGTAAACTCATCAATGACGGGCTTAATTAGGACTAATTGTCAACGTTGATCTCCCCTTTAACTGGCGTTTGAAGTGTAGAAAAAAGGGGGACAAATGAGACTAGTTAGCAGGGCATGTGCTCAGTCTTTGGTGACAGATGCAGCAGGGAAAACAATAGTAGAATGAGGCTTTATCATGAATTTGATTATTTCTGTTATTCTTATTGGATTTGATAGTACTTAATGATTTAATTCATCATCTTTTGTTTAGTTTGACTGGACTCCTGTTCCATGTTTTATTGATATTAGAAGGGAATCAAATCAGGAGATCCATACAGTTAGTTAGCACTGATGAGAACTTTACTCATCTTTATCAGCCTTTTCTCCAGACCCCCTCCCTCCCTGTTAAGATGAAAGGGAGGATGATCTATTCATTTGAAACTAATCCTGCAATAAAGATTATATCATCAGTTTTATCTTTAAGAGGCGGCAACAACCAGGGAACCACATGGAAAGCAAAAACAATGCTTATCAGTTGCTGCATCATAAGATAAACTTTATTCAATCATAAATATAGCTTTCTTTCATTATATACATTTTTATGTCAAATACAATACAAAAATTACAAATCAGGTAGAACAAATCTGGATTGCACATTTTCGGATTGTAAGTGTTTGAGTCGGAGGAGTCTTTGTGTCAGCTGGTCAGAAGAAATTTGGGTGTCGGATCATGACGTGAGGCGCGTGGACAGGGGGCATCTGCTGCTGAAGGAGCAGCTGTGGGAGCGGGTATTGACCCCGCCCGCTCGCGGCGTAGCGGGGCCCGTGCCCTGACATGGCACGGTACTGAACCGGGTGTAGAGGCTGGAAGGCCAGCGGGGGGATTTGAGGAGCGAGGTAGTCCTGCATCTCCCGTTTCAGCTTCATCCTCCTGTTCTGAAACCAGGTCCTCACCTGAGGACAAGCAATGACGTCAGTAAAGAGCGTTGCGCATTTTGGAGACTAGATATATCTAAAAAAAATAAACAAAAAGATGTGTTTGCATCATTTCCCACCTGAGTTTCTGAAAGGTTCAGTCTCTGCGCTGTCTTCACTCTCTCCCCAGCGTCCAGGTATTTGTGCTTGCTGAAGATCTTTTCCAGTTTGCTGATCTGCTGGGGAGTGAACTTTGTGCGGACACGGCGCCGTGACCCGTCCGTCTCCACTTCACTCCCTTCCTCCACAGAGAGACATTCAGATGAAGCCGCTTCGCTCTCGTAACCCGAGGAATAACCGCTCACTTCTGAAACTGGAGGAAAGGGAACTGGTCACAAATCTGCACTAACTCAAGATTCGTTTTAATCGAGACATCTAAGCTACTTACTTGGTGATGAGCACTTTGCTGATGTTAAAGGTGAGCAAAAGCTGGCATCCTGGCGTCCTCTGTTCTCTTCTTGTTCAGCCTGTTCAGAGGGCCTGGATGGTTTGGGTTTTGGTTGCAGGTAACCTTTGCCAAAAGTGGGTGCGCTAGGCTGCACCATGCATGGAACGTGAGGTTTGTACTTTGGCGCAGTATACATGTCTGCTCCGCGCTCCTCGACCACCGCGGAGACGTGATGACTCTGGGCCAGCCAGTCCACGGAAAAGTATTTCACCATGTTGCTGCTCAGTGACCTGTAAATCCACCAAATGTCACAGAGAGAGTGCTGCAGCAGCTTCCAGCCTACGGACATCCTTTATAGTACCCTGGCCCAGCCTGTAATTTGCATATGCAGAAACCCTTGTTAACGCCTGATCGATCCCTATGATTAGGGGATAATGGCTCGTTATTGAAGTCTTTACATATCCTGTGAGTGTGTGAAGACCTGGCGCCAGCGAGTCTGCAAGGGCCCTCCTCATGTCATGCATTTGTCTGAGACGAATGAAACTGGAGGGTGCGTATGTGTGTGTTTGTTGGGGGGGGGGTAAACAGCTGATCTCCTGCTGCTGTTGGGACCACACTGAACTTCATGCATACAGTCAGTATGTTTACATGCACACTATAGTCGAGCTACGTTTAACTGGACACCTTTCTTTATCCCAGAATAACATACAGTAAAGGGGATCTATTTACCAACATATATGTCAGACTCCATAGGTGGTGTACAATGATATGGTTTTGAATACATGAAACTCCAAATTAAATGGTCACTCTTCCACCAGAAGGTCCTTCCAGTAGTCAAGAATTAATCATTGTACTTTTAGGAATGGCTGAAGAATGGTATTTGGTCAGCAGTTCACTTGTTAGGCAGTTATGCCCTTTCATATGAAAGTTTTGGTATCAAATGGTCTATCTGGTATCTTTGATGCCTTCTTGTACCATTTAAGAAATTATAAATTCTGCTGTAACTTTTTTCCTACAAGCTTTTTGAGAGGGTATAAATTTATGAAAATGCTACTCCTTAATATCACTCTTAAGTACATATTCATTCATGTTTCATTCCCAGTGCTATCTTTCAGGAACTATATTGCTCAGATCTTTTCATCAAAGTCGACCATTCACAAATTAAGAATAAATTATTTGAAATTGTATCTTTCTACTTCTAAGGAGAAGTGTTTAAAAAGCCTATACACTTCAAAAGCAAATTGGTTTTGATTCTAAGAAGTGTATGATTAAACAAGTGTGTGATTAAAAAAAACTGTCTGCAGAGCTTTTTTTTTTTTTTTGTCTTGTCATAGTAAACACTGTGAAGCTTTTGGATTCTGACTGGCTGGCTTAACCTACATGTTTTCCAACTATGTCCATTTTCATTTTTTAAAATATATAAACTCTGGTCTTCTTTTGGAAAATCACAAAGAAGATATATTTGTAAATTATAATTCTCATTAAATCTTATGTTTATAAATGTAAAGTTTAAAAATCAAAACTTCATTTTAACATTTTCGTTATGATTATATTTAGTTAAAGCCCTTAACTCTAAAAAGACATTGTTTCAAAACTTTTCAATCTAGTTGAAGAGTAGAATTTGTAAAAGATGGGCTGCTATTTAAGTTCTTTTCTTTATTTCCCATTTTGCTTGTAGAAATAATTCCTCTTTTTGCTATAATGCTCCTATTTCTAGATATGAACATGTGCCATCTGTTTCTAACTTAAACTTTTAGGTATTGTGTTTCAAACTGCTTTTGCTCAGTAAAGCATATAAGAAAAGAAAAAATGTATCCTGTAATGTT
This sequence comes from Zenarchopterus dispar, assembly GCA_028564865.1. Taxonomy (NCBI): domain Eukaryota; kingdom Metazoa; phylum Chordata; class Actinopteri; order Beloniformes; family Zenarchopteridae; genus Zenarchopterus; species Zenarchopterus dispar. The sequence continues at coordinate 735,042 of JAOWBL010000007.1, read as the reverse complement.
TCATTAATTTCCCTTCTTTCTTGTATCAGCTTTTTCCTGTACTTTCAGATCAAAGCCTGGGGTGGGAACTGTGGGGTTTAAACACATTTTATAGACCAGATTCAGTTTATTGTATAGAAACAGGGGATAGATTTGAGGGCATCATTTGTGTTTGTTAGTAAGACTATGAGATATTTGGTTTAATTTGATTTCAAACATGATGATGTCACATGCATATTAATGAGGTTTGAGTCAAACAAATGGTGTAATTCCTTTTCTTTTCTTTTCTTTTTTTTTGTCTGAAGTCAAAGCACAGAGCTGGAGAGACAATAGGCCCAGCCTTTATCAACAGGCCACAGCTTTCAGGAAAACATTCCCCCTAGTTCCTGTCACTAAAACCTACAATCACAGATCATTTAAAGCTTCTGACTGAGGATGCTGTAGCCAACCACGGGTTTTTGTCACCGAAGTTTAATTATTTCACAGTCATACATTATGGAGTAAAACGCTGTGTTCTGGCAGCTAAACACACTTGTTGCTTTGAAAGTTGATCTTTGCTGCCTAAATTGATTTCAGAGGCATTGAGACAAAAACCCAGGTCAAATATTTTGGATTTAATTGATTCAGAACTGAGCTTCAGTAACCACATCCAGGCTTTAATTGAATCAGCCTTTTATCACCTCAAACAAATATCAAGATCTCATGTCCAGACAGCTCATCCATGTCTTCATCTCCTGTACAATGCACCCCGGTAACAGCATTTTCTGAGATATTCAGTTCATTCAGAATGCTGCTGCCAGAGTTCAACAAGAACCAGCAAAGCTCAGCACATCTTGCTCTCAAATCTTTATTCTGGGTATTCGTTACCTACAGGGTAGTCTTGCTGTTAGTTTACAAGTCAACTCATTTCTGACCTCCTTGTAGGATATAAACAAAAACAGGCTTTGAGATTTTAAGAGTTTGTCAGCTCAAGAAGTTGGAATCAAACAAAGTAAACATATAGCTACTATGCTGCAGACAGATGGAACAAATTTCTCATTGACGTGTAATATGCATTATTTTATTCTGTCAGACTTAATCTGGAAACTCAGCTGCTCTCTTGTGTCCTTCCTTTACTTATGACATTTTTGTTTTTCAGATGTCTAAATCTTTTCTTCTTGTCACAGATTTGTCACTTAGCTTCTGCTGTTGGTGGATGTTTTTCTCTTAGAAGTCATGCAGAACTCCAACCTGATGAAAAATATTTAGTCATGAGGACATCAAACATCAACCAAATCGACAGAAAAGTACTGCATAGGTGAGGAAGCTGAAGCTGTTTTTATGCAATAAGACTTTATGTTAGCTCTTACACGTCATTTCTCGGTTAACCTAGAGAAGTCTGCTGGAGAAGGATCCTCCAGTGGTTTCGTATTGACACGTCCGTGCATGATTCCCCGCGGGGAAGGGCTGGCGCCAGCTACCCGGGAGCCTGCGTTTGGCACAGGCGCTTCAAACGTTACACATCAAAGGCATTACAGTAGCAAAACAATCAGGACTGATTGTCCGAAGGTCCTAAAACAAGCTGCGAAGGGTCTTGGATGCGCCTCAGCAGAGCTCTTTACTGGACCGGGGCGCTTCACATACCACTCAGATCACATGTAAGATTTAAATAAAATGCTGTCCAAAAGAACTGAATTCGATGACTTTTATTAATTGTCTGCCCTTTCAGCAGTCTGTAAGATGAGAGCTGGCCGTGTGATCACGTGACTAAGAGGTGTCAAATTATTCGACAGAAGACTCTCCAGGACTCAGCACCCAGCCTGCGTGATTGGCCCTCTTCTGAGGGACCCCCGCTGGCAGCGGCTCGGGGCCACCGCCACTGAAATGATCGTTTGGTTATGTTACATTGCGGATAATAGACTCAGACCAGTTGTCTGTCTCAGCCTGTATCGGAGATCTGTAGCTGTGGAGAGGCAGGGGTCCATCCAGCCTGTTAGGTTTTCTTTATTTCTGCAGCTTTGAAGGTGCAATCTGATCCCATTAAATAACAATAAAACAGCGACCGGGACGCCGCGTGCACGCAGGGGCCATTTCCTCAGCCCTGCCTCTGTCTGGGAGGAGGAGCTGCTCATCTTTATCACGCTCTCCAACGTCAGCCAGGCTGTCAGACCTCATAAAGGCAACATCTCTTTTGCAGTTAGAAATTTAACATTTTAAATCATCACCTTCATTATTTTGTTAATATGTATTCAATTTCAAATGTCACCATTGCAACATATTCCAAAGTGGGGACAGTAAAGCTTTCACCACTCTGTAATCACACAAGTTATAAGAGTTTCAGTACCATCCATTCTTTCACTTCAGACCAATAACACATTCTAAAACAGTTACTACTGAGAGTTATATTTAAAGATGACAAGAGACGGCACTGCATTAAGAATCATTATTCCTCAACATCTGAGGCAATCACATGGGAAATAATATGGAATTACATTCACAAATACCACCTAAAACTGCACAGATGGGAAATGGAAACTTTGTGATGGTAGAATTGGTGCGGAAAAGTACACCCAGATTTTATAAAAGCATGTTGCTTCAAGACTGTATGTTTTCCAGAGGCACTCATGTATGTTTTTAACATGATGAAGAAGAAAGTCCAGATACTGAACTACAGTCCTGACCTATGCCCCAATAGATAGTGTGGATGATTTTGATGACTGAATGACGAACGAATGAATAAATAAATAAATAAGTCTTATTGTACATTTTATTATGTCTTTTCAGGAACAGGGCAAAATAACGACTGAAACTGCATCTTAAGGTTTAATATCCTCAACACCAGGTTGCATTTTAAGAGCTGTGAGAAGGAGCACTGACACTAAAATGTGATAAAATATTTACAGTCCAAACATATTTCTGAATATGCTGTAGACCCAAAATGCAAACAATTATTTATATCAAATATATATAAGACCAAATGTGAAAGCTCTTTGGTTCATACTGTGAAATCAAACAAAAGTCAAATCCATCCATCCATCCATCCATCCATCCATCCATCCATCCATCCATCCATCCATCCATCCATCCATCCATCCATCCATCACTTTTTGCATACCATTCTAACTTATGACCTTGGGTTGTAAATTCTGTGCTTGAGGCAAGTCAAGTTTATTTGTAAAGCACATTTCATGTACAAGACAATTCAAAGTGCTTTACTTAAAAGCATTTAAAAATGCATTAAAAAGTAAAAGTGTAAATGCAGAATTAAAGACAGACTGATATGAGTTTAAAAAAGTAAAACAAATGAGACACAAGAAATAGAGGTTCTAATACATTGTTGTAGATTACTGAAATGCAGCAGTTAAAAAAAGATTTTCAACCTTGACTTAAAGCAATTGAGAGTTTCAGCAGCCCCGATGCTTTCTGGGAGTTTGTTCCACAGGTGAGGAGCATCAGACCAGGAAATCAGAGATATATGTAAACATACCACTAATTTAGACTCTATAAACACATAAACCCTATTTCTGATGGCACTAAAGGAAAATAATGTATTTGTTCTGCTTTTCCATATGTGAAGAGAAAAAAAAACATTTTATTCAACAAATTCTCATATGCTTCTGTCAATAATTCAAGTCTAATCCTGGAGTTGACTCAAGTTGTAAGAGGTCTGACACGGAGTTTGACTTCTCTCCACTTTGTAACTTAAAACACATTTATTCCTTGACTTTTTACCAAAGGAAATGTTTGTTTGTGCAGACCTCATGTAAATATACAAACCATTAAATGTTACATCCCATCAATGTTTAAGTGTCAATTCTTTATAACCAAAGCTTCATCAAATGTCCAGATTTCTGCAAAATCTTCCAGAAAAAATACTTAAAACAATTCACAGCTATTATTATTAATAACAAGTTTAAACCAAATACAAAGATTATATTTACCCACATATACTAATACATGTTTCTGTGACAAAGTGATTCAGAGTCCTTGTGGTCAGGTTTTGTGGATCGATTTCACCCATAATGTAGCAATCATGTCACAGATAATCATCATAAAATAAAAGCACAGAAATGGTCACTACCACGCATTATAATAGCCTAAGCCGTGTGGAGAGAAAGCCAAGCTCCTGCTGTGGCACCAATCCACAGTCCCTGTCTGATATAACCACACTTTAACCTGCCATTTCATCAATATATCATGCTCACTGTTTGACAATAATATGCCCTGGCAAGACAGGGCTTATAAAATCTCATTTATTTGACTAAATTAAGCAAATCTTCATAGCATGTTGAACTCCATCTCCACAGTGACTTTTGCAGCCCATAATCACAGAGGAGCGAGAGCTGGCAGAGAAACAGAAAAATGGACACCAAACTGAACATCATTCCTCAATAAAATTTCACACACTGACGTCTCATTACATTCTATCATTTGCTCTGTAATGGTAAAATTTTATCATGACTGTAAGCTTGTGTTTTTGCCCTTCACCATGCATTATTGACAATAAATGCATTTGCTGCACTTTGTGCTGTTTGTGTAATCAGTATTGGATAATAATTTATCTCTCCAGATTCCCAGATTGTCATCAAATAGAAACTATGGGCTGTACTGTGTGTTTAGCAGCTGGTATGACAAACAAACACATTCTCCAATATGCTTGTTTTTCTTCAAGTGAATAAGAATCCAGTGACATAAAACTGATTTTGTTTCAACAGCTGAGATGACTGGATTAACCTGTAATAACTGGCTTCTGGGCTCATCTTCAGCTCCACTCTTTTATGCACATTATTTGTCTAAGGAAATGATGCCTGTTAACACATTTGCTGTGCAGTGATGAAATTAAATATATACTTTAACAATATGTGAGTGTGATGAACTGAGAACGACTTCACTGAGGCCAACTACTGTGCGGCTCTGAGATACTGTTGGAGACGGTCTTTTTTATTGCACAAATGTTTCTGTCAGTTTTAGTGTGTACAAAAGGTTACAATGTTGCCATGTCAGTGCCCCTCAGAGCTGGATGATTAGTTCAGGCGATGGCATCATCTGCTCTTCACACGAGGAATCAGGAAAATAAACAAAGAAACACAAACTCTGGACCTTGTCCTCCATTTCAGATTATAGGAGACATATTACATGCGTTGACATCATTTCCTGAGGTCTTACTAGACTGTCTGCACATAGTTTGGTGATAAATAAAAATTCATTAAAAGCTACCTTTTTAATGTATTTTTATAGCACTTTTCTTAGAAGCAACGTTTAGGAGGTGGAGTCAGCCCATTAACCCCACCCCCCACCCCGTCCCCCCACCCCCCAGCGTTGGCCCTTCCACTTCAGAGGAGGACGGCTGGATAACTATTCAGAACTGGAAACCCTGAATATCTGAATGTCTGTGAATGACAGACTTTTTACTCTAAAATATATTCCTGTAAAAACCAAAATGATCTGAAAACAAGGCAGTCCTTTGTAAAGATCTGGAAACATTTGGAGCAGCATTTATGAAGATCAATTTTGTTGATTTTATTTGACAAGAGCAGTGTACATTAATAAATATGGTTGCAAAAGCTCTGGAAAAAGCCAAAATAAATCTAAAGTTCACTTTGAGTCCTTGGACAGTTTTTACAGAACCACCCAGAAGACAGAATCTAAGTATCACCTAACAGATAAAAATCCTTTTTCTGAGGCTGTATTTAGAAATAACTGTGCTTTGTGCTACATAGTTATCTCTAAACGGTAATATCCTCAGAGGGATGGTTTGATGTTACTGAGTTTAAAAACCAAAACATTATTTGACATTTACTGAAGATGTTCCAGCTCAGCCATTAAACTAAAACATGGCAACCCATAAATTGAAACCAGGTGCAAAAGTTCAAGAATAACCAAATCCATCCTTTCAGAAGCATGAAATATTCTCCAAACTGCTCTGACAATGAAGTCAATAGTTCATGAGATATTTCCTGTTGGGAATAACTTGGAACAGTCACAGCTGCAACCAGAAACCTGGACCTCAGAAAAAGACACAGATATTTTTTAAGTTGAGGAAACTTTTACTATTAAAGGTCATTTAGGATTCACATTTTTTAATTTGTAAAATGCAGCAATAATGAAAGAGTTGGCATTGAAAAGCACACCTTCAAACGGAAGGATATCAATGAATGACATCAACAGGATTGTGGCCCTTTACAAGTCCGGTTACCCCTTGAATACAGTTCCAAAACTGAAGGTGCTGCTTTCATCTGTTCAGACAATAACAGACAAGTTTAAACAGCACACAGCAATCACACTGCTCAGAAAGCAGATGGCATCTGTGCCAGAGATGAACAACAATGAAAGACCTTGTAGAGGTGGCTGAAAACAATAACAGAGCTCATTATCATTATCCACAGTAAAACATTCTGCCCAGACAGCAAAAGAAGGCCACTGCTCCAAAACAACTGTAAAAAGCTGTATTACAAATTTCAGCTCCATGGAGGGGGGGGGGTGTCCTGTGGTCTGATAAAACTAAAGTTGAACTGTTTGGTCACAACGATGACTACTAGTTTGGGAAGGAGGAGGCAGGTGCTTGATGGACTTTGCCATGAAGTATGAGGGTGGGAGCATCATGTTGTGGGATTTCTGTGTTGCTGGAGAGACTGGTGCTTTTTACAAACTAGATGACCCTTGACAAAAGGAGATGATGTGGATATGCTGAAGCAGCATTTTGATACATCAGCAAACATGTTAAAGTTTTTTCGCTCACAGGTCTTCCAAATGGACAATAACCTAGAGAATATGTCAAAATTCGGAGGAAAGTGGCTTAAAGGTAACAAATGAAAGGCGCTCGAGTACCCATCTACAAAGCCAGGACCTCCATTCTGTGGAAAACCTGTGGACAAACTTGACTCAGCTCCACCAGTTGTGTCAGGAGAAATGAGCCAGCAAGTGTCCAATGTGCTTGTGGAGGGCTGAAAAAGTACTCACCGAGTGTATGTAAACTTCTAACTTTACAGAAAGCATTACAAAATCCATTAAAAAGTCGCATTTCTTTTCATTGTGACATTTTACAGATAAAAAAAATCATGTGTATTCGGTAAACTATGTAAAGTCCAGGTTGCAACTGTATCCATCCTTAGCTTTGTTTAGAAAATAGGACTGCCCCTTAAAACACCTGACAAACTGGCTAATAAGACCTTAAAATCCCCAAAAAAAGGTTCAACCAGTCAGACTGTTACATTACTTCTTCATGAAATTTTAAAACTGAGGGATCTACAGGGGTCTTAGGTGATGTCTGAGTGGCATCACATACTCAATTCAGCCTTGATGTCAAAACCGGCCAACGCAGTTTAAATCCATATCTGGTTATGGTGAGGCATTAACAGCCAAACTACACGCTCACTACACACACACACACACACACACAAAAGGACAAACATGTAAAAATCACCCAAGAAAGACTCATTTCAAACAACATATA
>JAOWBL010000007.1:676335-723888 GCA_028564865.1 Zenarchopterus dispar | reverse complement strand
AGATAGATAGATAGATAGATAGATAGATAGATAGATAGATAGATAGATAGATAGATAGATAGATAGATAGATATGAACTACAAGTTAATATAAAAGATGCACAGTGGAAGGGATCATAGATCACTAGCAGAGGCCAGCTGAAGTTAAACCTAAATAAGTTATACACTAACAAAACCAGAATAAAAAAAAAAGAAACTTGGAAAAGAGAGGTAAGAAACTGGCAAAGAAAAACCAAAACATAAAGCAAACTAACGAAGACAATGATCTGACACTGAAATATTGATGGAAGTAAGTTCTCCAAAGTTCTTCAAAAGAAAACAAACTGAACTTAGAACAAAAATCAAAATACAAAACCAAACACAAACATAGCAGGCAAGAATACAGAGCAAGGCGCTAATACCAGTCCTGAATGAATCATACTGGAGCTTTAAAATGATATTGAACAAAATTACAATAAAGACAGAAAATCTCAACAAAATGTAACATTAGCGTGCATAAAGCCAAGTTTATCAATATACCTTTTTTCACATAATAACAATGAATCTAAGTACTTTAAATAGGCATTAAAAGAACAGGAAAAAAGAACACACACACACACAGACACACTAAGCACTCAAAGGTTTTTGAGACTTTGTGCTGTTCAGCACCATAATCATGGTATCCCTGGTTTAGAGCTAATTTATTTGTGGCAGGTCACCAGTCCAAAAGAAGTGCATGCATAGATAAACATCCCTCTATACTTATCCTTGTTGTTTAAATTAATCATGTTAAAGTTATACCAAAATAGACAGGTTTGTTAAGTTGAAAGTGCTAAAAAGCAAATAAAATATTCTCTCTTGCGTACTGAAGAATGCATGTGCCTTCCCAGCTTTCCCAGCTAACTGGAGTATGGTAGCAAATGAGGACTGATATCACACAGTCTGTAAATCAGGAGTCTTTGGTGAAACTTGCTGGTGAGGTTAGGAAGGTTCCTTCACTAAGTCAACTTGCACCGAAGAGTTAACTTTTATCTGTCCTCCCAGAGCTACATTTATGCAGATTTTATTCTCCTGCCCTGCAGTATATCTCCTGTAACTTCAGAGTTTTCTTATTTTGTTGAAAGTGTCTTCTTGCGAGTGCAGAGCAGCAATTAGCCCACCATTGACCTGTGGAAGATAAAAATCAAATAATCTGCACTGAGAGAGAACTAAGCATTGATGATTTGAGGACATGAGACAGGATCTATCAGAGCAACAATGCATTGTTAAAAACATCTTTAGTAAAGCACCACAAAGTACTCAGCCTGTCGGGTTTTGGTTTTAACTTTGCATTTTGAATGTGTTCAGGCTGTGGGAAATTAAAATACTCTTGACTGGAACACTACAAAGCAGTATGAAACTGGCAAAAAAGTACTAGGAAACTAAGTGTTAATCAGCTTAATTTGATTTTTTTTTTTTAAACTAAAACCTGTGATTTTTTTCCTTTCTGTGACTGTGAAAAAAAGTATCTTTATTACAGTGAAACAACATTGAATATGTAAACATCAAAGTGAAAGAACATATCAGACAAATATCACAATATGAACAAATATAGTTTGTGTGATGGATTTATAACAACTATGTTTTCAGTGATATAGAATTACATCAAAATAGCGTTTTCATTGTAGCAGAGGTCTTCTGTCTCATTGTCTGCCAGGTTGCCTTCCGTTTGTATGAAATACAGATCATTCCCCAGGTTTTCAACAACTGCAAGGATTTTTCTTCATAAATGGCATGGCTTGATGCTAAAGCTTGTAATGCTAATGATGCTAACACCAACTTGCTGCTGCCATGGCAGAGAAAAGTATTCTGTAATTACTAACTTGTAGCCTATACAGTTTAATTTTATATTCAAAAACACTGAAGAAATGTATTTTTCAGTAGTCATTTAATTATTTGTGGTAGCACATGCTGGCACACTGTTTTCATTATCTTCGAAATCCACACGAGTAGAAATTTTTCAGTGGAGTATTGCAACTACATCAGACTGAGGAGGCTGGACTCCCAGAGGTATTATACAAGTGCATAAGAGCATATTGAAATGGGACATAGAGTAAAACACCAATTCAAGTATTAGTGGTGTCTACTGTGAGTCAGGTCAGTGTTAAAAGCTTAATATTGTTCCTGCAGTGGCAGTGTCAAGCATGACAAAGGCAGTATTTTAGATTATAAAAACTACCATACATCTTTCATTATAACTAGCTGATATATATTGAACTAGTAAGAAAAATCACCAACAGTCCTTTCCCGAACTTTTCTTTTTTAAAATGAGGTTAAAAGTCCCATACCATGCAATTTTGATCCCTATTCATATTGACCAAACACCTCAATACAGTCATGTTACTTTGAGTGTGACCCAAAAGCTCTCAAGGTCTAGTTAGTTCACGCAGGCTACATCTTCACTTTCTCTTTTGGCTCCTGTGAACAGCCTATTTGGCCTCCCCTTCCTTCTACTCGCCCTCACTCTGCTGTTGGTTACTTTCCTAAACCAATCAGACATGTTATGCCAGTTATGTGCCACAGTAAGTAGACAAGTGAAGATGTTTCTTTTTGAGCTGAATTGCATCAGAAACGAAGCGGTGATGACCCCATGATAGATGCAAGGGCTGGGTTGCCTGGAGTTAAGAGGATCAATCTGCAGATGCACTTACTGCTTATGTGAAGAGACAGGTGTTATTTATTTTTTTACATCTCAGAATTTCCTGGCATTTAAAAATTTTATTTAGTGCTTAGGCAATTGAGCACCTCTTAAAATGAAAGCTAACCAGCTTGAAAATTGACCATTTTACAGTTTAAGTTGGTTTGAACCCTTTAAAGTCAGGAAAATGATAATTTAGGACTTAAATCAAAGAGAGTGGAAAGAATAAGAACAACCTGAAACCCACGTTTTCAACCCAAGATGTTTAATTTCTTTTCTTGTCAACTTTGATTCATTTGTTACATCCATCAAAACTCCAACAAATTACCATTAAAGCTTTTTATACTTTGTAATGTTGTCATTGCTTCTCACAACACTTAAAGCATATTCTGAGCATACCAATCTTCCTGGAGACATGTCCTAATATGTGCAACAATATGGGGTATAAATCTTGTTTTCTTGATATTATTTTTCTTGTCTTTCAATAATTTTCTCTACCACTTATTGACCAAGTGGAGATTCTCCACCCATCTTGATTTCTCCAACATTTGATTTAACAAAAAAAGAGTCGAGGCAGAAAGAGTCAGTGTGCCATGCTGTTGAGAAAATCCAACACCTTGAAACTACAGGCTAGGTAGAAAGAGGCTGACTGGGTACTCCCTCCATCCAGGATGAAACAAGGTTCCACAAATACATTTGAAAGATGGCCCCCAGTGATGAACTGTTAAGCGAATGTCTTTGGCAGCAGAAACCCAATGAGGAAGAAGAGAAGGTGGAGGATCCATCTTGAAAAGAGAAGCCCATGAATGGCATGTACAACCAGCAAATTGAAGAAGTGGTTGATATCAAGAAATGTCTTATGCAAAAGAGAAGGCTGATCTGAAGAACAGGCTCTGAGGACAAAAGCAACAGAGGTTACACCAGGCAAGAGCCCTGATGTTGCCTGTGCAAAGATGTCCTCAAGACAATCCAGCACATAACAATAAGTGTGTCTGAGGCAGGCAGGTAAGGCACCCATGGAACACCATGGCTAAGTAGCAGGAATAATGTACAAGAACATCGGTACTAAGTAATGGTTGGAAGTCCCAAAGTCAAGATGAGATATGCCTTCAAGAGTATTTCCACATCTGATCTGGTAAAGTGGTGATGGCAAACTGACCAAACATTGTGATAATCTGAGTCCAGAATAGCTCAGTCCACGCAGCAGATAAGTTATTGCACAGAAGAATGGAATCATCTCCTTTTCTTTCATAAAGAATGTTTCACTGCTTCCTCTGCTAAAGGAGATGATAAAGCTCTGAAGCACCTCTTGAGCATTTCAGCAAATTTGACAAGCTATCATTGCTTAACTGATAATTTTGGGTCATTTCACTCACTTTTTTTGCCATTGATACACTCTAGCTGACATCTGTGTTAAACCAGTAACCCCTCCCCTGAACACACACATCTGAAATGTTGCTTCCTAGGAACCAAATGATGATTTCTCTGAAGGAGTTTTGCCCTCATCTTTCTGTCTTCATAACCCTTTTAATCCCTCCATCTTCTTCTCTCTCATTCTTTCATCGTTTAAGCTTCAAACTATCCATCCTACGCCCTCCTCCTTCAGCACACACTGATACAGACACACAACCCCAAAGCCACCCGCCCTGTTCTTTCTCTTGCTCTTTCCCTCTGTGCCGTTAAGCCTCGCTCTTCCACCCATCAAGTCTCAAGCATGTTACTTCAGTCAAGGACGGCATTAGCATGATGATCACAGCCCTCTATCACAAGTCCTGTCTGCCAAGAGTGGAGCTGCAGGAGCAGACTCTGTTATTGAGGGGAGGAAGAACCAAAACACACAACTGTAAAAAGGAAAGAAAGACAACTAAAGGTACATGGAGCCAGGATAACATGGTATGTGACATATCAAAGATAAAGACTAGAGAGGCACATTGATCTCTTCTCTTTTTTAAAGAGGCATCAGCATTTTATCAGGCTCAGAGCCTGGGTCACTTTTCCACCCACCACTACCCTCCTTGGCTCATACTCTTATTTACAAACCTATCTATTATAATGTGATATTAAAACACACTTAACTGTACCATAAACACACATCTGTCTTACTGAAAATCTGATTAATTTTTCATGAAACAGATGCCAGCTTGGGCTGATTTCCTCTCTTGTTAAACTGCTGCCATTGCCCTCAGACTTCACTCTTTTGAAGACACTGTGAGGTATCCTTTTCTTATTTGCATTTTTTAAAACTAAATCCAAGATCAGTAATTAAAGCCATCACATGTGTGGTATTGTGGCACACAGAATAGTTTGGTCTTCTTGGAAAGATGCTCCCTTAAGAAGTCTGTGACTCACCTTTTCTAGAGACTTTTTCTTGTTCAGTCTGGATCTTCATTGACAGGGAGGCACAGATATTTCCCATGGCTTTCAGTGAAATAAATAATCTAATGATGGTGAGGAAGAAGAGAGAGTGCTTTGGCCTTGCAGATGAAAAAAAAAATCCAGCTGCATATTAAATGTATTCAGGCGTTTCATGGCCTGTCAAATCTGGGTGCAATTCGTGATTCATGGAAGACACACTGTCTCATTGCCTGTGTGGTGTGTGTGCACGTGAACATTCGTGTGTTCATGCGGACAAGGTCCGGGCATGCGCAACACACACACTCACACAAGCAGAAACAGCAACAGCAGACAAGCCTGCTATCATTTGAATTCCTCCCCTGTGGTGACTCCGCAAGACATCTCAATTTCAATCATGCTGTCAAAGATATAAACATGGAGAAACGAGCATTGAGAGGAAAAACAGGCTTTTGCTATCACTGGCATTCATTGTCATAGAAACACGCTCACACACAAGCCAAAGACGCTCCCACCCATTGCATGGTGAAAAAATACATTTATTGGAATCTGTGTCAATGTAGAAAAAAGTGAAAACTGGCTTTAGGTTTTGTCACAGTACCACAGGTGAATATTCCAGCAGCTGTCTGGTGAGCTGAAACTAAGCCAGCAAGCTTGTTTGGGGCAGTACATCTGCTACTGATGACAACAGAGAAGGCGGCCTACGGCAGCCTGTGATAACAAACACAGACACTGGAAAAGCTCAGGCGGCTCCTAAGACACACCACCAGCAAATACACATGTTGTACAGCAAAGTTAACCTCGACCGACATTCTCTCAGTTCAGCGTGGGTTTGATTTTGTTGTGACACTATTACAAATTTCTTTCCAGTAACCAGACAGTCAGGTTTCTGTCTGAACAACCATTTCTCTTCCAATCATACTGTTTTAGTGACAAATTCTTTTCTGGTAGGCCAAATGTTATTGTATGTAAAGCATGTATGACAGGATAAGTCTCACAATACATGGCGAGTCTGCATACTTTGACGTTAACAGAAAAAGGCCATCTGAAAACAAAGAGGACATTTCTAAACTCAGATACTGAGTATTAACATTGAGAGGTCAGTTTTTTCCCCCATACAATTTTCATTACATATAGAGTTTCTCTATTCTTAAATATCTTAAATCTCATATAAAATAATTCATCAGAAACCAATTCTATATACAAAGACAAGAGTGCACAAAACGGAATTAAGAGTCAGTGTGCCATGCTGATGGTGTTTGGTTAGAGCAGTTTGCTTTGTGATTATATGGGTACATTTTTTCAAGTGTTAGCTTTTTTTTTTTTTTTTTGTTAAACCAAAATGTGTGTGGTTTTGTCTGGAGCGTCATACTGAGTAACATCATTCACATCACAAACAAGTGCTTCTATATCAAAAATCCCTCTTCCTGGTCTTCTGAGTGGCAATTCTTCAAAAAACTTCTGGTAACAAAAGAATAGTCCATACTTGAACCTTGGCCTCTCCTGGCACAAGTTAATTTACCTAAGCATGACGCTTTTGTGATTTGGACAGGTTCAAAAGATCAACCTAAAGTTAAAGTCTTGCTAAGAGAAGTTTATCCGTGAGAAATAACGCCAATATATTTTGGGAACAAGGATTTACCCAAGAGTGTGACAGAAATAATACATGGCAAGCTGCAAAAGGGGTATTGAATCGAGGAAAAAAAAGCAAATGGACATATGGTTAATGCATTTACACTGATAAAATATAGCCAAATACAAGCATGCTTTGGATTTGCATGATAAATCAAAAATGAATGAAAACATGAAGGGGACTGCATGTGTCAATATTTGGTTTTGGTCAATACTGGGTGGACATAGTGGACATGGCTCATATGCAGATTTCCCACACTGACCTTCTAAAAGTGTTTTGCTGTTTTCTAATAATAACACTCTTCTTTTCCAATACACCTTGGTAATGTACTGTAATGTATTTCATTGTGCAGATTTATTGTGTGCATGTGTGTGTGGAAGAGGGATGGGGGAGAGTAGGGGAATGCCACAAGTGATACGAAGAAACTGGCAGCATTGCATTTCCTTGTGCTGCTCCAGCTAGCTTGTTTTAGCAATATTAGATATGCTTTGTACAGAGATTGTACAGAGACAAGCTTCTACTGGTCAGAAGGAAATACTGTATTGAAAAGATTAACATTATCAGAAGTCTTCATCCTTATGAAATCCCAAAAAAGAGTAGATACCCATTCAGTAATCAAATGGCTGGGTACATAGCATAGAATGCAATGTTAGCATTTTTAGCAAACTGAGGACACTGTAACATTGAATTTTCAAATGTTGTTCAGCCTTATTTTTTTATCCAATGATGTTTGTATGTACACAGTTAATGCACTCTGTGACTTCCTCAGTTCTTCTTTCAGGTATTAAAACTATAAAAAGACTATGCATTGTTTAATTTTATTTTTCTTGTCAGTCGTGTGAATAAACATTACAACACAGCAACCAACAACACAGGAAGTCCTTCCCATAGTTTAAAAGTACGGAAAAAGCAACTAAAAATGTGTCTGTAACAATATCAATGACAACGCTTTTTGCTACCACCCAGTTTTACTCATACAGGTACCACAACCAAGGCAATAACATAGTAGTTCACACCCATCGGCTGCTCCATGCCATCATGTTTCAAATGTTTGATTTTATCAACAATCATAAACTGATTTTCTGTTGTTGAAAGGACCATTTGTCAGCTGAGTTGAAGACCAATGCTGGCATGCCTTTTTAGCATAGAACTTGTCATTGATTGAACAACTCCTAGACACAAACTACCCACAATGACCTGGCTGTTGCAGTTGGCGTGCCATCATTTGATTCTCGTCAGAAAAAAGGAGACAACATTGAAGACATCATATGGACATCACAATCAATACCAACCTGGATAAGATTGAAGATTTTCTTGTTTTTTTTCTGTTGTGGTTTCCACAGTTTCACCTACATCCATATATCTCTGCCAAATAATCGCATCTTTGTATATTATTTAGAAAATCTCCTGTAGATATTGAGAGTTGCTTGACTGAAAGGCAAACACACTCATGAAGTCTAAAATTGCTGGTTAAGTCATCTAAAATGTGGATGCCAA
This sequence comes from Zenarchopterus dispar, assembly GCA_028564865.1. Lineage (NCBI taxonomy): Eukaryota > Metazoa > Chordata > Actinopteri > Beloniformes > Zenarchopteridae > Zenarchopterus > Zenarchopterus dispar. Next base: position 715,751 of record JAOWBL010000007.1, on the reverse strand, counting down.
GAGTTCTTTGAAGTAGTGTGGAGATTAACTGTCAGTGTGGACTAATGGTAGTTTCAGATTTGGAGTGTTAAAAACATCCTGCAGTTTTGGAACACTAACACACATATTCATACATACAACCATTCATTTTCTTGTATATATATATATTTATATATAGATATATAGAGAGAGATCTGTAGTAATATGGAACAGTGGAAATACCTGGAATTACATCTGATGGTATGATATGACACACATTTCACCAACTGTTTGTGATGGAAGAGATTCTGCTTTGTCTATGAATGCTCCTCCAGGAGCATGTGCATGATTTCTGTACAATAAAACAGCACACATAAAAATGTGCAGACATGAAAATAAAAATTTCCCACGCTGCTTGTTATCCTTAAAATGTTAATCTGTCTTCTCTCTCTCTTTTTTTTAATTTAAAAGGGAGGCGATTCATTTTGGTAGGAAGACACAGGAGTTCTGTCTGCATAATCCCCTGTTTTAACTTCCTACACTACACAGTAGTTTCATTCTTCCAGGGTCCGGTGCGTATATTCCCTGTGCTGTCTGACGTGTACAGGAGGCCTTCATGCAAGCCCCCCTTTAGAATCCCGTTCTGATTGGGGGGGTTCTGAGGATAGGATTGTCTTCGCGGGGCGTGCATCTCCAGATGGTGGTGTGTTGTCAGGGGGTCCTCCTCAGCTACTTTGCCGCAGCCACACAAGAAGACGCCAGTGTCTCCTGCTTCTGCCGGGCACAGAGAAGGGAAAAGGTCTGCTTTGGCACAGCAGATATGCCTGTGGCAGGGGTTATGGCACGGCAGAGACTCAGCAGTGTGGCATGTATGATGCCCATCATGGTGGCCTTCATGAGCCAGGTGTGGACAGATGTGGGTGTGACGCTCATGTGTGCTATGGGGGCTGTCAGTGTGTGAACTGTGCATGCTGCCTCCATCGACACTGGAGGGGATGTGATAGGCGTACTCCCTCTCACTCGCTGCTGTACAGGCTCCAGTCCCAGCCCTGTGGCTGAAGTGGCGGGCTTTAGTTCTCGTGCTGCTCTTGAGGCAGGGATGCAACTGGATCCCCGGCCGGCAGCCCTCTGCATCAGCATGGAGCAGCACATGTGTGGCTGTGGGCTCCTCCTCCATCAGCTGCTGGCTGTGCAGTGCAGCACAACACGGAGTCACTGGCGTCAGACATGTTACGTGATTTTGGGAGGATGGAAGCGCACCATGTTTACAGTGACCCAAACTGCTGTGACTGCAGCTCATTAGGGCTTTCCCTTGACATGGTGAGTCATGATGGCAATGGCTGTGACCATGGCCATGGCCAGGGGTATCTCCATTCACATTGACTTTAGGCCGTGTTTGACCAGAGCCATGCATGCCTGAGCAGGCATTGGTGCGTCTTCCGGGACAACAGGAACACCAGCAATGCCAGACATCGTCACGCTTGGCACAATGATGGATGAGGATGAAGAGGCCAAGGGTGACGGAAAAGGCACCATAAAGACAGCTGAAGATCATGTCCAGGAAGTGACCCTGTGACACAGCCAGCGCCCCAAAAGTCCACGTGACCAGGAATAGGAAAAGGGTGAAGGCTGCCGTCCGCAGTTGAGCTTTGAATGAGTGCTCATTGGCCAGTAGCGCAGGGTTGATGGGAACACCTGGGCAGCCAGCAGGGCAGTGGCTCCCACTGGAGGGGGCTGCTAGGGCTCCAGGCTCAGCTCCCTGGTGACAGTGGGTTGGTACGCCAATGCCAGCCAGCCTCTGCTGTTCCTCTGTTAGTTGCTTGAGCTCGTACTTCTTCTCCGGGTGTCGTCGTAGCTGGATGAAGGTGCACAGGAAGTAGATGCAAGTCACCAAGACAATGAAGGCCACAGGGCCAAAGAAGGCTCCTAGGCTGGGCTCCCATGCCATCCAGCAGCTGCAATACACATACATACCAATATATTTTAAGACTTTCATTTGAAAATCCATACCCTGTACTCATTAGAGATAAACACCTTCACATAGACACTAGAATGGGAGGGTGAGAGCAGGAAAAGGAGTGATGTTTCTAAAAATCAAAGCTTACTTTTTGGAGTGATTAACATGGAGTTACAGAGAATGGTGTGAGATAAGAAACAAAATGTATAATTTACTCAAAAGATCAAAAGCAAAACTTACTATGGCGCTTGCTCTCCGCTGCCATAGTTGTCTATATTGACAGCTGCTGTGACCCCACAGATGATGAGCGGCACCCCACCACTCACTAAATAAAACCTGCAAGGTGACAGAAGGAGAAAAAGAAACAGTCAGGATGAGATAGTTTAATGTATCTCACAACCTATAATTATAATTACTTTAACAGTATAAAGACAATCTACAAAACACTCAAAAACAATGTGACAGATGGAATTATAATATGTATGCAGCAGGTGAAGCACTTGGTTACCCTTGTTGTAAATAACTGTATACAATCAACATAAGTGTATTTCCTCAGTTGAATTGAAAGAATATTACACTTGGGAAGAACCATGAAAATGTATTTTTCAGCTGTCTTTTCAACTAGTATAAAAAAAGAAAAATCTGAATATTACTATGTAACGTTTGAGCTTGTTGGTGTTCTTGTGATCACACTCTTTGGGTGCGATAACACCTACAATTTGTTTTCTTTGCTACAAACCAAAGTGCAAATTTTCCTGTATAAACAAATCTGCTTCCTGTCGATCTAAGCATGATGAACTTGCCAGCAGGCGTTTCTGCAGTTTATGGCATCTGCTGCTCATTTCAGCCCCGAAGATGAGGTGCACTGAAGTGAATTAATTATCAAACACTCTGTGGCTCTCTTGAAAAATGAATAAAGCAACAGGCAAAACTTTCAAACACGGCTGCATTCTGAGTCACAGAGGTTCCAGCATTTTGAAGAGCTGCATAGCCTAGAGGGTTGAGCTTCATTTAAACCACATGCAGGGCAGTGTTGTAGTGTATGTTGATACAAATAGCCTAGTCGTCCTTTTGAGACTACGTCAAGACATAAGCTACAACAAGCAAACATTAACCCTAACCTCAAGTCCAACAGTGTAAGGCAGGGGTGTCCAAAGTCGGTCCTTGAGGGCCAGAGTCCTGCAGGTTTTAGATGTTTCCCTGCTTCTTCATACCATGATACAAGTGGCTGTGTCATTGACAGACCTATTCAGAGCTCGATGACAACCTGTTAGTGACCATTAATTAGAATCAGGTGTGTTGGAGCAGGGAGACATCTCGAGGACTGACTTTGGACAGCCCTGGCGTAAGGGAATGGTGTAGCGTCAGCTGATAATGCTGTTAAATGGAGTGCATACTCTGCTTATTCAGCACACTGCCATGGTGGTTATCTTTAGAATCAAGTCAAGCCAAGTAAAATTCATTTAAAAAGAATTAAAAAACCAAAGTTGACTAAAGTGCTATACAGAAAATGTTCATAACATCAATAAAACAAAATACAAAATACCATAAAAGTTATGTAAAATTATGAGAGAATGCACCCCTTAAGCTAAAACCCCAATAATTAAAACATTGATGTCAAATTTAAAACTTGGTAAAAGCCAGAGAAAAGAGATGGGTTTTATTTGGGATGGTAAATTGTTCCATAACTTAGGTGCAGCTTTTGCTAAAGCAGGATTTCCTTTTGTTTTTAGCCTGCATTTTGGGACATTTAAAAGCAACTGATCAGCTGACCTTAGAGCTCTCCTGGGCTTGTAAACATTTAGAAGTTCTGTAAGGTGCAGAGGAGCAACAACTCCTAGGACCTTAAAAACAAGCAATAAGATTTTGAAATCAATACCGGAGGGGACTGGAAGCCAGTGCAGTGAGGAAAGAACAGGAGTAATGTAGTCTCTCTTTTTTGTGCAGGCAGCAGCGTCCGACACCAGCTGCAGGCGTTGCAGTGAAGACTGATCTAACCAACACATAAAGAGTTACAATAGTCCAATCTTATAATAAAAGTGTGGACATCTCTTTCAAGATCATTGTTGGAAAGATAAGGCTTGAGTTTTCCTAATAGCCTTTATTGATAAAAATCACTCTTCACAACAGAGCTGATCTGTCTATTAAATTTAAAAGCACTATCAAAAGTGACACTGAGGCTCTTGATAGAGGAATGACATTTCTCAGAAAGGGGGACCAAAAAAAAACAAAACAAAGAAGAGGCTGGGGTCCTAAGAATGCCCAAACACAATAACTTCTGTCTTATTATCATTTAAATGTAAAAAGTTTAGTTCCCTGCGATGGACTGGCAACCTGTCCAGGGCGTACTCCTGCCTATCACCTGTCATGAGCTGGGACAGGCTCCAATAGACCCCTGTCACCCTATAGATGGATTCAGCAGAAAATGCACATGATCTAATACATTGCAAAGTAGTTACGGTAATTTTTTATTTAGTTTCTTTTTTAAATGAAAATGAGTTACTTTTAGAAATATAGTATTGGTCAGCTACCATTAAAAGAAAAATGTAATAAAATACCAGTGAAATAAAAATATTTTCTTGTAGGCTTTACTTTTAGGCACATGTGCAATGGACCAACAGTTCATGTGTGTACCTGACTTTGTTCTTTACCTGCATGTACAAGTCTGGTAGACATTTATTGGTGAGTTCAACTGTGCTGTGTATCTTTTACCACAGCTATATGCATCACTTCACAAAAGACACCACACCCAAACCCACTGCAAGTTGATAAATTTAAACAATAAGATAACCATTAAATGCAATTAGCTTTTATGCAGACTTGTGGCTCAGATGTGGCTGAGCCTTAGGGGACCGTACTTGCTTGTGCAAGTTTCAGGCATCACCATGACTTCCTAACATGTTAGCATTCAGATTTGTTGTATTTCTTAATTTTGTTGTGCTTAATCCATGTGTTTCATATCTTTGTCCAATGTTCCTTCCTTTGAAGAAAGTTCAGACTTAGAATTTGACTGTGCATTGTGAATCCTGTCAACTTTTATCAGAAAATTTGATTTTATTCAGAACAACGTTGCTTGCAAAAAACCTTGGACGCATACATTTCTTTTATTGCTAGATCTCAGCACAGAGTCTTGCAGGATGAAACACTGCTGGCCCACATTTTGCTTAAGTCTTCTTGTGTAAATCTGACATTGTTTAGTACAAGACCTGCAGCAAAACCTTAGTCAACTGACTTTAAACTGTACATTCTCTGAATTGACTGGTTTATGATACTTTTTATTTAATCCAGGGAACCTCAATGTTTTAACATCTTGAACATTCATATCAGAAAATCTTTACAATCCTAGTAATGGTACAACTATACTCTTTACTTTTAATTTTCCAAGTGAGCTTTGAGTTGGACATTTTAGCAATTTGTTTCATGGTAAGACACAGTAGAAGGTAAACATGAATTTTGACTACCAAACTGCTCATCATGCAGTTAAAGAGGAATATTTTATGTCTAGACCTTCTGTAGTGTATGTAGTTATTTTTATATGAACACTGAATAGAAGGGAATAACCAAAAAAGTGTACTATGACCATTTCAATTTTCTTCAGGAAGATATTGTGATGTTATTTTGTCCTTATGCAAGCCTCTAAGTGAACAATGACCTTTGCATCACAGGAAGTGGAGCCTTATAAACTCATTACAGACTCAAAACTCATCCCTGGCAGTTCCCCCTCTGCATTGTCCTTGTCCTCTCTCTCTGTGCTGTCATCCACTTTCCTGCATAATACTATGCCATTTCCTCCTGCATCATGTTCAATCTCAGCCTCTGTCACTACACCCTAACCTTTTGACCACTACATCTTCCTCCATCTTCATCCTCAGTTTCCTCTATTCCTTCCTACTCTGTTTCTGTCTCTCTCTCTCTCACTTGGTCACAATCTTTCCTCTGTCACGCTGCAGCCATCCCAAAAATTCAATTATAATCAAGACATTTGTCTGAGCTGGTTGGTGAGGAATGGAGGGGACACAAAGAAGAGGGGCGGGGGTGGTAGCATTACTGGCCTGTCACTGTCTCTGGGTGGAGTGGCTCCCTGGGGGACCTTACTCCAACAGAAAGACATTTACGCACCCGTCAGCTCGATAAGCATAAATGAAGGGAACTGGTGGATGTTAAATCACCATGTACATTGTAACCCTCATTTCCATACAGTAAACCAGTTTCTTACAAAAACACATGTAACATTCAGGCTAAACCTCAATCTAACACACGTGACCAATTACAGTCCACTTGGTGCCCTATTTCTATTTTTAAAAAGTGCTCCACCACTTTTAAAGTTTTATCATTGCGCTCAACCTTGCGTAAACCCACCACGACTTTCCCATTTTGACACACATATGTTTTTGTTGGCCATTCCACTTGAGGCCTTCAACAAAAAGGCTGTGCTTACAGAGCTGTGCTTTTGAGTGAGTTTAGAAGCTGCAATCATCTGATATAAATAGACCCTGAAGTGCCTTTTAGAAGCAGTGATTCTACAGTGATTTCCCTCTCATCCTCATTTCTCTGCTCATGCATTGTCCTCTGCTTTGTGACCATGCACTGTCCTCTCTGTGGACCTGGTCCAAGTTATGATTAGAACAGCCAGGGACATCTGATGGTCATATGAAACTTCAGCAACGAGCAAACACTTATGGGTGAAACCTGAAACAACAACAGCCAATCCTGAAGGACTTTTAATTCCAAATGTGAGCTGACTCCCAAAATTTGACACTCCTGGACATACACTTAGCCAACATGACTGAATTGGAAGTTTAAGGCAGTTAAATAGTTACCATACAGCAGCGTAAAGAGGAAAGTACTGAAACCACAAGTGATGTCAGGTGGGTTATATACTTGTCAGGCAGATTTCATTAGTACAACCAGACAGAGACATACAAGCCATTTACTGCTGTTTTTAATCTTTAATTCTTAGTTCAATATTTAATGGATACAAGAGTGGAATCAATCATCCTATTTACCACTTGGGCTAAAGCTCAATGTAACAGGCTGATATAGACATTTTAGGTTTCCATTTTCAGTTATATAGATTGTGCTCACTATGCCATTTTATTTTTTACTGCACTTGTACAGCTGTGAATAGATGTACTTATGTATAATGCAAAAAGATTAATTGGCATCAAAACTGACTCACTCACGAAAACAAATTTTAGCTGTATTTTGGCTATTAAACAACATGAGTAACATTTAAATCCAGTGATCAGTAAAATAATAACAGTTAAAAAATAGTGGTCTGATGAATCATTGCCTTCTGGTGTTAGAGATGGTTACCTCAAAGAAATTAGTGAGTCATTATTTTGCATCAAAATGGTCTAACATGGAAGGAAATGGTTGCTACAAAATGACACCAGAAAGAACTGTTTACCACATTATTTAAGTAGTAGTAGTATAAGTAGTATAAGTTCAAAAAGAGAGGTTCAAGTGCAGTGAAGAAAGTCTCAGGATGTCCAAGAGTGTCCACCAAGTACTAGATTGTTTCCTTGTCAGCTTCCCTTCACTGGCTTCCTTTTAAATCTAAAATTCTTTTTCTTGCATACAACACCCTCAAGGGCTCCTTATTATCTCGAAGAACTCATAGTTCCAGATGAGCTCAACAGAGCACTTCACTCTCAGATTGCAGTCTTACTCATAGTTCTTAAGATTCCAAAAATAGAAAGGGAGTTATCAGGCTCCTCTCTTGAGGAACCAGTTCTCAGTTAGCATTTGGACACAGATTCTTCTCCACCTTTAAGATTAGGCCTACAATTTTTTCTTTTGATAAAACTTATAGTTGAAGCTGGCTCAGGTATACAGGCACCTGGACTAATCTCTCTATAATTAGTTGGTCTCTCTTTTCCTTACATTTCAGATCCACAACTGGTTGAGGGGGATGGGTGCCTCCCCTTAGTCTGGGTTTGGTGTTTTTTTTTTTTTTTTTACTTTCTATAGTTGCCTTGTGCTTGCTCAGGGTGGGAAGTTGAATTGAAGTGAAAATTTGGTGCAATCTGTCGTGTGCCTTAAATAAGCTATTTAAACTTTGAATTTGGATTCTATTTCAATAAACTGGATTACCAGAATTATAATGAATTGGACTACAGTTGAATTGAAGTCCTTAGCAGATTACAAATACAGTTGAGTTGAATTGAATAAAAGGTGAATATATTTAAATCTTAACTGAACAACACCCTGAAATTTTGCACAAGTTACAAAAATTGCATAGCACAAGATGGTGAAGTCTGGTAAATCAAACTGATTGTCCTCAGTTGTTTACAGGACATAAATGATAGATTAAGTCCTGTATCACGCTAATAGTGAAATATCTCGACACTGTTCATGTTTGGGAGCTTCTGATCTAAAGGAATGAGTTCACTTGCAATTCTACAAAAAACACCTCTGCCATGAATAGGTTGACATCAAAATTTCCTCAATCACCAACTTCTCCTAGCAATTGAGGACAGGTTTGGTGCTGATCTGAACATTTTAGAGTGAGCTGAAGCACCTTGTCACAAGCAAAAGTTAAAACAAAGTTCATCAGACATCCTGGAATTGAAAGTTTGGTTTTGTGACCAGGAATCCCATTGAGAACTTTTGTTCAGTCCTAAAAAAGTATGCTAATAGTTAGAAAATTACAAATTCTGATCAACTCGGGACACTGATACGACAGTAGTGGAGCTCCGTCAGTCAGGATTTAGACCAGAAATGAGAATCAAGCATGTAAGAGCTGCTTAGATTTTGAAGAAAAAATATCAACGTTTAAACCTTTAAAATAATAACTCTTCAAATGATTTTTAGGTGTTTGCTAATAAGTGCCTTTGAAATTTTTGCGTTGCCTTCAGTTTACAATGGAAACATAAGAAAAACATTAACTAAAATGCAGCAAAGTTGGAAAGAACTGACATTTGTATCATAGCCCAAACTTATGTTATGACTATGGCTCTTTCCTATACCATCTAAAATCCTGTGAACGGTATACATGTGGTGTTTTACCTGACTATACTTTTTAAGATGTAAATTTGTAAAACTGTTTGCTTTCACCAACAGTAATATCTGAAAAGAAAGTGTCAGTGACATGACACAGATGGTGGAGAGTCTACACAGGAAAGGAAACTGAAACTCTCCATCAGAGTGATCTGCACCCATCTTACCACATGACAGGCAGTTAATAGCATGAACAGAAGTGTTGAGGTGTGTGGTCCAGCACTGAGTGGCAGGTTTCTGACAGGTCAGTGTGATTGTTGTCTGGATCTGTCATCAAATGCCATAAGGGAAGAAGAAAAGGAAATGGAGTGGATGTGGAGGAATGGGAGGGGTGGGGTATGGTGGGGTGTGAGGGGTGGGAGTGTGGGGGGATTGATTTGTCTCCAGCTGCTAAGTCTCATTGGATGAGCCTGTCTGATGGGGAGCATTAGAGTCAATCACTGTGGATCAATCTGACTGCTGTGCCACACAATCCTTCCGTCTACCCCCAGACAAATCATCTCATTCACAAGCAAAGCATGATGGGAGAGCCTTGAGAATGTTCTATATTGACTACCCCCCACCTCCCACCCCCATTCATGCAGGTGTCTGAGGATTTGCTTTTCAGGGAAAATTATGCCTATATGTTGAGGAGGAGGAGGTGGTGGGGGTGGGGGTGTTCTCATCTATTTAAGTTTTTTATCCTCTGAGACTTCAAGTGACTTCTCAGGAATACATAATTGAGCTGATTTCACTTTTAATAATGTCAGACGGCTGATCCTGCTCCTTTACAGACTTTTACAGATATTAGTGTCATGCGGTGTGGGACAAGGACATAGGCTGAGCTACAGTTGCAAGGGCTGCAACAATATTCGCCCCACTGAGCTGTATCCCTGAAGGTGAAAAAAGCAAACTGTGGCACTGTGACATTTGAAGTTGTCGAAATGACTACTAACAAGTGCCTAACTGACAGAAATGTGAATAAACCAATCTCATTTTTGCTTCCAGAGAATTCCAATGCGCAGCTTGTTGTTCTTGCATCAAACTACTGAAAAAACAATTTCCAAAGCTTTGCTAGAAGTTTTTAGTTTTTATTGATACAGTGATGCTGAATGTTGTCTCTCACAGGTACAGAGGGCACAATGAAAGAATAACCTTAAACTGCATGTTTGGCCAGTTTGAATTAAGCAGTATGTACTTAGATAATCCAAGATATTTTATATTTGTCCTCTCAGAAATACTTCTTTGGCTTCTTTGAATTTGCTTGAAGTTACTCCAAGATTCTCCACATCCTTCAGGTGGGTAAAATAGGGGTCCCCACCATGAGTTCTTTGATAAGGGTGTGTTGATGTCATTGAAAAGAGACTGAATTTCCTCCTGAAGCATGTTCATAGTCAAAGTACATCTGTCCATAAAGGTGAACAAATAGTATCACTGTTTTAGATCTACAGTCAAAGTGATTGGAGCTTCCCCTTAGACATTTTACCGATTTGTATTTCATTTTGTGCATGAACAGTGCCTTTGCACTTCGTGATCGTGAATCCTGCATTTTCTTGAGTGTTTTAACCATGAGGTATGATACTGGAACCAAAAGTATCAGTCACTAGTCAGCTGTTATTTCCATGCAGTTCCATAAAACACAGTAACCTGTCCAGGTCACAGCCAAGACACTATAACAGAAGTATTGGATGTAATTCTCTCTCAGCCTGTTTGTACTTCAGTAAATGTGTTTAGAATTTCTATGTGCATAAAAGTCATTTTGCCCCCCCTGAGCAGGGAAACTTTATGGGTCTCCAACAATCTTTGGTGAAACCTGAGGTTAGGAACCGCTTATCTATTCTACTTTATAAATCCATCTCAGCTAGCTCACTGGCCTAACAAGAAGGCAATTTATTTAGTTATCAAATAGCTTATTAGCTGAAGAGTGGGGTATGTGCTCTGAAAACTAAAATTAGAAGTACAAATCCAAAAATAAAATCTTGGTACTATAGCAGGACTAACCTTTTCTTGGTTAGTGTTACCTGGTTTATCTGGATGGTTTTTGCTTGTTGTCTCCTTTGATGGGACAGTGAATTTGCTGGGAAACAAGCTCCAGGTCTTTGATTCATTTATTATTAGTGAATGTGAAAGTGCAGTGGTTTCATTCATGCAAAGAAAATGTGTGCTATGTGTGTAATGTGTCAGAACATTTCAATGTTCTAAAAAATAAATACAAATAGAAAGACAGCAGCTGAGAAATAACTTTTTTATGTACATTATTGATATGCTAATTAGCCATATGTTATGCTATTTATAAACTGCTGTCTGAGAAGATGCTAAGTGTCTTATCAAGCACTTTGTGTCACATCTGAGACGAACAAATGAGCCTACTCCCTGCTTGAGTTACCATAAAAACACACAAACAACATTTTCTACAGAACATTTTCTACAGAACCAAGTCTGATTGTGGGATTCACTACAAGATGAAGGATACTGAAGTTTTGTATCTCCTCAGTACTGTTTTCACTGACTTTTCATGGCTGCTTTCTGCAAGCTGCATGAAGCGCCTTGATCAGGCATGCACACTGACAAACTCTATATGTATAACACTGATTTTTGGCAGTCAAAGAGCATTTTCATACCTTATTTTATAGTCACTTTTTTAAGGTTAGCTTTTAATTAGAGGCCAGTGTTTTCAAAACTGGAATCTTTACACATAACAGAAATTTGTTTTTGTGAGGTGATAGAAATTTAATAGCAGCAATAACTTCCTGAAAATATCACGTTTTTAAACAAAAATAGAGTCCAGTTCCTGGACTTCTCAGTTTGGGTTTAAGCAACTGTCAGCAACATATTTATGACAATTCAGCTTTTTAGTTGCTTCAGTACACCTTTTATAGTGAAACAAAAAATGTGATGAATCAGTAGGCTGTTCAGGGTTGACATGATGAGGGGGACTGTTGGGCTGGTAAAGGGCTTGCTGAAGGGAACAGTAAATGTACTATGCCTGTCCAGAACTGAAAAAAGTTTTGGATTATAATATTTTCCATCTGCTTCTAATAATTAATCTTAAGATATTTCATTTTTGCATCTTAGGGCAACAGACCTGTATGATGTCTGTGGATGCTCCCACTGCAGACTAAAAAATATGAGTACTACATGTATAACAGTAATCCTGTAATCTACCCCACAAAAACAAACCAAAAAAGCAATAAATGTATTCCTGTGGGGTTTGTATCAAGTGCACGTATCCATATTTAAATACCTTTGTGAGGGGTCATCTGGCATATTTGAAAATCGAAAATCATCCAGGCAACAGTATTCCAACAACCTTAAGAAAATGACCCTTTAAAGCTGGATACAAGATTAAAATGTCAAAAACACATTTGTTTTGGAGTGTTTTCTGTTTGCCTTTGAACCTCTGTTCTCAGAGGATTTCTCAATGAAACTTCTGCAGCCCTGCAGCACTGACGCAAAGCTCACAACTGCAGAGAAATAGCACAGCGTGCGTCCTTAAACTGATCCGCTTAAACATGCCCGACATTTGGAGTAGGCAGAAAAAGAATAAAATGGAGAAAGAGTTTAAAAAAAAAGAAAGTCGTTCTAACATATGTGTGAATGGGAGTGGAACAGTTTAAATGTCGAAATACATTTAAATGTGTTATGAAGCTCCTGGCTGTAGAGCTTCCTGGGTGATTGAGATAATTAGTTACAGCACTGGGAGGATGCCATGGTAACAGGTTGTCGCTTAAGTCATTTGCTTCTTTGTCCTTCTTCCTCTGCTTGACTTTTATCAGCGCTCCATTTTAGTCAGTAGGAAGCCTCAAACAAAATGACAGAGCCAAAATGTTTACTGCACACGCTGTTCAGCATTTCCGGACACTTTCCTCTGATGAATATCTGCAAAAACGTGGATCTATACCTGCAGGGATGCCATCTGTAGTGGTTGCATTTATCTCCACTTGAATTCATTCATTTTTGTGGCAAGCCTTAATGGATAAGACTGTATCTTCAACGTTTCCATAATTTACCCAGAACCTTCAGCTCATTGTTTCAATGACGCAACACAGTTTTATGTGTTTTATGAGACATAAAGGCTTCCTAACTGGGTCTTGGTATTACACAACTTACTGAATAAAAATGAAGCCTAATAGAAACCCTGTAAATAGTGATAAAGTAATTTCCAAACAATTTGTAGTTCTACAGTGAGAAATATTATTTACAAGTGGAAGCATTCATGACAGTTGCCAATCTTCCAAACAGTGGACATTCCAGCAAAGAGACAATCGGGTAGTCAGAAAAATGAACAAAGATTTTTTGGTTTGAGGGCCTGCCAGCAGAATGCCTTTACTCTTCAAAATAAAATGGAAGTACAGTTGAAGTTTGCAGAACTGTATCTGAACAAACCACAAGACATCTGGAACAATGTGGAGTTGTTTCTTGTCATAGCTGGCAAAACACAAGCTTCATTTTAGAAGAAAAGCCTCATACCCTCTCTTCCACAAGGATGGCTGTGGAGAAGTGAGACTTTGGGGTTGTTATGCAGCCACAGGGCAGACATCTAGAGGAGGCCATCTCTTACTGACAGCCAAGGCTTGGCAGAAATTGAGTCATTCAGCAGGACAATGATCAAGTGCAGACTAGCAAATTGACATCAGAAAGGTGGAAAAATAAAATATTCAAGGCTTTGGAATGGTAGTATCAAGTCTAGACCTCAGTCCATCTGAAATGCTCTGGTGGAACCTATACAGAGCTGTGCATACATGAATGCTCCAAAATCTCAATGAACTGAAGCAATTTTGTGAAGAACAGGCAATAAAATCACCCACAATATGTGAGAGACTGATAACGTCATCCAGGACGTTACTACTTCAAATTACTGCTAAAGGTAGATCTATAAGCTATTGAATTGTGGGGGTACTTAGTGTTGCCCACATCATTTTTCCCTTTTGGCTTCATTTATACCATATTTGATGAGAAGATTTTTATTCTGTTAGTTAATATGTACGACTGTGTGATGGAGTTCTAGATGGGATCCAGAAGCCAGAGCTGTGAGAGATCAATGTAGATCATGCTCCTACAGCCATGTTAGTTCCCAAAGTTATGATCCAACTTTATTCAGCAACTTTATCTGAACTTGTTTGTCTGCATAAAGAACTGTCAGAAAAATGTAAGCGGATTCATTCAACTAGTTGTTCATTTAAAAAAAGGAGCTATTTCAACAATTCATCCATTCCCTCAAGTCAGTTCTTCCAAAAAACTATTATTGCTTTCAGTTACCCGCTCTTGACTTCTCTCCTCACTTGCAGATTTGACAGTGTCATGGTGCTAATCAGATCAGGAGTTTGTAATCCTATTTGGATGCTTGACTTTCCCTCTGAACACAAGTATCTGGCTATATTCTTCACAGTCATACCACAATCAGTCTTTTTTAAATCTAAAATGATTATTGGTACACCTGGCTGGGAATGACAAGACGAAATCTCACAAAAGCCTCAGATCCTGGTGATGACAGTGTTTGCAGTAATTACGTAGCTTGTCCTTTGCCATCCACACAGGCCAAACATTCAAGCTTCTTTCAAACTGCTTCATCTAAACTTGCTTTGATCTTCATAAGTATCTGAGAAATTGCATTACCGAATAAGGTCAGACAAGGCTTTGCTGAGCTCTGGTGATGAGTATTTCAGCTACATTAATGTTATGTACAGAAGAACCAGAAGATTTTCAGTTTTACATAAGCTAAATGTCGTCTCTAAAAGCAGACTCTGCGCTAAATGAGCTTCACTTCAGGTAAATGATTGATTAATAAGACTTTGGTGGGCTCTAATCTCTGATGTGCTTCAGCTGAATTTTCTAATTAAGCAAATCATTGCTGCTGAAAACCTGACACCTGAGCTTAAGCAAAAGCAGGAAAAACCCAGCCGGGATAAACAGGAGCACCTGACAGTCACTTTACTGCCGACTGAATGAAGCCAGAGGCCGGAAAGAATGCAAACTAGCTGCGGATGTCTCTGCAGATAAACAATGCAATAACTCATCTGTATAAAGCCATTGCTGTCCTCTAAACAAAACATGAGCCAAAAATCACCAGTGAAAAAAAGAGAAGCATAAATCAGGAGAGACACAACTGTGCATAAGCTGAGTGCATAAAATGTCTCCACATTTACAGTCATGTGAAGAAGAAAGTGAGGAGAACATAAAAATCGAAAAGAAAGCTGTTTTTTTGATTCCCTGTGAAACAGTGTTGGTTGAAAAAGTTGATAAAAAAAGCATGTACCTTTATATCTACAAGTTTATAAAATTATAATTTGAAGTTCCAGTGATTCCAGTCGTTTTATGGACTGACTGGTGGAACCTACTTTAATAAAACCTCGGACACTGAGGGGTCATATTCTTGTCATCAAGCCAAGATCTAAAGAGCTCTTCAAAAAATGTATACCTGTGAGAAAGGCAAAGGATTTGACAGTATAAACCAAGCTGATACATTCACTAATAAATAACTAAAATAAAACACCTACAAACTATCCAGACTGTATCTGACTGCCAAACTGTCAGTTTGATGAAACACAAGAGGTACCCATGACCCCCAAATTAATGTTGTCATCAAAGATCTAACTTATCTGACCGGCCTAAATGTAAAAAAATGAACAAACAACAACAAGAAGAGTATTAGAACAAACTACATTTTGCTAAAAAAACAACAACATAAAAGTAAAGATCAGACCTCTGCTCTGGACAGATGACCACAAAATTGTCTAATTTGTACAATGAGTGAATTTCTACCACAATTTATCTATCATAGTTTAACTCATGATTTCATAGCAAAATTCATTATTTTTCAGACATTTTTAAAGTACTGTCATTATATCTGATTTAATCCTCCTCACTGTTAAATTGCAGTTTATACAACTACTAACATAATTTTAAAAAGTAATATTTCACTAATTCTTCAGTTGCATTTATCTGATATGTATTTTCCCTCATCTTATGCACTTCTAGTACTTCTGCTACTTACTAGTAAGTACTAAAGAGATACTAAAGAGATGTATGTATGTATGTATGGATGGTTTCACTTCTCCAACAAAACCAGCTGTTAACTGACAGTAAAATTTCCTTAGTAATGACATGTGTGTGTGTGTGTGTGTGCTATGTTTGAATATTAGTCCAAAGGCTCTACCTTTTATTAAAAGCTTTAATACATAATCTTATAACTTATTTTGTGACACTGTGCATTGTTGTATTGGTGTTTCCATGGATTCACCACTACTTTGTTTAAAGTTGGGATAGAAACTGCCTTTGAATGCATGCACATGTCCATCTGCAAGTCAGTACATACAAGCAGGGAACAATAAAATAATCATGAAGCTATGAAATAAAACAAGTTATTGGCCTGTACAAACAGTATGAAGTATGAAGGATCAAAAGAAATGAATGTACACACACAAAACCACATAGGCACGTAGGCTGCTGTTAACTTCTCACCTGGAAGAGGTCAGGGATGAAAAACAGATGGGCACTTACCTCAAAAGGGTCTGTTTTGGTGAGGGAGGTGGGTCACCATCTTGACTCTGCGGGGTCTTCTTGGTCACCTGTTTATAAATGTTCCTGGCTGTCACCCCGAGCCACAGCATGGTGGACAAAGACGAGTAGTGAAGCACAAACCCGACCTGAGACAGAGCAACAGAGGGGGTGTCAGATTAGTGCTTTGACATACCTGAACTTATGCATCTGTGTGCAGTGTGACTCTTGAAAAATGTCACACTTGACTATATTCCTGTGTGTCAAAAACGTGAAAGCTCTGCTGCCATTCCTTAATAAAAAAATCATCAATGTCACAGGAAGGATGTCTCTGTAGATGAATTCCGTGAAGACCTGACTACTCTGCGTTATCCTTTACTGAAACACAACAGTACAGGAATGGGAAAACAGGTTAAAAAGTGGTACTAAACCATCAAGGTTGTCTTGGATAAGAATGCTATAGTGAGGCAAATACTGGAGGATACTGAGCACCTCCTTATCAGTTGAGTTAGAGGACATGAGGTGTGCGCTGTGAATAACAAATCTGAATATAAATTATGCTCACACTGACAACTATCAGTGAGTGATGGTTTTTTTTCAGACTACACAAAAATTCACACAAAGTACACAGATGTGTGTTCCACCTCACCTCCACATTCAAGAATTATGTTTGAATGGTGAAGACTTGTTTGATCTTACTTTATTTGCAGGCTTTGCCAGGTCACAGAAAGAGAAAGCAAAGAGAGAGAAGTTACATTAAGGAAGGAGAAAATTAAAATGTGCAAAGCCTTTTTCTCCACCCAGTCGCACTGTTCATGAAGAACAAGCAACCTCAGACACCCAATCAAATGGCTCCTTTCCAGCATGATAGGCTGAGGGACTGAGGCTAGCGTACTGCAGATCAGACACTAATTGGAAGTGCCCGTGAGCTGGGTATAGAGAGCAAAGAGTGGGTGGTAAGTCAATCATGGCTTTGGAGTCCACACGCTTCAGAGCTTCATTAGTGCCAAGATCAGACAGAAAGGAAGTGCTCTATTTAATATGATTATATGGGAGGAGGGGTTCCGAAATGATCAGTGTGAACTGGGGCTGTTTGATGTCCACATTGTTTCAAAGTTTTAAAAGCAAACAAATGTTTAACCTCTCGGCTGGAATTCAACTTTACTTCAGTCAGCAGAATGGAAGCAACATAGATAAAGGCTTCTTGAATGCTCAGTTGTGTTTGTGCTCTCAGCTCTTCAGCTGTAATGGCATTTTGTGAAAGGATTGAATGCATTGCTTTCAAACGGAGAAAAATTGCAATGGAAATGGTCATCTAAGAGTTTTTCAAATTGCAAATTACACATTTGCACTCTGCAGAGTAATTTCCATACCATAGTCCTAAGTAATAAACTGATTTAGTTGCTGCTTCTATGTATTTTGCATTTTCCAGCCAGTGACATTATTATTTTATGGCTGCAGGAAATACAACGATTATTGTTTTATATACAAACTCAGGGGCAAAATGGTTGCGATTTTTGAGCAGCAGTATGATTTCTTGCCAAGAAACAGCACTACAGATGCAATGTTTGCTTTAAGAATGCTGACAGAAAAGCACAGGAAATAACAAGTGGCACTGTGTCTCTGTAGATTTGGAGACTTGTACAAGAGAGTGCTGAGGAACAAATTGTAGTATTGCATGTGGAAGCCTGGAGCAGCAAGAAAAGTATCTTAGAATGAAACAGGATGTGCATTAAAATATAATGACAGTGGTGAGGTGTGTGGTAGGAGTAACAGAGTGGTTTCAAGTGGCAGTGAGACAACATGAGGGATTGACCCTGAACCCCTTCTTGTTTGCCACTGTGATGCATAGGTTAACACATGAGGTCAGAGAGAAACCCCCATGGACAAGGATGGCACTGTGGTCTGTAGCAAGAGCTGGGAACAGGCAGAAGGAAACCTGGAAAGGAGGGGATACATGTGCTAGAGAGAAGAGGTAAGTAGATGGGCCACAGCTAGTCAGAAAGTGTAAATGAAAGAGAAGCAGACAGACTAGCAAGAATTCAAGGAGTAGAGATGAAAATGGTGCAGGAATTTAAACACTAGGACTCAGACATCCAGAGCAATGAGGAGTGTGGAAAAGAGGTGAAGAAGAGAAAGCAGGTACAATGTAATGGGTGGAGAAGATGCTTGGAGTTATATATGATTGAGGAATTTCAGCAAGAGTAAAGGGAACGATTTGCAAGATGGTAGTGTCTTGGAGACAGTGACACTGACCAAGCGACAGGAAGAAGAGCTGGAGGTGGCAGATTTGAAGATGTTAAGATTTTTGCGAGTGACAAGGATGGCTAGAATTAAAAAAAGAACACATCTGAGGAGTAGCCACAGGAGGTGGACTTGGATAGTTTGGGAGGCTAGATTGAGATAGTTTGTACACATAAAGAGGAGGATAATAAATACATTGGTAGAAGGATATTAGAGATGGAGCTGCTAGGCAGGAAAACAAAATGGGGAAAGTTGGCTGGCATGACAAAGGAAGACAAAAGAGACTTGCTTAAAAGGAAATGGGTGATCCACTCTGGTGACCCCTACAGGGAAAAGTCAAAAGAAGAAGAACGTACAAATGGTCTGGCACTGAAGCATTACCTTGCAATCTGAAAATATCTGAGGTAACTTATTGTTCTGGTAATGTAAAATGACTATTTTGACAGTCAGAGACTCTTGGTAACTATGGAATTACTCCAAATGATGAAACAATTATTTTTTAACTCATCAGGACTGGCTAACCAGACAGTAAACTAGAATTACAGCTTAAATAAAACTATGTTCAAACATAGCCACATTTGACAGAGTGCCCCTGGAATTTTATCATCTGGACAGTGGAGCATCAGAAGAACATTGCTTTTTGTTCTTTTTAAATAATGTCAAGGAGAAAAGCCTCACATTTTCTTGACGTACCCTACTGAGGATGTGCACCACTTTCAGAAGCATGGGTGGAAATTGTTTTAGCCCTGAAAAGCATTTCAACATATTGACATGACTGCAATAGTAAACACTTTTTTTTTTACTGAAGAAAACACCATTCAAATTCCTTTATTAGTCTGCAAAATGAGGATAACTAAGTTAGGTCTACAGAGGTCAACAAAACACTCTTCTTCACATTAAAGGCTTAAAAATGGCTCTTCGTCTGACTGAGTTCCTTACAGAGACACTGTGCTTATCTAGCTGCTGTCGTGCAGTACTGACCATCACTTTCCACATCTAGTTATATGACAATGTGCATGTTTGACGATGTTGATATGGTCACAAAGACTTAGAAAGAGCAGAAGATTTTTGACAGTCCCTTCACTTTGTTGTTTCGCTCTGATTTGCAGTATAAGTTGGACAAATTAAGACTGGGTTCTATATGCAAATATATGATCATTGAGTCCTAAGCCTACATATTTTACTAGTTGGTGTGTGCGTGCTTTACCTGAAATGATTTTGTGAGGAGGGGATGGCTAAATACAAAACGTCTGTCATTGATCAGATGAATGAGCAGCATAATAATCACACAGTTAGCAAAACAAGAGCTGGAAACAGCCCCAGAATACCCGATCAATGTGCCCACATTAAAACAATCAAAGCTTCTGTCACTTCAAAGTCTCTCCCTAATCTCTGCTGTCGAATGCAGTGAGGCACAAACAAATAAATGTCAGCCATAAAAAGTGGTGTCATTTTAACTCTTAGAATTATGACAGCTAAATAACAACACACAAGTATGGCTGGTTTTGAAACCACATACTCTGTGCTTCACATGCAAAACAGCACTCAACATTACTGCATACTGCCTTTGTTGTTAGTATGAGGTATCCCACCATAGAGGCATGTAAGCTGTAGTAGGCTAAGGCATTTGAGGAAAGTTTCCCATTTTGGAAAGCAGAAGTAAATTATAGCATTTTGAGGTATTGTATGCATGGTACACAAATCAGTTAGTTACATGTAGTGAAATTATTTCCTGAATACTTTCCCATCGGAGTAATTTTCACATATGGCACATGGTGCAGTTGTTGTTGGCCTATCCCTCTGCACAATCAGTGCGGCTTGTTTGCAATGTCTACTTTCACTCATTCATTAACAGATAAGATAAGGGCCCTCAGCCTTGACACAAGTCAGAAATGGATACAGTAGGAACAAAACAGACAGAGGTGGAGGTAAGATATGAATTTCAGGAATAATTAACCAAAATAAATAAATAAAATATTTTTAAAAAAAGGCTTCCTGTGTTCCTTCCTGCACTTCCAAAGTACCTAATTAACAACCACCAGTGGGGAAACAGGCCTACATACTACACTTTCTCTTACCTTATAAAATGAAACAGATTTTAATTATTTGTGCATATCTACATCAAGACTACATTTTAAACAGAATCCTCTTTCTGCCCTTATTAAACAATGTCCTTTCACCGTCCTGCTGAGATCTGAGTTGTTAAAATGCTGTTACTCTCATCTGGACACTTTCAATTAGTTTTTTATGGCCTAGGTTTTGCCTGTGGGCGCTTCACTGGGTGATCTGCCATTTTTATGGAGTTTCTTGTATTAAATGTACAGAATGAAAAAAAATCCATGGCTTGAACAAAGCCTGTATTCTGATAGAAATCTGCAGATGCAAAAATAAACTTTCAGGTGAAAAGGCTGTATGTGGCACATGAATAAAGTCACAATTTAAGTCAGTTTTGAAAGCACTATAATGATTTCTGGTCAGCCTGTATTTTACAACTTGCTGAAGAGACTACTACCACGTTTGAGTTTCTAAGATGTCTTTATCAGCTTTATAAAATACTCCTCTGCTTTTATCTCAGCTCCTTTTTATTTTCAATGAATGGCACAAAAGTCTCAGCTTGTTTCTGGGATTTCTTTAGATGCATGCCTGAGATCAGTTTGAGGTTTTGATAAGCTTAATTCCAGGAGAGGAGAAAAGAAGGAGAAAACAGAAACTGAAACTCACCAGAGATATTAAGGTGCATCATAATTAATAATACTACTTAATATGTATTAAAACTGTACATGTTTAAAAAAAATAATGGATTATATATCAAAAGCCAAGCACACTGGAAAATAATTATAGGAATGTTCAAAGAGTTCTACCTATAATCATAGAGAAAATGTGAGATAAACTTATAACCTATACAAGGATATTGGCTCTGACAAACAGCGAGGGCCTTCTTTAATCATTCATAAGAAGCCTTTTTTAAAACTGTTTGCTTATTCAGATATAATCTTGGCTATTCTTAATGTCAATTTAGAGTAGGACTTGCTATTTTGAGTGCACTGTAGCACTTTCTATTGTTATTTTAACAATTTTGAAATACCAAAGTCATTAAATCAGCTTCCTACAGATGTTCGTGCATAGGTAGCCAGTCTATCATAAGCCTTTTTCATGTGGAGAAATGAGCTGAGCAGCACTCAAATTGGACCCAGCGGAAGTACAAAGTAAATCACTGAAGATTTTTTTCTCTTTTTTTCAGCATTTGCCATCACAAGTAATTTCACACTGACACACTAATGATGAAATCCTCTGTATAGCATCTTTAAGCTGTCAGCTGGAAGTAACCTCAGATCTAGGTCACATCCTTAGTTAGGTTCTTTGCTTAATTAAAACTGTAGGTCATTTAACTTCAGTCACATTCAATAAGCAACTGCTTGAGATGTGCAATTTAAATGTTGAGGTCAGGTCAGGTGAAGGACGAAGGAAAACAAGGATATACTGTATGTTGATTAGATGACTAATGCAGCGATGGCGAGCATTCAGCATGGCAGCTGGGGTGCTTTTCAAGTCAATGATAGAGTGAGTCTGGTTAGAAGAAAAATAGAAATTAAGATTAGAGACAACTTTACAGACATAAAAACAAAGGTGTGACACAGAGATTGAAAACAGGACGTTTATTTTGGAACTATAGATGTATAATGTCAAAAGACTGAGAACTGTGCTGGACTGACTTCTGGAATTAGACTATTAAACGGTTCCTCAATTATAGTATTTACATGGTATTAGAAAAAAATCAAAGTGAATGAACACAAACTAGAGCAAACTTTTCTTAGTTGGACTTGCAAACCCAGATAATGTGGTTGAAGTTGGGCTAACCCCTGAAAGTAAATGTTTACATTGGACCAGCGCTGGCCTACGAGCTCTGTGCATCTCCCATGCTTCCTGCCCCATACTTTGACCTGGGACCACTGGTTGAGGGCGTTAGAGAGGCAACATGATCAGAGAGAGACAACTGAACGTGCAGTTTCTTTGTGACCTTTGTAGGAGTGACAGCAGTAAAGCCAATATTTATGTCAATTTTAAGGCTGAATGAATAACCAGGATAACCAGGACTTCAGTCTTAGACGGGTTAAACTGTACAAAGATTGTAGGGTCAGTCTGGTAGTCCCTACCACAGTTGTGGTAATTTGATGCCCTTCATGTGCATGTATATTGGGACAAAGAAAGGAGTCTCATTAAATAGTACATCTAAACTGTGCATCTAAACGTACTGCTTTTCTCTTTGTGATATTAAGGTTTATCTGAAATCAGTTTTTTTCATGGAAATGTAAAGATGTAATATAATAAAAAGCTATACCCGTCTCAAACACCGTAATACCAGTCTTGTACCATGGCTGTTATAGACTACATGTAGACTCAGTTACTGGAACGAGACACTGTGTATGAATAACACACTGTGAATTTATTTTTTGTGAAATGCCAACACCACATAGCACAAGTCTACACAACCACTTGACAGAGCCCATATTAGAAGTAAGTAGTCGCACTGAGGATTCTGTCCTGAGCCACAGTGACCCAGAGTTAAGGAATACCACCAGCACCATCTCATCTTTCATCTGGTACCGCTATAAACTTTCACTGAAGACAGCTGGGATAAACAGTTGCACCATAGCCACAGTTCATTGTAGCCACATAGACCCTCTTCCTCTCTTGCGGTTACCATACCAACAGCTCAGCTGCGTCGTTTGCAGAAGATTCTCCTATTATGGAAATGTAAGTTGTAAATTAAACAATATTGCTAATTCAGTCCACAGCCGGACGGTACCTGAGATATTTAATATCTGTGGTGTGTGCTTATGATTTCTAAGCAATATGATTTGGCTGAAATGAATTCCCCTCATTTTGCCCCATTAGATGTGGGTTAATTTGAGCTGGTCTTAGATCTGTCAGTCAGAGCTCTCAGCAGACTCGTCTCCAGTGTCTCAGAGCCCAGAACACTGCTCACTGTTTTATGATTTCGAAACCTAATTTTATGTGCTGGGAGATTGTTTAATCATTCATGTTTGGTTGAGTGGTTAATAAAACATTTTCCTGTAATTTGAAAAAGTCAGAATGCCTATTTATTTCAATTTCCTCAGACTTTAAAGTTTAGCAATAACTGCCAAAACAAGTTCCCTTGAAGTTCCAACTGATGGAAGAAGAGAAAGTACTTATTTGCCCCCCTGGGAGAAGAGATGAGGCTGCATATGCATACAAAATAGGGAGGGGGTGTGACTGGGGGAGATTCTGAGAACCCAACAGTCAGTGCTTGTGACTGTGTGTGTATTTGACTGTGTGTATATGTTGTGTGAGCTCACATCTGCTCAAACATCCCTAAATTATTCTAAATTGCGTCTGGTGAGGTCTGCCTTGATCCCATTGGCACTACAAACGTTCTGGGCTCCTGCCCAAATCTACTGAGTTATCCTGTTAGAAGTGATTGGGTAAAGGAGGAGCATCAACAAATATTCTAAGGACTCTGTACAAAGTCAGATTAAATGAATGCACACTGAACAATTTAAAGAGCAACAGCAGGACCATTTATATTACATATAGTATCTAACTCAAAGAAGACAATTAATTCTCTTTTTTCTAAAGCTGACACAATTTCATAATCTCATTTTAAACCAAATCATTTCATCTCTGTTCATAGCAGCTGGTTTATGGGGGCGGAGTTTGCATTGCTACACCATTCCACCCCCCTTTTCTTTTGAAATTGGTGTTGCAGATTTGCACTAAGCATGTCAGGGGCACAGAGAATGCAGTGAGCCTCGGTGCAGATAAAGATGGGAAATGTGGATTATTGGGGTCTGCGATGTCACATGACCCTGAATGTTTGAACAGGTCAATGAATGACTGAAGTGACCCCAGAGAAAAAGAAAAGATTGAATTATTGCTAAATTCTTTTTAAAAGGGAGTTCTATTCATTCCAGGTGCAGAGGTATCTGGAATGAACCAACTGGCAGAGGAAACATGTGCTGTGGTCAGACCACACGATATTCCAGACTTTATTTTTTGTTGAAGGTTTTACATCCTATGTGCTCTGGACCAAAGTCATACCATCCAAACTGTTATAAAAAACAAGTCCAAAAGTCACAATCTCAGTTTTACTGGAGGGCTAGGCAAAGGTTATCTACACTTCTGTAACAGCAGTGTTAATGCAGAAAAGTAAAGTGAGACTTTAAAACAATCTATCACTTTGAAGACCGTATTTTGTCCAGGGATGTCCAGATGTTATTCAACAACACAATTCTTTTTAAATGTAGGCTTGTATTCTTTCCACGAGCTCCCATTAACAAAAATACCTGACACTCCTGAACCAGAGGTGTGCTGAACCAGAAGATTTTAGATTTACAGTTATTTCTTTTTCTGTATAAAAGTAATTTTTATCAAAAGGTTTTTTTTTAAATCAAAGGTATCAATCCATTTCATTCAGTTCATAAAAAAGGAATTAATCATAATATCCTATAGTAATTAAGTAACAACAAAGCTATAAAAATGAAAGTTTCCATCAAAGAGAATTCCCAAAAGCCAGAGAGTTAGGCAGCAGCTGATAGAGTATCTAGGATTTCATTTAACAGGATTCTTTCACATTTAAAACTGTAGATAGCTGAAAAACTCATGACCCACCACGAATGACACTCTCACTTTCTTATTAGCTATCAACTTCACTTACAAAAGTAATAAAATTGGTTTCTCATTTTCTTAACAAGGAATAACAATTAATAAAAGTGCTCAAACAAAGTTAGTCAGCATTCTAATGGATTAATGAAAAGATGGCAACTCAAAAGTTAGCCATAATCTGTAGGACAATGTAAAAATATCTAGGTAGTAGTAAAATAATGTAGTTATCTGTTGGTATATGACTACTTAAAGTGAGCATCAGATGGCCAACAGAACTTTAACCTTCTGAACTTTAATGAAAAGAAGACAGAGGTCATCTGGTTTCATAAATCAGTTTTATTGATGTTCTTGGCCCTTTGGCCTTATGTAGTCGCTCTTCTGTCAAGAATCAGGGTGTGATTTTTGTCAGCTTTCTTAAGCTGGACAAACAGACTAACCCTCTGGAAAAATCAAGCTTTAAGTGAAGTCCTATTTCCCTGCAAAGGACCTTAAAAAGTAATTAATGCATTTGTTACTGCACATTTAGACTACTGTAACAAGCTGTGTGTTGGTTTACATCAATCTTCTCTGCAACATCTGCAATTGGTTCAGAACGCAGCAGCCCGACTTTTAACTGGCACTAGCTCCAGTTTTGGCATCCCTCCATTGGCTCCCTATCTGATTCCGAATTGCTTTTAAAATTTTATTGTTGACTTTTAAAGTTTTAACTGAAATGGAATCCTTTTATCTGTCAGAACCCCTGCAGATCCATACACCAGTAAGAGCGCTGCGGTCAACCCACCAGCGATCAAGATTAAAGCACAGAGGTGATTGAGCTTTTGCAGTGGGAGCCCCAAAGCTGTGGAATGTCCTGCCTTTTCATATTCGCATTGCTCAGACTTTAGATATATTCAAGTCAATATTAAAAACACATGTCTTCTCTTTGGCTTTCAATCTGAGCAGAGTATGACACACAGACCGATTTTGCACTGTATTGTTGTTTTGATTTGATTGTTTCCTAAATCCTTTTAATTGCATATTCCTGCTTTTCAATCATGACTTTTGCTGATTTTTATCTGACTGTAAAGCACTTTGCTAAACATTTTTAAACATGCTATGTAAATGAATTTGACCTTGACCATGAACTCTTAAAAAAAATAGAAATAGATAAAATACAAGATTTATAATGTATTTCTCAATATTATCTGCACAATCTAAGGCTTGCAGGAGTGCTCACTAGACTGAATGTGTTTAATCCTTTTCTTAGGAGCCAATAATTTCAGTTGGATCACCACACACTGTTATGCCAAACTAATATTTGCCCAGTACAGACAGCAACTGCAATTTTAGGGAGCATGTATAGAAACTCAGCAAGACATTAGTGAGAAAAATGGGTTTCTTACGTTGACATAAAGCATATCTCTCATGTGGACACATAGTTATTGTACTATCAGCCCCGCTGACTGTGCTTGACGTTGGAGATAGTGCTTATTCACATGCTGCTCACTTCACCTTCGAAATAGCCTGACGCTATTCATCACTGTGCTTTGGGCTTCATTACAACAGTGATAGATATCTTAGACATTAGTGTGCACTATTTGAAAAAGCAGTCTATTCCTGATTGCATTCAGGAGGAGAACCATATTCTATTGTTTTCGTCCACAAAGCTCTCCTGCTAATATGCCACCACTGAGCACCAGAGCAGATCACAAGACTCTTTCTTACATTTTAAACTGATAACTGAGAGTCTATTTAAACATGTCATCTTTTGCTTTGTCTTGCACTCCCTGAGATCCTCTGGCTAAATAAAGTTATGATTAGCGTTATGTCAAAATCCCTCTCTTTCAAGCTCTTGTAGCAGATAAAAGGGTTTTTCATTGCTTATACTGGATTTGGGATTGTATGAATTCATTTATCAAATCACATAGGGCTTCAGATGATTAAATAACTCCCATTGGTGAAACTTTTTTTGACCAGCATCACCCATCAGAGGTGTTTGGGGGCATAGCTAAGGAGTCATATGTTCACATTTCCTTTGTTGCCAGCCTAGAATGGAGGGACTTTGAAACATTACCAAATACAGTAAACTTGTTAATGTGACATTAAATTGCAGGGAACAGGTGAGTGGATGGAGGACAGATTTTACTACAAACTTCAGCCCATCTGTGATGGGTATTGTTGAGAAAACAATATGCATGACAACTACAATACAGCCCAGGAGAAACTGGCAGCAGTTCAGCATGTGTGGGTGGAGTCTTAACACTGTGGAATAGAGGGCCACCTAAAGTGGCTGTGACAGCAGAAGAGACAGCTAAGCCCCTAACGTGCTGCTGCTCACAAAATCCAGAGCAAACAAGACCCACTGAAATAAATACTGGATGACAGAAGGGAGCAGAGACTGTGACTGAAAGGTAGAAAAGAGGTGAACATGGATCTCTTGGTGGCTATGTGTACAGTAAATGCCCCCTGCTGACGCAAGCTGACAGTGGAGGATGCTCTCCTCCAGCTCATGCTTCATTCCCACAACCTGAACAGCTCCAGCAATCAATCACCCTGAAAAGGAATGCTCTTTTTTTTTGTTCTCGCTCACACAGACTTCAGCTACTCCAAATATATGCGACTTTTCTAATTTCTCTCTTCAAACAGGTGTGGCTTTTCCATTTTTAACACAACAGCACATCGAAGCAACTGTTTGTTTTTCCCCAGTTTAATGCTGCATGCATTCTTTATTTAAATGTGCACTGAAATATAGCCGTTGTACTGTTCCACCTTCACTCCTCTTGCAAGAAAACCTGAGAATAGTGAAGTGCTGGCAGGCACAAAACCATTTCCTACTCCCAAAGCTATCCTGACATCCCAAATCTTCATGAATGAGAGTCACTCTAACGTGGGCTGCAGAGACACAAGCAAAGTTCAGGTCTGGTAAAATGAATGCAGGGAACTGCTTGCATCACGAGATGTGAATAAACTCTTCTCATCTATCATCTCGTACACAGAATTTAGCCCAGTCTGTTCACAAACAGGCATTTGGTAAATGTTCAGGTTAAAATTACATGGAAAAACGTGCTTGAATAGAATTTTATTCAACCAGAATATTTTATATCTTGCCACTTTGTGCAAATATTTGGAGTCAGAAGCCATTTTTCGAGCTATTTTAACTCTATACAACATAAAAATGCACAGGAAGACAACAGAGAGACAGGAAGCAAGTGCATTAATGACAAGAAAGCCTGAATCAGCAGCACTTATTTGCCACCACTTTTCTAAAGGATGCAAGTTGAAGAGTGGATGTATGAAAGCCAGTAACTGAGCACCCACTGCACCCGGTGGTCTGCGTGGTTGCTGACACCTATCGTTCACAATCAATTTTCTGAAAGGTTGGAGAGTGGAATGAATGAAAAGGGAATGCACTTACTGCTTGACAGATGATGGGGTATTTGATTCGATTGATGCCACCAGCAAACACAGCGAAGGTCAGAGCCGTGTGGAAACAGAAGTTGAGGAGCATGTGCCATCCTTTCCGACTGATGCGGATTGCGCTGCCAAACAGACAGAAAAATAAAATCAGCAGATCCACACCTTGAAGCATGCATTTTCTTATAAAATACAATATTTAATTAAAATGTTTTAAATTTTGCTCTAAAGAATATCACCCAGTAATGCTGCTTGAAGACATTTAGAAATAAAAACAAGCTAATATAGTACATGCACCACTGCCAATATAATACAAATGATGACTAAAAGAGCATAATATCAACTGAAAAGTTACTTTTTTTTAGGTCATGGTAAGCAGTTAGGAAGAGATGCAAACAAACAAACAAACAAACAAAAAAACTAATCATCAAATCTTTTTGATACTTTAAAACCAGTAGATGTATCAGTACAAATTCTGACCACATGAGGGCAAATGTATATGTTTTGTTGATAAAAAAGAAAACAAAAACAAAAACAAACAAACAAACAAAGCCATTGACAGACTGGCATTAAAAGCCAAATTGTTCCTGCGCTTTAACACACTTTGTCCCATTAGAGGTGCACTTTGCTGTCTTGTGCCAGTGGCTGACAATGAACTTTCTTGTGATATGCCCATTATTAAAGGTATAATCAACTAATCTGAATTTCCTTTTCTTTGTTCTTGAATCTGTTTCATCTTCCATCCAGAAGGCATCCTAATTTTGACTGATCTGGAATTTCAAGATTATAAGATGTTCATGTAATATGCAAGTCACTGAACATGCCACCACTCTTGTGGTAAACCTTCAGAGGCAACCCCTGCAGGTGTTTCCCCTTTTGACATCCTTTTTCAAACCATCTGTCTTCTCTGTCCAAAATGTGCACATAATTTTCCTCAAAGGAGTGTCCCATATCATTCAGATGCAGGTACATCACTGAGTCTTGACCTAAGTAGCTGGATCTGCTCCACTGTGTGATGCTTTACGGAGTTCTTGGTGTAAATGTCTATGTACTCTTCCCTGCACTGGTCTGCACATACGACACCACTTGGTTACTTTTATGTTAAGAAGATGTTATATGTGTTTGTCTTTAAAAGTTGGATAATATTAAAAAAAAAAAGTGAGAGAAAATTAACTTTCTGTTAGATATGCATCACTTCCTGTTAGACAGCCCAGGAAATGCAGGCAAGCCACTTGTAAGTAGTATATGAATTTGTTTGCATCCACAGACAAAGACTGATAAATCGATGTCATAAGTTGTTGTTTCCGTTGTTTAGATAGATTAAGAATTATTTAATTGAATATTATGTGATAAGTTAAGGTTAAATAAATGTTCATTTTTTAGGTTTCTCTGAGTACTCTCTTTTTTTCTTTCTTTACTCTGAGTGGAGTTTAGCTTAGTTTGTGGTTCTTACAACTATATGAGTACACTACAGTTAATTTTGGGGTATTTTGTCATGAGGGTGAGCCAACTTTTGTCTGAGGGTGCTGTTCAGTTTGAAATGGGCCGGGGTGTTGTGTTTGGAGCAGATCTCCCTGACCTTCCCCTGCCACGTTTGGGATGACAACGTTTGTGTATATTTTTCTTTTCCTCTCTGTTTAGTGCTGTAGTATATTTTCCAGATTTCTTGGCTGACTTGACAAAGGCCCAGTTTGGACATCTGCAGGTTCAAAAAGTGCTGCTCAGTGCACTTGTGCTACTTTTCTTTTTCCTCTGTCTTATTGGAAATATTCTAGGTGTAAAGTTCTGAAGATGGACAGCACGTGCTCCAGTGGTTGGCGTCAATCACAGGACAGTTATTGATTTGTGTCTAGATTTCTGGTATACTTCAGTGTTCAACATTGAATAACATGCTCAGCAGGTCTGAGAAGGTTCGAGCCTGTGTCAGAAATGGCATCAAACACAAAAACTTATGTCAAATCAATATGTAGAACACAACGATCCGCTGTGGTGACCTCTAAATAAAAAACTTGAAAGATGCTGCTTTGCTTTAATAATTAAATATATCTCTATAAATGTATCTGTTTTAAATTAAAGTAGAAAATGTCTTAAGGCATTATCTGAGGGATATTTGGTTTTCGTTACTGTATGATACCAAATAGAAATTTGTGAACATTTACATGGTCACTATCATAGGTTTTGCTACTGACTCAAAGAACTTTAAACTGGGGAACATAGTCGTAGTTGATCACTATTAACAAGCCAACTAACATCACTTACGGTCAAACTTTCACTGTCAGTGAGTCACAGGAGTACAATAACACAGGGAATGGCTGCTGAGCAGCCTGAATGCTGAGATTGAGGAAAAAGACAGATGTGTACCTAGGATGCAGACTGTGTCCCTGTGAAATGATGAATGCTTCAGTGGAACTGATGGGCAAATCTGCGACTGTCCCTGCAAATGTCGCACACTTATTCTTTATAGATCTTCACAGCCATTCAGTCAAAGAACCAATCTCATCGTTTCAAAATCCAATCTTTGTCAATGCTTGACATTGTTAGCATGCAGTTGTAGATCAAAGGTGTACGGTTCCTATACTGAATTTTCAAAATGTAACACACAGGACTCTGATCAGGATGAAGATGCTGTTTGAAGTAAGAAGCTATTTAGCAGGCTAATCCCAGTTTTGGTGAGTCAGAATAGCGCTCCAGCACAGGAAGAGGACAGGATTAATTTAACTCCTCACCACATAACACATCATGTTAATTTTAGAAAGACTGACCTCAGGCAAATGGATAATTCACAGATTTTTTTCCCCCACAAATGAATGTTTTATTGAGCAGAAAGCCTCCTTATGTAGTTCCTTCAGCCACTAACAAACAGTACATGTTCAGGTTTATAGATGCAAAAAGAAATCACTCCACTGTTTTAATACTGAAATAAAAAATGATTGCTTCCAGTTGGCTAGACCAATTATTTTTTTACAACATAAATCCATAAACTCATATCTGCGTAATGAAATTTGCCATCATACAGAATGCATACACTACTCAACCCACAATACTGCTATCCAATACAGCTGTTAGAAAATAGACTAAATAGGCCAAACAATACAAATATATTTGTCAGACTGTGTGAATTAGCAGGCCATCTAATCTTTTAAATACTTTCCCATGTCAGCTCTCTCCTTTTGGTCCATTCAGTCACTGTTCCCATTTGAAATGATAAAGCCCTGCACTGGAAATCTTCCCTCCCAACTGCACGTGAGCCAACTGTAGATGAAGCAGTGGCTCAGCGCTGAACCATGAGGCGTGTCTGGGGCCAGGCTTCGATGCTCTGCGCAAGAGTAAAAGCTGCTGTTTACCAGGCCTCTGCTGTGCTCCATCCAGCAAAGAGGCCATAAATCAGAACGGCTGCTGGTTTTCATAGGTCCTGCTGTGGGCTTTCATTGGGTCAAGTACATTAACCTGGCAACCCTCCACATCTCCATATCCCAGAGGGCTACGGGGATAAAACTGTCCTGACTCTGCATCTGCTCTCTCACCTCAATACAATTGCTCTGAAAAATGTGAGGGACAATATAACTATGGACAGTGTAATATAACACATTATACAAGGGGTAGTTTCAGCCAAGCCAAATGTGCTGCTGATGTTCTATAAACCAAAGGGTGCAGCACCATTACAAGCCACGATGGAAATGGTTCCATGCTAATGTATGTAAATTATGATGAAGAATCAGGGGCATTATGGCAACAGGGAAAGGCTATATGGCTAAAATCAACAACACACCACAATATAACTGAAGTTCAATTTAATCAGCCACCCCCGATCATGTTAAATGACATGTCTCAAGTGAGATACACTGGACCTTAATTATAACTTTTAACTGGATGACGACTGAAAATACATTACAACTATAAATAATGTATCATTTTACTGTAAATTTGTGGTACGAGTGGTTTAATAATGAATGATGCACTGAATTAATTCAGTTAAATCATATATTTCTTTTTTAAAGGGGGCATGTTTTGAGAGAGAAAAAAATTGTTACTTGACAAAAACCCCAAACTGTGTCGGAACACAATCTTGACACTTTGTTTAGGATAGCTTAGGTTTGGAAAGACATCACATACTGAGATCAGGAATATTTTATCCAGCCTCTCATTTTTTTTTCTAATGAGCTACAGACCTATATCTGAAATCTCCTTTCTTTCTAAAACCTTGAAGACAGTGATCTCTATGTAGTTGATATTATTTATGAATGAAAACAGTATTTTTAACAGCTTTCAGTCTGGTTTTAGAGCACTCCATAGCACAGAGAGAGTGGTTGCTAAGGTGACCAATGACCTACCACTAAGTGCAGGTAGAGGAGAATGTTTGATCTTGACTTTATTAGATTTAGGTGCTGCCTTTGATACTGTTGACTATGACAACCTCATTCATTGTTTGGAGTCTAGGGTTGGAATAAATAATTCTGTTCTCAGCTTTTGTTCATCTCTCTCAGAGCATTTACAAGCACACTGAATAATTTTACCTCCTCAGTTGCTCAGCCAAGCTGTGATGTACCACAAGGTTCAGTACTTAGTCCTCTACTGTTCTCTATTAACATGCTACCTCTTGGCCAACTTATTCAGGACCATGATGTAAATTACCAGTTTTACACTGATGACACTCAACTGTATGCCTATAAAACTCCCAGTTCCTCACAGCCTAGTACTCTTACAGCTTGTCTCTCTGACATCAAATACTAGATGGCCCAAAGGTTCAATGACAAAAAAATCAGAGGCCAATGTCTTTGATCCCCAAAATGCTATCAATTCTATTGTTTCTAGTCTTGGCACTCTCAGATAATATCAAACTAACTGCTAGAAATGTAGATGTAATATCTGACTCCAACCTTAGTTTTGATTTTCATGTCAAATGTAGTTTAGCCTTGGTTTACCTAGTCTAAGACAATAGTTAAAATCAAGTCAATTCTTTCAACAGCTGATTTACAGAAAGTTATGCATGATTTTGTCTACTTTTGCCTGGACTTCTGTAATTCATTGTGCCCAGGTATCAGCCAGCCTTCCCTCTGTCGCCTCCAATTGATTAAAATGCTGCAGTAAGACTTATTCCTGGTACAAAAAAAGTATGAGCACATCTCCCATCTACTTGCTTCCCTTCACTGGCTTCCTGTTAAGTTTTATATTGATTTCAAAATCCTACCAATCACCTTCTAAGCCCAAGATGGTTTTACCCCAACCTGCATCTTGGATCTGTTGACCTAATATGTGCTGTCCTGACCTCTAAGATCTAACTATCCCCAGATTACATTTTGTCACAAAGGGAGATAAGGCTTTTTCCATTAGAGGCCTGACCTTATAAAACAATTTATCATCTGTACTCAAGTACACAATATCACCTGATACTTTTAAATCTCTTCCTAAAGCTTTCCTTTTAAGGGAGTCCGTTAGTACTCTCCGATACAGATTTTCTCTTTATTCTAAAAGCTAGAGTCTTTCATTCCACCTTTATTTATGAGTCCTCTTTCCTGCCCTCTCAACCCCAGCCAGTCGAGGCAGGTGGCAGCCCTTCTTGAGTCTGGTTCTGTTAGACGTGTCTTCCTGTTGAAGGGGAGTTTCCTTTCGACAGTCACCTGGTGCTTGCTCGGTTTGTGGATTTTTACATAAGGAAAGCTTTGATGCAATCTGCTGGTTTCCTTAGTAAGGCAATTACTATTGTTGTTATTTTTATTGGCTTTATATTAACTGGACTACTTTGGAGTTTAATTCTATTTTGGGGGGTCTAAAGCTAAATTAAATTGAATTCTCTACTTTGTTGCACAGTTTGTAACATGGTGTAGAAAGTGGTTTATCATTATTATTTTAAAGAATGATAAATATTAAAATTTGTAGGATGAGATAGATGTTTGTTTTAAAGAAATGACTTAGACTTGTGTAAAACTTGCAAACATGCAGCAAAGGAGACCTGTAGAGTGAATATTTTTTAAGGAGCCATTTGAGATCAAGCTACACCTCAGCTGCAGGTTAAATCACATAGTCAAACCACAGTTATGGGGTTAAGGAGGTCATGTGACTGACCTGCATGATGCTGTTGTTCTTTACCAGCTGAGATTCTAAACCTCAGCACAGCTAGTAATAATGCTATTGCTAAAAAAGGCTTTGCTAACTGATATTAAAATATTTATAAGAGAAGCACTGAAAAGTTACTCAGAAAATATTGTCAAATGAAAAAACAGCTCAAGTGTTTGCTGTTCTCACTGCTTATGCATAATTCCTGTTGGCACACAAGGCATGGACTCCATTGAAATGAGCATTTCCTATCATGATTAATCTGATGTAAACAAAAGTGAGACCTAAGCGCTTGCTTTTAGCTCATGCATTATATCTTCCCTTTATGATGAGTTAGCACAGTGAAAAGTGCCACTTTAATAGCTGCCATTATAAGCAACCATTTATGTTTTATACTCACTGCATCTGGTGGGTGGAATGTAAACTGGAAATTACTGGAAAGCTTCTGTAGCTGCAGCAGTATACTGTATGTGTGCCATTAGGCTTTTCTGACTGAGTCATGGCTGTGAACACTTCTGATGCAAATTGTGTCAATTGGCTTCAAAGGATTTTGGGTTCAAAGAAATGATCCCCACCCCTGTGAATTTTCCTTGGCTCATGCATCATACATTACTGCAGCGACCATAATCACAGATTCTGTCTTGGACTATCTTGGACTAGCACCAACATCACATACTGTATACATATATTTATGCATGTGTACACACTGCAGGCCACCCTCGCTTGGATTCTGCCTGTTTAACGCACAGACCCAATGCTTCACAGCTTGGGTACTGTCAGTCAGCTGGAGTGATACTACACAGCTCAAGTGTTTCTGAACAGAAATGTGTTTTAGTGCTGGGGGGTACCCAGCAGGAGGTGTGGAGGAGGTGTAAGAGATTTTTAATGTGAGCATTGTTGAAAGAAAACCCCTCTAACCTGGTGTGTGAGAGACAGAAAAAAAGCTCTGTCATCACACCTTACACATGGACTTGTCTCCCTCTAGGGCTGGAATTAATGTTCACGTGTGCTGAAGAGCATTTTGTGATTCTTTTTTCCTTGGCGTCTACAAGTTACACTTTACTAAACCGAAAATCTGAAGTATATAAACATCATGTTTGCAAACTAATAACGCAGATACCTGATAATTCTTTGCCATTCTTAAGGGAGTGGTAGCTAACAGTTCAATGTTACATATCCAAACTAGTAAAAATGAATAGATTTTTTCCCTGAATTATCTCATTCAAACATAACTTGATGACTTTCACCTATTATCTGAGCCCCACTGGGAGTGGAAGCACTTCGGTCTGGTTGCGCTGACCTCCCACTGGGAACGTTGCAGAAGCAGAGCGACTCTGGGTTGTCTGTTGTGGTGGGACTAATCTTGTTGACTAGAATGGCGGCAATAAACAACAGCTTTCACCGCACTGTGGTGCTGCGGCACTTTTACGGCTGGTGGTAAGACCATTTTTGAAGATGAGTACTGTACGTACAGTACAATATTTGGTTATGCTACTGGTACAGCAGGCTGGTGTGTATGTCACAGTAAAAGCGATCGTGCTCACAAGTGGAGGGCAGTGATGTGACTGCTGTAAGCAACATCTGCTGTAGAACATTTGATACAGCTGTGTGGTCAACCCTAAATAGCATTAGGTAGGAATAGATGGATAGATGAAAGGCAGTGTTCTAAGCTGGACAATAGAAGGATCAAACCATTCAGGTATTTCTTGCATGGTGTAGATTTTGCTATTTCTCACATCCTGCATATGCCATACTACATTTTGCCAGTACGCATTGGTAGTGTAACAAGGGTTTACTCTTACATTAGAACACTAACCTGTGAATTGGGCTTCACAGGTCAATAGAATATGTTGAAAAAAGCTGATTGACTGCATATAGCAACCCAAATTGGAAAAAAAAAAAACCTGCAGTGATTCCATATTCACTTTGAGTCTTTTTGCAGACTGTTTGAAGTGACACTTTGCAATGTTCCCTGTCCTTATCACCAAAATTAAAATATATTGTGTTGAGGGCAGCAATCAGTTTAGCATTTCTGTCATTTTGCTCTATTTCCTGTTTCAAACCTATTTCAAAGTGTGCAACAGCAGAGAATAACTGATGTCTTGTTTTGCTTTTCAAAATTCCCAACACATGCTCTGTTAGGAACAGGCCAGGTCTTCAGTGAGATTGTCACAGTATCCATACCCTCTTCTTTCTCAACCTTGTCTTTGTAATGTGGACAGAATGGGGTTTTGTAATGTGTTGTTGAAATAATTCATGGACTTCCCTGAAAAACCTGGTCTGAAGGGAGAATATGTCTCTCTCAAATCTCAATGTCCTTTTTTCTGTCCTAATCCAAGAAACACTTCTATCACAAAAGTGTAAATGATTTTTACCAAGGGCACAGATGCAACTTTTATCC
Organism: Zenarchopterus dispar; assembly: GCA_028564865.1. Taxonomy (NCBI): domain Eukaryota; kingdom Metazoa; phylum Chordata; class Actinopteri; order Beloniformes; family Zenarchopteridae; genus Zenarchopterus; species Zenarchopterus dispar. The sequence goes on along the minus strand of JAOWBL010000007.1, from coordinate 678,621 downwards.
AAGCAGAGTTGGGCGCACTTTCTGGCATCACCAAGACTGCATTTTTCCCTTTGCAGCACACCACGCTCATTTCTTCCAAAAGTATCTGGAATACTGATTCATGTTCTCACAATACATGCTTCCATTGTGTAATGATCCATCTAAGAGGCCTCAGAGCCCAGAGATGTCAACACTGCACTTAGACAAGGCTGACATAAGGCTTCTATATGGCAAAGGTAAAGTTTTAAGTGATGTTCTTTAAAAACAGAACTCCTTACAGGACCTGACAAAGGTTATCCCTTAAGAGCTAAAATAAGGTTGTAACATTATTTCTTTTATTTCACCTCCTTACAAACACTAAGCTGACCCCATATCAATGTTATTTTAGAATTTTGGGTTCATACTGACTCCATACATAATGTCTTGGAGTTGTTTTACGACACATGATCACAGGAGGTGAACAATCTGTGTGGATTTTTTTTTAGTCCTGTTTATCTTCTTATAAATTACTTGTAAATGTCCTTAAACCTCAAATATTGTTGGGTTATTTATTTCTTTTTCATTGAGGTACACTTACAACAATCCTTCTTGGACTTTTCTTGTCAAATATTTTCAATGAAGTGATCGAGCTGTTTGGAGGCCCAGATGCTGTCAGCTCTGTCTGAGTGCAGATGGCCTCATCCTTCCTCCATTTCAGGTGTCCTAGACTTATAGAAAATCAACCCCAAATGTTGCTGTGGCCCCACAGAGGTACATCTGTTTTAAACAAGAGTAACACCAGTGGCAGATCTGAACCAAAAAGGTTTCGTTATCTCTAAATATCAGATAATTGTGTTAATCTGGCTAAAACAATATTTCCTGAAAATGTGACATTTAAGAAATTTCCAAGTTCCTTTTCATTAAAATAGATGGTGAGCTATCATAACCGTACCACATTAATGCCACGGAGATAAAGCGACAGGTGACGAAGTGGCGTGCTGAAACAATATGCCAGTCAGGCACCCTGCTGCTTTAATAACACCCTCCTCAGCAGATGAGTCTAAGAGGAACAGACAGATGCAAGAGTGCAAAACCACGAGAGCCACATGCTACCTTCTATATACAGAAAATAAGGAACAAAAGTGGCTCACATCCCCTTTGGAAATCCATTAGAAGCACATAATTCTGCTGTGACTGAAACACATGCACGGACATAAACACAAATATGCTTGTATTTTATATCCTCTTAGTCAGAGAGTTTGCTTTACAGCAGCCCTGAGCATCTGAATCACACCAAAGTCAGCCCAGGATCTGTGACAGAGCAGTCCAATACAACCATGAAGGTGAACAAAGCACGAAATTAAGAGATTCCATGACTTCATATCCTGAAGCCGAGGCAAAGTTAATGACTCTGGTTTTAAATTAAGGTGCGCCAGGCTGAAGAGGATTAAAGCTTTAATGGATAATTCGGTGGAATTAGCTTGTGGATTCCTCTTACCTGTGATGCACGATGTAGGTGATGATGGAGGCGAAGAGACAGAGCAACATGACTGCCGTGCAGGCATACACGACCGGGTGCAAAAACTCCCCAGGGTATGGGGGGAAAGACAGCACCTTCTTCAGATCCTGAGGCACAAAGAGAAACAGGGGATCAGACAAAAGCTCTCATTCATTTCACCACATCATAAAAAATAATAATGACAAAAAACTAATTCTGCACAGTGATAATATTTCAGATAATCATGCCAAAGATAGAGATAATGAGCTCTCCATATGCACACTGTATGCTGCACAGATGAGATTTGCATCAAACAAATGAATGTTGAGGAAATATCTTTTGAGTTGGAATGCTGTTTAAAAAATCACCATAAAACGGTTACAACTCTGTTGTCTGAATAGTCTTCCTTGCTCATTTACATTCTGCATTTCAGGCATTAAGCTCAGACACTGAATGTAACAATAGCATAAGCTTCCTAGTCTGCTGGTGCAAAAAGAAAACATAAAATAGACAGAATACAGACACATTAAAAAAACAAATGAAACAAAAATAATGTATGATGCATTTTCTCTTAAAACAGGTTCCATTGGAGTCTTATCAGGCAAAGTGTTGATTTGCTTTGTAATCTCTTGTACATGAAGTCTAAAGGAGCAACTTTCCCCAGCTTGTGTAGCATTTACTATGACAGAACTGCCTTAATACTTGGAGTACAGACAAGGTTTTAATTTATCAGTGTCTCTAGGCTTTAAATCGGCTGTGCACAGGGATACAATTAAAAAAAAAAGTCTGCAAAAAAAATCATTAAATTCCCTAGTCACTTGACACAGGCA
>JAOWBL010000007.1:650791-673735 GCA_028564865.1 Zenarchopterus dispar | reverse complement strand
ATATATACATATGAAACTGTAAACTATTATCACCGAGTAAAGTAAGTCAGCAGATCGATCTCCACCTCCGTCACATGTCAAAGTATCTTTGGGCAGGACCCCAAATGCCATACTGCCCTCTGACATGCTCATCCAGGTGTGACTATAGAAACAAAAAGGGAGCTACTGTATACAGAGTGCATATATAATAGAAGCACTGTCTGGGTGAATGAGAAACCCCAGAATCTAGACAAGGTTAAAAAACAGCATTATATAAGTGCAAACCTATTTTTCTCCTTCTCCCTAGCTGGAGTCATGCACGTAGTGACAAAAATGTTTCTTCCTCAATCATGTTCCAGTTTTCTCGGAAAGCAGTTGACAGACCAGCTTTGTACAATGGAGCCTTCTGACATTTTTTTTTTCTTTTTTTCCCAATTTTCATCATACATATTTAATCAGATTGAGATTTGGACAACTTGCTTGACCGTATGATGGAGTTAATATGTCTTTCCTGAAGAAAAGTTTGTTTTGTCTGATTAAAACAGTTTATCATCATCATCAAATTTTCAGCTAATTTCAACTGAAGTGTAAAAATGTCAGTGTCCTCTAGTAGATTTACTGTAGAATTAAACTGTGTTTTTAGGTTAGACTCTGTTACTTTCCCTGGACAAAGAGCTTGTGTTTAAATGACGAAGGTTTAAGTTCCTCCCTGGTGCCTGAAGCGGAGCTGAGGGAAGAGGAGTCAGGAGGCGTTATTGGGTAGTACTGCTTAACATGACGACTGTGTGTTCAATTGGCCTTGTCAACATCAGAAGAGTGAGGGTGGGGGCCCAGGAGCTTGGGTGCCTGGGGTTGTACGCTCATGGCCACCTACATATATACACGGAGAAGGAACAGGCAAGGAGGAGGTTGTTGGCAGGTGATGATGTCAATATCAATAATGATGTTAGGATTAATATTATTATTAGTCCTAGGGTTGTAACTGGTAGCCTATACATTTATAATTGAATGTATGTCCATGTATGTATGTGTGTTTGTGTATATACGCACACATTCAGAATGTCTATAAATTTACATCCCCTTTTCTCACACACACGTGCACACGCTCACTCACACACCATTTTCTGTTTGTCCCGTTTCTTTTATGTATATTTTTCTTTCATTAGCATGTTTGTCCTCTCTCTTATGTAATACATCTCATCACGAAGACACATCACACAAACACTACAGCAATTGCCACACTACACACACTGCACCCATCACTGTCTTGTCTTTTTATCAGTCTTGTTCTTTTATGTTTCAAATTGGTGATTTAGCCCACCTTGGCAGAATTAGGAAGTCACATGTTAATAAAATATGCGAGATTAGACTGTTAAGAAGGACTGGTGAAGGACACACACGTCACATTAATGCATCATATGAAAATATCTGCTGCAAGATTAAAATGCATATATACTGTATGTCCATTGGATAAAGGTTTTACCAAATCATAGTACTAACCATTAAAATACATGCAGACACACACACACACAAGCACACAAAAAAGCTGGTTGAATTAGCACTGGGTGCAGGAGATGGAACGAGTGCCAGATCCATGCATGTGCTCTTCTTTATGTCGTACTGGTTCTGCACCATGCAAACAAACCCAGAATCATCGCCTAGTACCTAAGGAGTCATGATTCATCACTCTCATCTAATCATCCACAGTCCACGGCTCCTTCTCTTTAGCCTTGATTTCTTCTGTTTTCTTCTGCTTCACCGTAAATGATGGCTTCTTCATGATTGCCTCTTTTGTATGTGAATCCCTTGATGAACATACAGATTTATTATAGTCTGAACATAAACTGTGATGTCTGTTTATGGTATGTTCTTTGTTTTTCCAATTTCTTTAGTTGGACATTTTTTTTAAGACATTTTGCTTTGAGTTATGTTCTGGTGTCTTTCTTGGTCTACCTACATATATTCTTTTTACAGCCTACTCATTGTGCTTGTTGTTCCTCTACATGTGAGTCACAGCTGACTGGGAGCAACAACATCTTTTGTCACACTCGGTGTTAAATTACCTTTTTTAAAAGTGTTTATAACATCTTCCATTGTTTAACCTGACAGCTTTCTTTTTGGACCATGTTTTCACTCAATCAGCCAGAAGCAACAACCTGTTAAAGTCTGCACTCACTGTCTTAACAGCAGACTAATTCAAATATTAACATTTGAGCAAGGATTTGTTGTAGAAATGCAATCTGATTCCATGATTGTGTCCTCAACTTAATAGGACAAAACGTGCCATTAACTGCAACAATTGTATTTGATGTCTCTCTTTTTTTTTGGGCAATTTCTGAGATTCTTTTCTTCTCTCTGGCAAAATAAAATATCTGAATGAACACCCTCTAACAGTGTGCCTGAATATTCAGTATTCAGGGTTTGTATAAAGCCCATGCAAAAAACCAGTGCAAGCAGCACTCTAACTGTTGATCTTGAAATTTGCATTGCACATCTGTGCTGTTGTTCGGTGCCAAATACGCTGCATACAGGTGGGTGGAGAGATGCTCACAGACAGAAGGTCCACTGAAATGAAGCAACACCAGGCAAGTGGTTGGTATTTTGGTGGAAAGTGTGTTTGGTTAGGCCCTGCACTGAGAAGAGGCATTTTCAAATAATGTTTGTTTTAAGCTTAAAATGGTTCACATAGAGATGCATGCAAATACAACATTTTGACTGTCACTCCCAAGACAATGTTTTTGTGTTTCAGTTTGCAACAAAGACTAGTTTCTGTGCTATCTTAGCAGTAGCACTGTGAAGTCATAGGGCTTAATTTAAATGTAGCAGTAGCCCTTTGATTTTAAAGGTAGCTGCTGCTGCAGACTGCTATGTCAGAGTGCAGAGTCATTAAACACAATCGTTCAACTAACTGCAACAACCTGCTAAATATGGTTCACATCAGACTTATCTTTCACAACTAGAAGAGGTACTAGATCAGTCTACAGACTTTGTGCATCCTTGCCTTTCTTCTAAAATCCTTTTTTGTTCTTTTGTTATTTTTTTCCCCTAAAAGTAGCATGCCATTTATTCCTGACATGAATTACTATAAAAATGCTATTATGGCACATTTTATGTGCGATGTGTTGATTTACAAAAATATGTTGCCATTGTAATTTCATCATTGCACAAGGGAACTATAAATCCATTTCCAGTGAACCTTGTGGTGTGGTGTGTTCAGGTCGTGCTTCTCAGCACTATCTGACAACAATACGATGGCCTGTTGAAGCCATTTTCTATTTGTTAAGCTGCTGTTGTCATGTGTCACTGTGTCACAGCTGTTTCAGAGCAATGAGAGCAGCGATGGGACTGGTCAGCAGTGAATCTATTAACCAACACACAGTCGCAGCGATATCCTCTTGTGGTCCATCTTTTTTGCACATTGTGCTGCTGCACCTGCATGAACCAAAACAGCAAATGTGCTTGGAGACACCCTCACAGTCTGTTCGTCTGAGAACAACGGTGTTGCTTTTGTCAATGAATTTGCACAAAGATACTGGACAATACACTGAAATTTGACTTCAGCTGATTTTTGTCAGTTCCAACCCATATTTTTGGCTCTCTGCTCTAACTTTTGCCATGGGCCTTTGCAGCCCAGAAATAAAACTGCAGCATCACTGATGTATGACGCAATGCTCTTCTGAGCAAAGATGAAAGTAGACAAACTGCCTTCAATTCACAGACAAAAGACAGGTACTGAATGATACCAGCCTTGTCCTTTAAAGCTTCTCTTTTTGACTTTTAGTACATCTCAGTGTGTCGAATAAGAAGCCAGAAATGGAGGATTGAACTGTCCTTTCTGTTGAACTGTCTGTCCCACAAATCAGCAGGTTCATGCCAATGAATGAAAATGAAGAAAAGAATGGGACATTACTGACTATCTAGAAAGGTTGGGTGTCATCTAAAACTCTCAGCATCTTCATTGCGGGTAAAGAAAATTCAAAAGTGTTTAGCTAAAAAATATGCATATTAGAATTGCATGCTGAATGCAGGCTTGATGTGTAAACTTTTAATATGAAGTTAAACCTCAGGATTTAAATACTACAGTTCTATTACAGTGGAGCCCTTTTTTTCAGGGCAGTTGTTGTGGGTGGACAACTTGACAAAACTTTAAGAAAACGATTTACTTTGAATAGCGTGTCAAGAATCATTTACAGATAAAGACTATCTGAAGAACGTTGTCTCTGTGTGGCAGGCCTTTACTGGAGCTGTCTTCACTTATGAGTTTAAGAGTCTTTTTGCCCTTAGTTTTTATGTTTTTAGGAAGTAAAAAGCTGTTTTTAGTGCCTTTCATTCTCTGTGTTTTGCATAATTTCTTCATCGATACTGTCAAGCGCTTAACAACAGCATTTTTTCTGCAGGAGGATTAATTTGAGGGGGCTTTCATTTCTTTTTATGAAACCACATCATGTGTAAAGTTGATCCCATCACACTTCCTTCACATTTTACAAATATTGCTGCGTGCTTTGGATAATGAAACATCTCCATATTTTGTTTTTTTTTCTTCCTGGTATTCTTTTACATATTGAACTAGTTAGTCTGATCTGGAATGTCTGTCTCTTTAGTTAGTTAATTACGCCATTTATATGAACTGTTCCTGTTTTCTCTGGTAATGACTTCTTAAAACTTTCATTTAGGCTGAGGTAATGAAAATGACCTTCACTTTATGGGATGTTGCAAATGAGTTCTTCTAGCGGAACCTTCAATCTCTGCTCATCCAGATCTTACTGTGGCTTAACTTCCAAAAATACTAATCCCACTTTTGAAAACAACACACAAATATACCCAGCCCACATCTGTCCATGAAACTATTTTAATTATTGGTCTCTTGAAGAAGAGTATTTCATAGGATAAATAGCTCTAACTCACCAATCTTGCTGCAAGTTTGCATCAAATAAAATAAAATAAATTGTGAGATCTATCCCAAAAAATCTGAGGGTTTCTTAAAAGACCTTGCCAAAAGACACATCCCTTTGCCTGTCATGTTATCTTCGCCCTTCAGGTTATATACGTCTCATTTTATCTCCCTTCTCGGAGTGCACAGGGGGCCACACTGCATCAATTGCTGCTCCCTAATTAAAAGTTTTAAAGCCAGCAGCAACAGCTCGACTGAGATCCACCTGCAGGGCATAGCTGTACCCTCCTTGTATGCTGACGAGTGGAAAACACTTTCATAAGGCGATAAGGACATAAGGTCAAAAGGTCAAATGTCAGACGCCATCACGATCATGGGCCAACTACTAGTAGAAGTTTAATTTTTACACTGACTATGAATATGACCTTAAACCTTAATCCTTTTCCATTTAGTGGTAACATGGTTGCTAGTCAGAGCTTGGAAAGCAGTGAAACGAAGAAATAAAGGCAGACAACTCTGAGAGCTGCTGTCTCGGCTGGACGTGCACACAGCCAGCCCGTCGGCCACAGGGCTGGATTGCTTTCTGTATTGCACTCGTGTGTTTGTCTGGACAGCGCAGGACTGTGCAAATGAGGTGTTGTCCAGTTCACTGAAATGCAGCACGCAAATACAGCAGCCCGATTGGAATCCGGTAACAGAAACTCAAACAGAGGGAGAGGGTGGGAAAGAGAAAGACAGGGACATAAAGATGGAGAGGCTGTTTACACAGCATGCCCTCATTTCAACAGAACAGTCTCTGGGGTTCAGAGAGGGTTGCACTGTTGACGAGGGAACAGCTGGTGAAGAAGTGGGGGGTGCGGTGGAGTGGGGATGGGGGGGTCATCTGACATCGCCAGATCAAATGCTGTTTTTGTGATGCGAACCGCTCCTTTTTTCTTTGCGCGGTTACTGTTTGATCAGAACTGTGTAGCAAGACTGCTCGAGCAGATGAATCATGCATGTCAGATGGCCACTGTCACATGCAAAAGGACAAGCAGCACTGCTTTCATTTTAATCACTCGTGACTAATTACCGGCAGATGCATGCACGTCCATACAGCGCTGCCTTAAGAAAAATAGAAATGGACTTATTTTCACCCTCTATCCAGTGTCTGAGTGTGAAATATTCAAGAAAATGTGTGCCAAAATCATCCAATTACAAAAAGACAGAAATGTGACTACACCCTTATCTTTAATAAAAGCTACTACTCATCAAGGATTTTTTACATTTTAGTTTGCCTCTATATAACAACCCCGACACACTATTGGCTACCAATTAATCAGTGACTGCATATAAACAACAACAAATTCATGAGACCACTGGATATCCCATTAACTTTCTTTAGGCAAGCACAAACATACATTAAGTGCAACAGTCCCTTTTACTTCCAGCAACATTATTATAATCTTTCATAGTCTTAGCTGAGGAGAATACATAATTTGAATTACAACAGGCTAAAATGATGCAATTTGTATCCTGAGCTAAAAGAGGGATACACACAGCATTTAAAACAGAGCATCCAGGGAAAGGGGTTAACAGTAAATGGAGGCTCGTTTCAGCAATGCCAGAGTTAAACTGTTGATGTCTGAGATAAATTGTAGTCAGTGAGCTTTGAACTCATTAGTCAGGGAGAAAACAATCTGCATCACATGTCAGGTTATTCGCCAGCAGCAATCTGTTCTGAGAGAGCTACATCAGCCAGTCCCCCTCCCCTTTCACGCCAAAGCACATCTGCACTCTGTAGTTAGCAAATGCTGAGAGGTTAAATCCAAGCAAAAGCAACACGAAGACAGCCCGCACTGATGCACTGAGCACACACAGAGTCACACACACACACACACACACACACACACACACACACACACACACACACACACACACACACACACACACACACACACAGAGCAGTAACCATGCATTAAAGTAGCCAGGGCTAACATCAAATTTGAGTTAATGCTTTCAAATGGAACAGAGGATTTGTTGAATATTAACCTAAGCCAAATCTCGGCTCATGTGCAGTAAGTTCAGCCAGTGCAGCAGAAAAGCTCAACGCAGGGCTGCAACATTAAAATCCTGATTATTTAAAATGATTATGATTTTTCAGGCATGCTGCATTCATCAAAAACATAAAAATGTTCAAGCTTCTGTAGTAAACCTAAATTTTGCATAAAGCAAGGTTAAGACAGCAAATGGTGGTAGAGCTACTCAATGCTTTAAACATTTTTCACCTGCATGACACAAAAAATTGAAAAATTAAAGAAACAGGGGGCAGATTTCATTCACCTTTTTGCCAAGTGAAGTTTATGCCTAAAGTGTATGTCATTCAAAACACTAGGCAGGAAAATGATGCAAGAATTATTTTCTTTTCTTTTTCTTTATTACATTATTTTTATGATTGTTGGGAGCCAAAATTGAAATATTGTTAAAATTGCACATTATCTCAGTGTAACTGTCAAATTCAGCTGTTGATCAGCCTGGCTGCTTTGGGTTTATGAGGGTATGCAGGCGGCAGCCGTCTAACTTCTGGATTAAGGCTCATGCCGAACTAAGATTTGTTGTAGTTCCTCAACTGACCACTAGAGGCTGGTTCCAAAAGTGAATCCAACTTCATTGACTCCAATGTTAAAATGTCCAACTTTAGAGCAGAAATAAACATATTTACAGCCTGCTTCAAAAAAAAATCTTTTGGGTCTCAATCTTTTGATTTCATATCTATGACAACTCTGAGGGGGATGGATTTTTTTTTGGACCATACCAGGAGAGTTTATATAAAGACTTAATTTTATTTCTAATATGACTGATTGACAGTTGGCTCAGCCAATGGCTAGCTGTTATCACTTCCTCATCCGTAATTGACATACAACCACACTTTGAAAAGCAACCAGCCACTTGTATGAACCCAGCATCAGCTAAGCGTGACTGTCAGCTTTGATTTGGCCATCGAGTCAACATGTTAAACAGTATATCCCACTGTAAACATCTGATGGCAGCTCTGCAGATATTTCAGTGGGGAGCGGAGCTAAATTTGATTGACATACAGAGGTGGTGTTCCCATCGGTTCCTCGAGCAACATGGCAGTGCCCCGTTCGAAGAAAAACAGGCTTCATAAACTGGACTTCAGAAGCCAGTGGGTCACATGTTTTACAGTCTATGGAGGCATGTTAGCGCTTATCTGTCATTTCCTACATTTGAAGAAAGGGAGAATGATGGTGAATCTTAATGCTTAATGGTTTGCTTAAACTGCATAAATACGACAACTCTCTATACCAACATGAATGCACAACTAAGAGGTACTTTGCTTTACATGTGGCCTGTTACACCTTCAGAAAATTCAAACTTTCCCTTTTCAAGCCAACTGAGATGTTTAATGTGGTTTCAGGAGTAAGAAAACAGTAAGAAATCAGTTTGGGAAACATGATAACTGGACAATGTGCAGAGAGTCAGGGGGAAACAATGATGTTATATCTTAGCCTTGCTTGCAAACAGACCACAAACAAACTGGTAACAGCTGAACGATATTTCAGCAAGTAACAAAATCCTCTTAACAGCAATCCATTTTATTTAAGACGTTATGATACCTCTATAGTTTTGTTCTCTTAGAAATAAAAAGAGATGATAAAGTTAAGACGGCACAGTATAGCCTTAGCCTGCAAATTGGAAACAGCGGACCTGATATGTCGGCAAGTAACAAAATCCCCCTAAAATCAATTAAACTAATTAATCAACTTGCATAACATGCCCTTACGTTAACCTATACAGAATAAAAGAAGACTGATGACTATGTTAAAACACCAGAGTCTTATCTTAAGCTAACATGCAAATTGAAAACAGACTGGAAGCAAAAGGAAAACAGCTGACTTGATATGACAAGGCGTAACAAGGTTCGCCTTACAATGCTGAAGCTACTTTGATGTATTATTTATTCTTAAATTAACCTATACAACAAAAAGTGTAAACTAAATTTAAAAAATGTGCCAATTTAAAGCAGGGCTACTACTTTATCATTTACATAGGCATAGGAGAGAGTTTATCTCTGACTGCAAAGGGAAGAGCCACAAAGTATCTCCTTAAGTATAAAACAAACATTTTCAACAGTTTTGGTTTTCTTTTTGGTAACAAGCTGCTATTTTGGTAGAAAAATTCATAATCTGAAAAATTATTATAATCTTAATCTTAACATAGTGAGTCAAAAAAAAAAAAAAAAAAACCCATTGGAATTCAAACCATAAATGTTGAATGGAAGAATTATTTTGTTATTTGTATGTGCTGAAATGACTTTCCAAAGGCTATGCTGCATTTATTTTATGAACTGTCACAAACCTTTTTTAAACCCCGTCATCCAATGCAGCCACGAGGCATCGCCCTGCCGTGGTTGATATCACAGGCTGTCATCACTTATTCTCTCTCCGCCTCCCATTACAATGATATCAATAGAAAGAGCTAACACAGTGCTGTGAGACACTGTACATATCTAAACAGGTCATCAGTATTATCGTTGTAAATCCCTTCATCTGCTAAAACACACATGCCAAAGTTCCTTTTGCATCAAAGTGTCTCTGAGAAAGAAAAGTCCACAGTAACCATGCTAGAGTTATTGAACAATGAAAGCAGGCTTGTCTCATTATGTCTGCCCCGAGCACAGATGTGGACAAAGGACTAATGAGGACACACAACTCTGAAAATGTTGTACGTCGACAATATTATATGTGAGACTCAGACTGGAATAAAAATTTAAAAAACTGTGTTTTTTTTTGTTTTTGTTGTTTTTAAACAGAGGTTTGTTTGGAGGTGTCAGTAGCAACATATGTACACTGCAAAAACTCATTTCTAAGTAAGAACAAAAACTCATTACAAGAAAATTAGAAGACAATTTTAAGCTATTTTGCAAGTTTTGAGAATTCTAGCCAAGAAAAAGTTTCTCACTTCATGAACAAAGATATTATTGCTAGAAATAAGGCCATTTTGACTACATTTAAGGAATATCATGTGTATTTCTTGAGAGACTGTTTTTTTCAGTGTATCCACACTTACATCATGCCATTTTTAAAATAAGTAGGTTTTCCTAAGTGCTTCACAGTATGTTTCTCATTGACTCATTCACACAAACATTATTATATAAATATGCAGTCCGTCTCTATATACAGTTTGAAGTGATTTCTTTTTTTCTGTAGTCTCACTGATGACAGATCGGGGCAGTATGGGGGTTCAGTAACTTAAGAGTTATTATTATTAGGAAACCAATGCTCAGAGATATATGAGTAAATGCAATATGTGGACTGGATTTAGTTAAAGTCCATTTAACTTTTTTTCATTTATTTATAATAATGAAATGAATAATGAAAGAGTCTTTTGGTGCCTCTTCTCTAAGATGCATATAGTTTCATAATTTTATCCTCCCCTCCATCTTTTTTTCTTCATTTTCTTTGAGTTAACTATCACAGTATGTGACAATGAGACTAATTGAGGTTGTAGTCCACATTTAAATCATGGATGGCTTCCACCACACAAACAGGTGTTTAGTGTTGGCTGTATGAGAGACAGGACCTTGCTGTAAACTCCAGCAGTCGGCAGGAATGACACATTGCTAATGAGCCCATGCAACGCTACACTGATGGTCCTACCTTAGTTAATTTTTAAAATTAATGTACAGCAACCAACCCTATAACTCTTTTGTTTTCTATTGCGAGGTTAAGATGGGGGGGTTAGGGGGCTTAATGAAGGATGAAGGATACCTTCACTGAAAATAAAAAAAAAAAAAATACAGAGAATTTTTGTTACATTTGCCCAAATCCCAAGACATTTGATTTTTTTTTCATTCTTTGCCAAAGAGAATTTGAGGTGCGATTTGACTGTAACCAACTGGACTCTTTTACTTGGAGTCATCGATATAGCTAAAAAAGTTCTAACTTCACCCCAAAAAAAGTCTGTCTCAAAAGTAAATAAAGAAAATAAGAAAAACAGTAAATACCACTTGCTTTGATTTAACCTGTTCATCAGAACATTATTATAAACAAACACATACAGGCCCAATCATTTTCACATCAGTGGTAGGGTTAATTTTGCATTGAAAAGGAGATATGTTTTTTCTTTTCATATCTCAATTTTACTAGAATTGCCTGTTTTACTTGGCCAGGATTTTTATATGTATTACACGCAATACTTTCTTCATCCTTTGAATAAAAGACATAAATATGCCTCAGTCACTGGACTATTCTGATACTCCTTTCCATTATTCATCCTCTTCCATTTGCTTTTCAACCTTCATTAAAATCATTCAAATTCACCTTCTTACGGCTTACTTGTTCACTACATAAGACTCAACAGGTAACCGCTTCACAACGCTGATAAAGAACCATCACTAAAGGGTCCTCCATGTTTCCAGGAATCCACTTCACTTCACATTTTCATTATATTCCATACAGTTTATATGAATACATCTCTGAACAGCTCCTCTCTTATTGGGCCATGGCCTTAGGGCCTTGGTTGTGATTGGATTCTAACAAAAGCAAGCCACCCACACCATGTGTGTCTTTCGCTCTAAAGGTCTGCTCCTGCATCTTAAACAGTCTGGAGCGCTGCAGCAGACAAATGCAGGAACCCCTTTATCGACATTATTACCTCAGTAAATGCATTAATAATTAAATATATATTGCTACCTCTGACATAGAATGCAGCACAGAATGTGGTTGCAGACAGAAGGTGTGTTTTTTTAAAGGGGGTTCAAAGGTGGTCGGGTTGCAGGGATGAGGCTTGTCACTGTGATGAAGACGGATGATGAGGCTGCACTGCTGTAAACGAGTGAGTCAGCCCTCCCTTCAGACAGATACAGGCCTGCAGGAGGCAGATGGGGGAGGAGGAGGCAGGACAGAAGGAGGGGGACAGAGAAAGGCTTGGGAACTCTCCTTGGTGCTGAAAATTGGAACGGCTGCTATCCAACAGCTACAAGTTGAGCTCAGTGCAAGCAATTGAAAACAAACAAAAAAAGTCCGAATGGAAGCTATCTTTTAATACCCCACCTATATCTGAAGTGCCAACTGTAAGTTCAGCATCTGACATATGTTCAAATGCACTAAAATACAAAATAATGCTTTTTTTCTAATAAAAACTTAATGAGCATTACATTGTCCAATCAAAAGCATAGCAACTGTTGCTGTTGCACTTTTTGTCGTACAAACGCCACCTCAAGTTAGTTATTTGGGATTCCAGTCACAAAGCCAGATGATAGAGGGTTTTTACCACTCAACAACAAGTCAACAAAATTCTCAGGAAGATGCTTTTCTATACGCAAAACCACAGCCCTCGGGGTTAATTATGGACACACACACACAAGAATAAGGAGAGATAGAGAGAGAGGCACTCACATACTGAAAGTGCTGAAATCAGAGTCTGCAACAATAGCATACTAAAATGTCCATCTTCAGCACCACTTTAATAGTTTTGATGTTATTGTGTTAGGAGACAAACCCTCTTTTGACTTAGGTATCACAGATGGACAAAACTGCATATATAAGGGTGGATGAGGTTATAAAGGATTTAGACTTACTCTCATCCCCCTCTTTTCTTAAAAAAATACTTTTAATATCATTTAAGTACTTCTCCTGTATCAGTTACACAGGATAGATTCCCATGAATGTGCCTTAGTAAATGGTCAACTTGCACTTAACCAGTAATTGGCAGTTCAGTTTGACATGAAAAGATTATGCAACAGGTTTAGCACTTGCAGAAGCCGCCCTGAGCAGCGACTATTCTTTTTGGAATAAAGAGCATTGAAGGTGCGACTATGAGAAAAATGTGTCACAAGCGCGTTAATAAGGGTCCTTTTCTCGGGCACTGCGGAGACCAGGCGGGTGTGGTGACTGCATTAGCAGACGCGCAATCCCCGACGCAAACGCTCACATCAGACCACGATGTGGCCATCCTCGTCATGGCTCTCAACCATCGCTATGACAACCTTCTACGTCTTTAGAAGTTCAAATCATAAATCTGCTACGAGAGTATGTTCGCAAAATTCGATCTACCTCCATTCTAACTGTCACAGCGTGTCCAGTGACGGCGCGCCTCCCTGAGCCCGTGTTTGACTGAAAAACGCATGCACAATGACAATATGACATCTGCTCTCCATCTGACAGCTCAGAATTCTCCATAGCCACCCCACTTTCCTTCCCCCTCGAGCCACCTCACGCCTTTATCGCATGCTGCTTTTCCTTCTCCTTTCCCTCTTCCCATTCCAATGCGGCTTTTTTTTTCGAGCCAGCTTTTTTTTTTCTCCCGAACTGCACAGCGGCTTCATCAAATATGCAGGTAAAAGGCAACTCGGAAAGCACCGACATCTCAAGCACAACACTTTTCATGCTCTACTGACAACTGACCTCCCAGTCTAACGAATCCCACTCTTCGGCAAACATCCGGAGGATTTCTTTTCATCCAAAAAAAGCGGAGCAGGCGCAGCGGCTCTAATGAGCGACCGGGCGATGCGATGCCATTGCGCTTTTGGTATTATCCTCATGAAATCAACTTGTTAGCGGGGACCGTGGTCGAAGGCAGGCAGGTATCTTGAGAGAAGATGATGAACGAGGCTAAACCTTGCAGTCCAGCATGTTTCGCCCGGTGATGGTTGCAGCCAATTAGCACACCACTTGCGCTTGGAGGCGAATCGCTCCTGACAGGGCGCTCCTTCTCTTGAGCATCGCTTCTATTTCAGCTGCTGTGCTGCTTTTTGGAAAAAGGTGGCAGACTATACAACACATAGAGAACTTCTTTTTTTTCCAGAATATAGAGGGAATCTAGCGTAGCGCGTATTCCAAAGCCAACGTATCCCCCATAGCGCATTTGAGAATCCTTTCCCTCTGCTGAGGAGAAACAATAAAGGAAGCCTTTAAAGGTCCCCGCATGATGCGCCTCTTAAAACACGTGACTCCGTCAATTCCATGGTGAAAAAAGGTGCATTTGAGCCACAGGCCCTATAAGCAGTAGGAGACACGGGGAAAGGGAATAATACCAGTAACAACACAGTGACTACTCACCATCAGCACAGCAAAGTTATTATGATGGGTGCAGCGAATAGTGGTCGTGTTGCCCCCTGAGCCTGTTATGTGGCAGCCCTCTGCCCTCCAGCCACCGTGTCCATCCAGCAGGTCAAAATCCCAGTAGGCTGCGGTGGGGTCTACACCCAGCGCGAAGTGCCTGAGAGCAATAGTAACGGAGTGCACGGCGCTGCCGCGGCTGCACCCATCTGCAAACAAAGCAACACATTAACAGCAAAGGAAACCAAGTGGAAAGTGTTTCGGGGCGATGTATGGCACAAAAAGCACGTGCGCATAAAAATCCCCGCATCTGAGGAGAGTGTGAAGTGTTTCAGATAACTTTCAAATGAACCGACTCCCTGTCAGACAGCATTCAGCAATGAAATGCGATCCGATTCCGTGCTTTGATTTGTGGGATTCAATTTCATACACGTCAGCGAGAGTTGTGATTTGTGTTGTCAACATGTATGGACGCCTGCACATGTTGCGCACAGACGGACGGTGTCTGCGCGTGGAAGCATGTATGCAGTGTCGGCGTTGACATCACGTCGCATGATGATAAAAATGGATTTCCTCTTACCTAATTTGGTGAAAGCAACTGGTGTTGAAACGCTCCTACGCTTCCCGTCGTCCGCGAGATTCGACGAATTGCCCGTGCAAGGAAAGAGTTTGCCATTGCGAAACACGATAAACTGCAGCTTGCAAGTGGAGTTATCAACAGATTGCAACGCAGAGGAGATAGGCGTACCA
Source organism: Zenarchopterus dispar (assembly GCA_028564865.1). Classification (NCBI taxonomy): domain Eukaryota; kingdom Metazoa; phylum Chordata; class Actinopteri; order Beloniformes; family Zenarchopteridae; genus Zenarchopterus; species Zenarchopterus dispar. The sequence continues at coordinate 659,053 of JAOWBL010000007.1, read as the reverse complement.
GCCAGAGGTAAATGGATTGAGGCGACTGCCACGGAGTTCTGCGGATGAAAAAAAAAGAAAAAAGAGAGAGACTGAGAGAGAGGATATAAGAATGAAAGAGTGTTGTTAAAAGAAAAACAAACAAACAAATAAACAAAAATACGGTTTTTAATTGCTTTTCTCTGCAGGAGTAGAGGCAAACATAGACCACAAGTGACCAAGGCAACGAGTCTCTCGTTTAAGCGCTCTAGTGCGCCTATTTGGTCCAGCTCCCTGCCGCAGAGGTGGAAATGGTTCTTACCATTTCAGCTTGAGGGCACATCAACACTGCAGTTTGATTTAAAGAGACAACCGGTAACACTTTATTGTCATTACTCTGACTAATTAACGCATGAACCCCCCAGCACACACACCAAAAGAAAAAGAAAAAAGAAAACAGCCCTTTTAGTATTTGGAAAGGTAGTTCAAGGAGAGAAGGATTGGAATGATGTCAAGTATTGGGACTTCCATTGTTGAGGACAGGTGCATCAAGGCTTATTGACTTGACTTGATTATTACTGTTGTGACTCCAAGTAAAAAAAAAAAAAAAAAAAAAAAAAAGACATCCCATATACCCCATTGTTATAATCAAGATATCCACACTCCCTCTGATCCCATCTGCCCTGAGGCTGATCATTTTACATTCTGTCCAAAACAGAATATTAACAGACAGTATCCTGTGTTTATCCTGCTCCAAGGAACCTCTGTGCTAAAATCCAGACCCAGCTTTCTGGATCTGCAACCGGTCCAGGAACTTGACATGCCTGGTAAACAGAAATGTTGCTAAAGGTTGTGTGGACCAGTGAAAGAGCAGCACTCAACCCAGATCAAGGTTAATCATAAAAAAGCTTCTAGAGTGGCACTGTCAGCACAAAACACCTGCAACACATCTGCAGCCACACACTTAACTGCATTCATCACTCCATGTGAGTGGCTGAATTTACTGTACTGAAATCATTAGTTTAAGCATTAGACTTGAGTGAAGAATTTCCAAAATTTAAAAAAAAAAAAAAAAGTTTGATGGTGATGAGAGGCACTGCAAGTCATCACTTGTGCTGGAGATTTTACAGAAGATTGATGATCTTTTATTTGGTAACTTGCTTTAACATACATAAGTGGGAAACAAGCTAAAATCCTTGTTCCAGATCAATAATGCACAGAAACTGTTCTTTCAAGAGCACATTACAGGCTTAGCTGTAGAATATTAACACATTTCTGCTCCCTGAACAGATTTTTAAGAAGAAGCCAAAACTCTGACTCCACATTCTCATTTAGCAAGTGACCCTTATGCAGAACGGTGCTAATGACAAGAGTGGTGATGATGCATGTTCATAATAAAAATGATAATGGTGTTACATCAGGGCTGGCTTTCCTAATGAAGTCTGCTTAGTTTGAACCTAAGGGGGAGGAAAGTTTTTTGCACATGATGAATGTGGGGGCCCCACTAAGGTCCCTTACAGTTGATGGGGAGCAGCAAAGTCAGAGATCTTCTTTGTCCATTATCTTTCTGTGATGAGAGACTTTGTGACCCCTTAGTTATGTGCAACTGTGTTGTTTTGACTCTTAAGGTCCTTTTTGTTTCCTTAAAACAATTCTACACGGATGACAAAGAGCCAGGAGGTGTCTAAACACAGTTCCTTTTCATTAGAGCTACAAAGACTGAGGACCTTACAGTATCAGCTTTGTTTGCTATTTGTTTCTGAATCGACTCACCCTTGAAAGGTTATTGATTTTCATCCTGCAGTCCATGGAGGGAGGAACAAAGAAAGAGCATCCTCGCCTTGAAATTTAACTTGCATCATTTCCTCTCTCTGATTGGCTTAAACTCGGCAGTCTGTTTTGAAGATGTCACGAGATAGAGACATCAGGAGATTTGAGCCTTGATGGCAAGTGAGGAAGAGCTGAATGCAGCCTGTGCATGCTTTCCCATGGATCTCCTCTTATGCAATATACGCAGGTGCTGGTGACCTCCATTCCCCGAGGAAATGTTTTCAAACTGTGCAACTCATGAAAAGAAATCTTATCTCATACAGTTAGCTCCTCATCTCTTTCTACATCTTTTATCCTTTTTAATACAGCATATCAAAGGAATTTACAGCCTAGAGGGTGTGCTTTAAGCCGTGGCATGCGCAAGGTCCCGTTTCAAGAAACAATCTATGTTCGTCCCGAGCAACCTAAACAGCTACATTTCCTCAACTCAGGGTCATCAGGGACCTTTCACTTTAGATTTGATTTAGCTGGTTGTACCTGAGCTGCATGACCTTCCTCCAAGCCCCTCCCTTTCTAACAGGGCAGCATGTTGTAGCCGTAGCAACTGCAATCACACTCACTTCTCCATCTCTCACTGTAGCCTCGGGGTCATTGTGCTTCTTCCTTTTTTCCCTCACTTATTCCTCGCTTCACAAAGAGCATACAGGTGAATGTCAGCAGTCACCTCCTATTTGATGCTACTCTCTCCAATCCCTCCACCCTACTACCCCACCACCACCATCCTTTTCCACCTCTTCCCTCATGCACAGACCTGCTTTATAGAATGGCGAAGCTGTAAAATGACCTGCAGGGCAAAACACAGCAGCAATGTTTGACCTGGGGGAGACACCAAATCACAGCAAAGACGTCAGACTTAAACATGGTTGCTTGAGTTCAAACAACGAGGTAACAATTAAGAAATGGACAGTGTTGTTTTTAATAGAAAAATAGCTACAATTCTGTGCTTTTGTTGCTATATCTGTGGAAAGGAAAACATTTAAATATTTGCACAGGGAGCAACTGGAAATTTCCAGATGAATGAATTGCATTGAATTTAAAGGGCAGCTTGCTGTGCTTTGCCCCTACCACGAAGAACTGCTGACAAGCACAATGGGAGATTTGCATAATTTCTTTTGTAATCACTGGCAGTCCTGTCAACACCGATGGGGTCGAAGGCACGGTGACAGATGAACATCAGGAGACTTCAGGAGGTCATTTGCGCCCTTGATGCTTTACGGTCAGAAAATAATTTACTCTTTACTCACAAGCAATATTCAGTAATCACTCACACATGGGCTTCTACCACTGCTTATGTCACTGTAAAAATACAGTATTGGTGCAATTTTAAAAATTCTATTTCAAGCATTGGGATCATGAGTCTACAAAAAAAAGGATTGCCACAGTTTCGACTTAAAAATGACAGCAGTTCATGTTATTCGTATTGGAAATATCTGTCACGGAAAATTGAGAGTCCATCATGGTTACCATGCCAACAGGAAGCTGTTTTCTCTAGATAGGTTTTGTTGGTTGAGGGGTGGGTCAGAGCAGTATTTTAGCTGAACTAAGACAGGAAATAAGGCTATCTGGTGAGGGTGAGATGTGTTAAGTATGTCATCTTTTCTTTTTTTTTGGCTTTTACTTACAGTGTTACATCACGGGGTTGTGGCTCGACAAAAATATTCATGAGGTAACAACAGACAGAAAACATTGTTTCATTGAAATGTCCATGAGATATAAACTTTCATGGGTTTGTTCCGTGTAAAAGCATCACCAACATATTATTATCTGAATGCTTAATACTTGTCCAAAATAAAGGAAATAAATAACATTAATATTTGTGGAAGAGAGAAAATTTAGAGTTCCATCCTTGTCAAAGGTATAAACCAAGACAAGTGGCCCTTGAAGGCATTTCGCTGTCCCTCAAAGTGTACAGTGAATGATTGAACATAGCTGTGTTAAAATCCTCAGTTTACATCATTCTCATGTTACAGACCTTCAAAAGTGACAAAAAGAAATGTTTAACCTTCAAATATCTTTGTCAAATTTACTTTTTGCTTCTGAGAACCATGCTAAGCTGATTGTATTTTAATGTTGTCTACAACTTCTACTGTCACTTTACTAAAGCACAAACTGGATGAACTAAAGAAATTTGATTTGATGATAAAATATGTTTTGACACTTCAGGTTAATTTCAACAACAGCAAGAGTAGTATTAAACAATCTATATTTCCTGTCTTCATTCTTGTTTATTCTGAAAATAATCTTATTTGGGTCAAGATGATCAGAAAATGTAGTTTTCTTGGCAGAGCTTTGGGCCTTAATTGGGTTAAAATTGGAAGATTTCTGCACATGCAAACATAGACCGAGATGCAGCTCAGACATGAAGAGAAGAAACGCAAAGTGACATCAAGCCACATAACACGTAAGGTCAAGAAGCCCTCAAGTTAGAAGACAACAAATGCAATAAAGAAAGAAGAGGACATTGAAAGATGTGGGGCCAGATGAATGCACAATATGTTGACAGGAAAAGCATCTTTATTTTTTTTTTACTATCCAACTGGCATTTATTAAGAGAAATGTGTGGTGAAAAATGCATACACTCTTCTGTAAACATTTTCTTTGAACACTTAAACCTGATATGGTGAAGTGGAAATACAAATACATAACCACATGAGTGATTCTTGTCTGACTTTGTTTCTGTTCACTGGTTTTTAACAATGAACTCTTGTCTTATCTAGGCTGATTGTGCAAAGGGTGCTCCCGTTTCTTCCCTCAGTCCAAAAACATGCATGTTAGGTTAACTGGAGTACCACTGACCACAGGAGTGAGTGACCACCTGCTCTGTGTGCAGCCTCCTTTCACCTGATCAGGCCGTACGTACATAATGAGATAATGCAGGTAGAGAAAATGACTGAATGTATGAATAATCTGGGTGATATAAATAATAGGAGCCGTGCAGTTGTACAGTGAGGTGGTGGTTGTGGAAACCTTTAATAATGTTTTTATGCCATCTTAAGCAGAGAATGAGGATTTAGAGACATGTCACATGTTCCAGTACCAGATGACAGCTGGATCATGTGACGCTTTAGACTTCTAAATGTAAAGTTTATGATGAAATACATCTATTTATCTATTGGAGTTAAGCAGACTTGTTAGTCATCCATCCTTTGCTCTAAATTTAGAGTTGGTTGTTTTTCTTCTTTTTGTTGAGAGTTACACAAATGAAACCCCCCGTTAACATGTATTTCCTTTTCCTACTTCACTGATGAGAATCTCAACTTCAGATTCAGTAAAACAGTAAAACTGCTTTTTCTTAACTCCTGGTTTCATTGCCATGTTTATCTAATTGTGGTTGTGTTATGTTGCAATCTTTTTGGTAATTTTTCTTAATGAACTGACATCTTATGATATTGGAAAGTCGACCCAGCTGGAAAAAAGTGGATTATAATTGGACAACTAACTGGATTGTATTTAACAGTACATCATCGAACTGTGGTGCAATCAGCTTTTCAGAAAATTGTATGATTGTGGGTAAAAATGAGACTTGTGCATGCAATATCATTATGACAGGGATTTATAATGGAGAGCCATATGTTTGCTTTTATTTGAAAATATAGTCAAGGGAATGCACAAGGCCTTTTTTGACTTTGTGTTTACAGCTTACTGCACATCATAAAACTCTACCAAATTCTATACATCTAGCGCCTTTAGTTGAGGAGGTATTCTCCCTGTGTCTGTTTTATGTGGTAAGGGAAGTGAGAAAAGGATTCCCCCCAATTTTGAAAAATGAATTTCAGGCTCTGCAATCATCACGTTTTGTCTCTCATCCTCACACTTCTCAAGTTCGATTCAGCTGCAGGGAAGACAGAGAGGATTAATGGGGAGTCATTTGGCACAGCAATAATGGCTGGCTATCACACAAAGTGGCTGTGCAAATACTCCCCGCGGTGAAACGGACTCATAACTTTGGATTATGCTGCGGGGTCCTGTGCTCTGTGTTTGCACTGCCCCAGTGTATAATTGTAAAAATTCTCTTCAATTCCATACATGAAAAGCAGGAGCTTAGATGTTCTTTAAAATTAAACACAGACTAGCCCCTATTTATTTTGGATCATTGACACAGATAAGGTCATTCTGAACCTCTTTTTCATTAAAATATTTCTCACTTCTGTTCCACCTGTCTGATGGCGTTATTTCGAACATATCACATTTCGAGCCAGAAACAACTGTACTGTGCTGATATCAAATGTCACAATTTTTCCATCTCTCCTACTGCCGTCACAAATGTAAATTTATTCATAAAGTATGCACCTCGGTCGTTTAATGTGATTAAATGATTGAGGGGAGAGGGAATAAAACAGAAAGAGTCTCTTCACACTGTAATTTGAGATTCAGCACAGGGGTGAAGTAAATGTGAACTGGGGGAGTGTGTGCTTCACAAACTGAATCTGTCAATTACATTTTAGTTACATTTTCATTTTGGGTGCATGTGGTGTTTATGGCAGTCTCCTGCATTTGACAAACCATGTAGGAGACCAAGTATTGATCACATAAAGGTGTGCAACCAGTGATTTTTTGCTTTGATAGACAAGCATTAAAGCAGTTATTGACATGTGCACTCTGTGGTTGAAGTTCATATGATGCTTAACCACCTGATGTGATGTAAACATGTTCATCCACACGTCGATCCCCAGGTCTGATATTTGTAAAGAAGCATGCTTCTTTTCTAGCATATACTATGTATTAAAAGATAGTAAAAACTAGTTCAACGTATGGGTCCACAGAGCCTCCTCCTTTTTATGATTCAGCAGCAAGCAGGTATGGCTAATGCAGCACAACTGTCTCCATGGAAACCTGCTTATTAATCAGAAAGACCTAAAAAAAATCCCTCCACATTGACAGAGTTGAGGGTTAGCTTGCACTTCATGTGTTGAGCAACTTTACTTCAACAAGCATATGAAATGAATACGCATGACAATGGGGATGGGGGGGTTACAGGAGGGGGGCATTCATCAGCAAAAGCAGTGTAAAACATGTTACAGTGGGATTTCTGCAAGCAGACCGCTGATTGGTATCTTTTTTGCTGTATTTTCAGCAGACACTTGAATGCTGAGACTAACAAAAAGTTGAGGTAATTACATTTTAAGATGTGATTTGATCAGCCGGTGTGAAGGCAGCATGGCGATGAAAGTGGTCTGAGAGCTCATTAGGGATAATCTAACAAAGGCCATGGCTCCGTAGGATTTCTCCTACGTGTTGCTGATCTGCAGGTGGGTTCAACTCTTATACCACACTTACACCTGCTGCTGTGAAATACTGGAGGGATTGAGGGGTCGTTGCTATCTGCATGACAAAGACAAAGCATGCTGAGCACAACAAAGCAGAGTTTTGGAGATTAATCGCTTCAATGCACAAGTGCCTAACCAGCATAATGGTGCTTCATTGGTCCCATCAGTGTGGTAGATGCTGCGACAAGCTAACTTCCTCCAGCTGAATCCTGCAGCATTTGGGCATGTGGGCAGTGAATTCATCGCATACACACACACACACGTGTATGTGTGTGTGTGTGTGATACCACAATAGCAATTCAGCACACAAAGCTGTGCATGAGGGTGCAGGATGCACTGAGGACATTATAAATTAAATCATTAAACAGTATTCACACTAAACTAGAACAATCAGGTGGTTAAACAGCCATTAATTACTCGATATGATAAGCATTTTATTAATCAACACAGCAATTAGGGATATGAGTAAACAAAAATTATAAAGATCACTTAGCTTAAGTGTATTTAAGCTACAATTAGAACTGTCTGGAGAGTAGATCGTCCTTAATGGTCTATTCTCTAATTCTGCATTTGAACTTCTTGCCCGGAAAATGCCCCAGGGCATCACCAAAACAAATCTAATAGATCTGGAAGGGAAATTAAAGCAGAGGAAGTGTTGTATATTTATGTCCTCCTTTAATCATATTAATCCCTTTCCACTAATCCTCCAAATAAAACTGTAATGGCTTTAGTGGCCATCTTTACCTCACCGGACTGATTATAAACACATGGAAAATTGACTCATTCCCAGGTGAGGGGTGTGCTTCCCCTTTTTCCTCAGTGTGTGATATATCATTGCATCATTGAATGCTTGAGTTCAAAACATGTACAGATCTGTACATCACAGCCATAAAAAGAAAGTGAAGTAGCAATAACATTTTTGGTTACAGATCAATAGCATGAAGACAGCCTCTGCCAACTGGGCTTAGTCAGATAATAAATTTGTGAGTCAATAAATGATTTTTTTCTTCAAACAACAGCACCTGGTATAAATATATCCAGCTAAAGATACAGTCTTATGAAAAAGAATTCCTCATCAGTTTAAAGATTTCACTTCAGAGGAGATAATTTGAAATGCCAAAACTAAGCCCACTGGCGACCTGTCCAGGGTGTACCCCTGCCTCTCGCCTGTGATGGGCTGGGATAGGCTCCAGCAGACCCCCATGAC
>JAOWBL010000007.1:602375-641254 GCA_028564865.1 Zenarchopterus dispar | reverse complement strand
TATATATACATATACATATATATATATATATATATATATTACTTTTCTTTCTGAGATTATTAAATTATGTTTCAATTTAACTGAATATAACATAATAACCTGTCTAGTGACACCTATAAAATGTGCTTGATTGCAAAGACATGAAATAACATGTGGAAATGAGGTATGGCCACAGGGTAGTGATGTATTCAGAATGACATAATTAAGTCATAGCCATGGGCTAGTATTACATGGGAACATGACTGTGGTCATGTCTTCATAAAGTGTGGCCACAATATAGAAAATATGTGCTGCTTTATAATGGGCACTTTACTAAAGGGTTATTATTATGCAGGAACCATGGATACATTTGATATAATCTCATTTTATTTTAGTCTTAAAATGATATATGATACCTTGCTGTCTCTTGTAGTTAAAATACAATGACATCATTAGTAAAAGACCACCGGTTTATTCACCTGATCTAACCTAGTCTTATTGTTTGTTTTTATAATGCATCATTTTGTCAGTCATTTCACCCCATGTGATGTAAAAATGATATCACCCTGCCCTAAACCTTTACTTTGAACCCTTTCCTTCCTATTTTAACACTAAAAATAAGAAACTTAAAATGCTCATAATTGGCATAAAACATTTGCTAGAAATTATATACTGTGTATACATATCCCTTGAGAATATTTGGGTCTGAAGTGAACTGTCAGACATAGCAAGTTGTGTTTTTGTTTGTTTGTTTGTTTTTATGCTTCTGAATTTCACACCTTTGTAACATATGGCCATGCTTTGATTACCTCATTCCCTACACATTGATAACCCATCGTTACATGACAGAATATGTCCTCCAGATGGGCTCTGTAGAAATTGAAGAAATAAATGAAATTAAAAAGTAATAGTGTTTAATGACATTAGCTTCTAAATCAGTTTATGTTATCTTATAAATCTTAACATACAGGTAAATTGGCTCCTACTTCCTTATAGTTTGGATGTTTCTCCTGATTGCTTTGTTTCTTTTATTGATTTTGATACTGATTTTTACCCTTTTTTTTCTGTGTGTGCCAACCTGCAATAGCTTCTGGACATCCATAAATCACTGGGACTAAAGTGTTTTTACTGGAAGCGGCACCATTTTTTATAGTTCTTTTGTCGTCAGCGTTTCATGTGTCTGGCCTACACACAGCTGAAGCCTGATTGGCACTTAGCACTCAGTTAAAGCTGAATAGCCTCAAGGGTTGCTAACTGCTAAGCTAACTCTCAGCAAGATGACTCCCCTCTCCACACATGACTATCACAGACTCCTGTGGAAGATAGTGGTGCTGGAGATGAAAATTCCCCACTTAGAAGTAAATGTGGAGGTAAATGGACTGTGTGGAAATGAAACAACCTGACTGATTCAAAACAGTGAAGATTAGCAAGCTAACACATGCTTAAGGAGCACTGATAACAAGACCAAGAGAGCTGAGTCTGCGTTTTATTATAAATCATCGAGTGATTATCCTCCCTGGAAGTGTCTCGGAGCAAAGCCAAGAAGTAAATCATGTCTCCTGGAAGTGGGAGGACATATCACAGGCTGAGCACAGCGAGCTGAAATTTCTTACAAGACTGAGGAGCTCAGCTACCTCTGTACATGGGAGGAAACACAAGTGGACAGCTGTGAATAGAAAGGTTAACAACAAACCTCCAAAACAACCGTGTGTGAAACTGAAGAATGGGTTTGCTCCACTTTCGAAAGACTCTGGATCTCTGTCGGATGACTATCCATCCTTACAAATGACTGAAAACCCGTCAAAAAGCAAAAGGTCATTGGGGTAAGGTAAAGGCTGAGCCTGAAACTCTGACTGTGGGTGACTGCCGTAAATGATTTATAAAGGATGTGTGGTAAGAACACCAAAGTTCTCTGTTTTCTTAGGGATATGGTCACCAATTTGAAAGAGAGAATTCTCAAAATTGCAGCTAAATATCCAACTGTGACAAACATCAATCCACATACAGGGTCCAACTTTCTCTGGAGCCAAAGAGAAATGATTACAGGTCACCACAGAGCTTCAATTTATGTCCCCTTGATTTTTGTAACAGTATCTTTACAGGTCTACCTAAAAAATCAGTTAGATAACTGCAGCTCATTCAGAACCCTGCTCCTCAAGTCCTCACAAATCCAAAGAAGCGGACCCCATCAGTCCAGCTCCGAGGTCTTTACAGTGGCTGCTGACCCATCAGAGGATAGATCTTAAAGTTCTGATGCTGGTCTATAAAGCTGTGAATGGTTTAAGACCAAAATATATAAGTAACCTCCTGACCCACTATGAACTTTCCAGACCCCTCAGGTCCTTGGGATCTGCTTTTTTTTTTCTTTTTTCAGTTCCCACAGTAAGAAACAGACATGGAAAAGTTGCTTTCAACTTCTATTCTTCGCATGTGTGGAACCAATTCCCAGAAAGCCTCAGATCAGTTGAAACACTCAGTTTATTTAAATCCAGGTTAAAGACACACTTGTTCTCAGCTCCAATTGAATTTTAACTATTGTTTTTATCTATTGTTCTTTCTTTCTTTTTAACTTAAAAGAATGCTTGTTATTTTTCACTGTGTGATGATGTTTTAATGTCTCTGTAACAACTTTGAATCATCTTGTTGTTGAATTCTGTTTTTTAAATAAACTTACCTTGTGTTGCCTAAATTAGAGATCGGCCCTGTGTCATCATTTAAAAAAAAAAAAAAAAAAAACCTTCATGAAAATGGATGGTTCTGTTTTTCATACAATGGTTACACATTCTTTTAAAAAAAAATAAGAAAACTGGAGAAGGATGGAAGAGTTTTTCACCCATGTATTGATTAAGTATATGATAAGATAGATACACTATAGTCACAAAACTAATAAAGCAGAGTCTGCTCCTTTGACAGCTTTATTGTTACTCAAACAACTGTCTCAGATAAACACATGCTGCTTGGAAAAAGTCTGCAAGAGAAACTATGAATAGTGCAGAGCAGTTATAAAAGCTTCAATTCACTAATCTGCACTTTTTATCAGTACTGGCATTTTAATCTACAAAAATATTCCAAACTGGCAGCACTGTAATGTCATCAAATGCTGTGAAATGATGAACAGTTGGTTCACATCAGACAATGACTCATGTTGTAAAGCAAAAGGCAGACAAATGTTTGAATGCAAATTGTTTAACTGGACATGTTTAACTGGCTAGTAGTGCACGTAACATGTAATTGATATAGAAAAATACCTTTGTTTCATGGCACAGCATAAGGAGATTGCTTTAGCGTTAACACTTTTACTGGAAAATATATATAAAATAAATATCTGTGAGCATAGGCATGGACATGATGTGTAGCCTTCAAGTCCTTATTGATGTTAATTTTAGCTTAATAACCGTATTGTGATGCTTCTGCGCGGCAGTTGATCTGACTGATATGTACTGCTGTGGGTTTTGGCAAGCAAACATTTATTACAAAAATCTCTGTCCTCAGGATAACTTATTTTATGTTATGGTGTAGCGTTATGGTGGTTGGGTTTTGAGTTTGCTGCAGTTTTGTTGTATGTAATCGAGTGGAAAAGCTTCAGCTTCAACTTCGTACGAAGAAAAGAATGCAGATCCAGAAAGTGGTCAACAAAGAGGTCAAGCCAGCATAACATTTGCAAAATATAAATGTATTTCTGTCCGAGAAATATGAGAAAACCACAATGTTACAACTTCACATTTTATTTCAAAGTCATACAACACATACACACAAAACAATAAGGACGTCTAAGACATGCAAAATTCAAGGATGTGCCAAAGATTACCACTACACGCGAGAGTGATGGGGCTGGAGTGGGGAACCCCGTCACCAAGATCCTCCACCATCACGGCCAACCACACTTGATCCAGTTCTGAAATAAAAGACAAACTCAAAACAAAAAGAAAAGACAATCAGAAAGAAAAAAAAGAACAAATCCTCACTTAAACTAAAATGAACAAAGCCCCAATATAACCCATAATCAATCCAGCTAAATAAAAGGAAGAAGACTCCAAACAACAGACCCAGATGGTAATACAGCATGCAGCAGCTCATGACATCAAGAGACTGACAACAGCAGTATAAGTACACCAGTACACCTGGGGACCAGGTGTATTGGTGGAAAATTGTGGTATTTACCCATTTTATTTCTATTTATTTATTTTTATTTTTTCTTTTGAGATTGAAGGTAGTAAAGAGCTCTCAGTAATTCATGTATCAAATGTGACAGTTCCGGCATTATGGGGTTAAAGACAGATCTTTAAAGCAACACCATCTCAGTCCAAATTTGTGTCACCTCAGTCCAAATGAGACTGAGGCTGTCACTTTACAGACTTGAGAGCCACCTTTCATCTTCTTTTCCATCGCTTCATCTGAGCATTTTCTTGAAGCTCAATTGACAGTATGTAAAAATCAGCCGAGACACCTTGGTCTTCAAAGCAAAGACATCAGGAGTGCTCATGTATAAGAGCGAACTCTGACGTGTTTCCTACTCTCTCTTCATAAAGAGTAAACTCATGTTCAAATGAGAGCACACCGGGCATAAATGCAATCAGATAATAAAGAAACAATATGTTAAATTACATCGACATGAACCAAAAACAGAAGTGTCCTTGAATACTGCATTCATCATTTCTATCTATTCTACAAAACCACTAAGAATCAACATCCCATAGCATCAAATTGTGATTTAATTGCGAGGTATCTTACAGCTTTTTTTTCTTGGGTCTTAGTGTACCATTAATGTTTTAATGGTGCAGGTGCTCTACTGTGTTTGCCTCTGCATTAAATTCTTCCTCTGCAGTTGGACGAGACAATATCATCTGATATCTGATTGCTTCCACCTGGTTGCTCACCTTATATTTTTACCACGTCACTGTTGTGTAACGGTGCCAATCTTTAGGAAATTATGATTTTGATTGAGAAGCCTAAGCTAAATAGAATCTCCTGGCCTCTCATTAGCAGAGTGAAATAGCTATTTAGTCAAGTAGAAGAAGTTCATTAACAGGAAGCAGACTGGGTTTCTGAGCTCAATGCACTAATTGCTTTTGCATTTTGGTACATATTCCCTATTGGCCGTGGTGGTCTTTTGGGTTTTCACTTCTCTTTTATTCATCTGATCTCTTGATTACTTGAGTGAGCTTGTGAATCCTGATGTCTTCAGGTATACTACTGCAGATGTTGGGCACGATATGTGTTTATCAACTCTTACGCTGTAACTCTTAATACATAGGTGCAGACACACAAGGGTCCACAACATTACACATTGCAGTCACCAGAATAAAAGAAAAATAGTGATGTAAACTTAAAAGTTTTAAAAGTAGCTAACTGCTGTGTAAGCTATGCATGCATTACATGGTGCTGCTCTATTTTTATTCAGCTCAGGTAGAGGAACTGCAGAACTTGTTGAATAAAGAAGGAACAGCCAAGACCATGTACCTCACACAAAGTTGAGATTTCAAGACTCAAAACTGCACTACGGGGTGATCCTGAACATCTGTGTCTGACATTTAGGTTTCTGGATGAATTTTGTTGTAAAATGTCTTGCCAGGGCAGTGGACACTGAATGGAATTTGGAGCATTTAGGCATGAAGATTAATAATGTTACAAACAACAAAATTAAGTTATTTAAGTTGGTTTATTTAATTAAATAGAACAAAAAATTACTTTATTATTCAGCTAAAGGGAAAATTTCAATTTCTGATGTCGCTGTACTTTGAAACAATTACTGACAGAGCTATAACGAAGGACTGCTAATGCTGACTACGACTATGAGTCCACAGAGCTTGGTTGGTACTCGATACCTGCAGTGGGCCAGGCAAAGGTAACTAGTTAATGGCTGGTGTAGTGTATTTTTCATATGTTAATTGGTATTCGGTGCACTTAAGTTTCATTGCTCGATGGTGTGTGGTGGCTGATGAGGGATTATTAAAGAGGGACTACAAATGAACAATCTGAGTGTCACACATCCAGCTGCTTAGAGTGGATATGAACATAAGACACTGCCATATCATTGAGCTGTCCAATATCAATCTGATAAGACCAGCTTTCTAACAAATCACACTAGGCAGCTGCAGAAAAGAGAAAGTTAGTGGAGCATGTTTTTGCAAACAACCATTAAACATTTAGATCACAAGTGAAAAGAACAATGGTGGCCCTAAACCAGAAAAAAAAAACATTCTAGAACAATTAAAAAATAAAATAAAATAAATGAATAAATTACATGAAAATGAATTCCAAAAGCTAGCAAAACAAATCACAATCCCAATAAGTTAACAGCAACAGCAAAGCACACAGGTATGGATGGAGAGTATCTTTTCTGCACACTCTTCTGCAACAAAGAAGTCATGTGATTTCTTAATAATAATAAATTGCTAGTTGGGCCTACCTGATTGAAGAATAGGTTCTCCGGCAGTGAAAAGGGCAAGTGTGGTGATTCTCCAATTTGTCCTGTCTCTTTTGAACTACTAACATTCTAACTTCTAAATTCGTTATGGACAAAAAGGATCGAGTCCATGCAGGCTAGTTTCAGCGCCGTTCTCCTTTTACCACTGCTCTCCGGGCAGTGAAGTTTCTCTTGCTGCTGCTGCTTGCAGAAATGGTGAAGAATGTGAGCACTCAAGTCTGGCAAGCAAGGGCAAGGAGGCCTAATGAGGTTTCCACAATCCTAGAATGTCTCTATCATTTTTGTCTTTTGCATCACTGATCGTGAGGTATTTTTCTTCATCCAGATGAAGTCAGTCAGTCAGTCAGTGATGAAAACATTCTCCCACTCACATCCCACCTGCACCAGTGGCTCTTCATTTGGCACGGGGCTTGCCAATCATGTCACCCTGAACAAGTGTGGCGCCATCTGCTGGTTGACGAACATTTAATGTGGTGGATGAGAAGCAGGCTATTCTGATCTGCAGACATCACATGTAGCTGGCTGAACTTGGGCCACAAAAACATAGTTTGTGCAGCGACTAGATGTTTACTTACTTTGTAATCCATTCCAAGTATCTACCACGGAAAAAGCCTGTTGTGGAGTGTCAGTAGAGACAGTTTGGCAGTGTCGTTTGAGCCTCTCATGCCACTGCTTAAGTAGGTTAAGACTAATATATTGGTCACCTTCCAGCTCCATCTCAGCTTCATGAAAAAAACAAATTCTACAAGGAATATCAGGACATCTGGCGATACATCATCGATCCGGCGACTTTCCCCCACACCTGTTAGGCTTCTCCTTCATTTCCTTGCATAAGTCTTTGACTGATTCCAAGGTGAGAAACACACTGCTGAACCTTGTGTCTCACATCTGTTTCACTGTTTTCTTGAGCTGACTTGCAAGTCTTGGTATATTTGATGAGGGCTTTAGCTGCCAGTAAGGTTTCCCCTATATCTGGGGTGACAGCACTTAGCTAGGTGGTATCCAGAGTATCTTTGAGTATGGTGTTATAAACATGATCTTGGCAATCAAGATGACAGTAGAGCCTGAGTGCAGATGTGATGTTTGCCCCTTGACCAGTGACCCAAACAGAGTTGTTGAAAACAGAAGGATCCGATCCCAGTACTGAAACCAGCCGTTGCTGCAGCTCTCTCCTTATATTTTCCCCCGTTTTGGCGTCATTCATGGGAAACATTGCTGTGGTCAGTATATGGCTCTTTAGCTGAAATTTAGGTGTAACATCATGGTGTGTTATGCATATATAACTGACCTTACTATAATCATCGTTCCATGTATCAGTTGTCATTCCCATATTTGTTTCATTCATGACTACCAATGTTTCCCTCATGGTGTCCTTTCTTTCTTTGGCTGCAATATCTACACATCTTCAAGAATTGGTGGTAGGACCTGACAGTAGTTCTTTAGCTAAGACTCAACCACAGCTAGCGCCGACTTTGATTAACTCTTAAGCAAGCGACTGAAAGATCACTCCTGCAACTGATTTGAAGGGTATGATATCCTGACAGCAGGAGTTGACACGCATCCAAAACTCCAGTTTTTACTTTAGCTGGCACTTGGATGTCTGGTGCAATGAAGGCTGTCACTGCAGATGTCTGAACTTGCTAGCAGCGCCAAAACAGCTATTACCACAGTGCTCCACATGCCTAAGGAGGGTGGATGTCCCAGTTTCCCTGCTATTATATTTTAACATAACATTGCAAATGTGACAGTGTACATTGCCTGTGTATTTTCTAGTTTCACTTTTGACAATAAAGTCAAAATACTCCCACAAACTAGCTTTATCCTGCTCATTGGCTATTTTAATTAGCTCCCCTTTTGCTAACGTCTGCCTGAGCACTTCAGTGACTGACACTCAACTAGATCTTTCCTATCACTTTTTTCCCTTGCTTCAATAACCCACTACATTCAAACAACTACTCTTTGTGCACACTTGTCTTTTGCCAGTATGCTTGATCAATCCTTCAACAGCAGCATTAAATTAAAATCAAAATAAATAAGAAAAATAAAATTAAATAAAAGGGAGAGTCTGAGTTGACAGAAGCCCCAATTATTTTTTTATGGACCCGGCCCAAACCCAAGGTGAGGCTCTGGGTTCCAGTGGGCCGAGGTCGGGTTGCAGATGTCTAGTTCCAGTCATTTGTGACACTCAGTAAGTGTCACAAGTGACATGTACATCATGTGAGTGCTGGCAGTTAACAAATGAGGTTAAAACAGCAAAACTGTATTGGGTTAGACAATGAAACTACTTTGGCACAAAAGGAACTAACCCTGGTTCAACTTTTTAAAAAAAAATGGCATTAACCCTTAACGAGAACGCTAATGACATTAATGAGATTAACCCTACATGCTTAAAACAATACTCCGAATGGTGTCATGTATGTTGCTGTTCCATCACCGATTGGCCCTGATATAATGGGACGGTGTGAGGTGTTGGGAGAGACACTGGAATGGTTTTTTTCACTTTTGAAAAGGGCAAAAAGGGGGCATGAGTGGAAGAATGGCATGAAAAATCTCTATAAAATACCATAACATTTTCCCAAGTACCGGTCATTCCCCCTGAAATTTCTTTTATCAAAGTTTGTCATTCCCTACTGAAGCTGTCAGGAAAAAACCTATCACATGTCTGCTGTTGTAGGAAATGATCATGGTAGAGAGGAGAGGATCTCATAGCATCAGGCCCCCTGGCAGTGCTCACTGACGGCCCGAGTCAGTCTCATTGGTTATCCAGTAGCATGTCAGTCATGGAGAATAATCATGGTTGACACTATGTGGATGGAGGACTGGCCCTGAGGCAACTAGCTGCACTTGTGGCACCCCTCTGGGGCTTTAGACTACAGGTGCTGGCAAGGAGACCAGGTCCTTCCTACCTCATCCCCCCTACCTACTGTCTCACCCCATTATCTCCCATCTCTGCTCCTACATCTTTGAGAGATTATTTTGTAGCAGGATAGTGGACAGGAGTGATTTAGGGGGGAAAAAACTTCAACAAAACATTCATCTTAACAGTGGCTGGATTTACTCTGAAAACTGTGGCAAACCAGCTAATGGGAGACATCCTGTCATTTATTTTTGAAAATGAAGCTGTGGTTTACTGACTAGAGCTTCAGTTGGGCAGTTGCACCACCTTGTTAGCCATGAAGATGAATGGCTCTATGTCGCTGTGCAAAGTGAGTGGGAGGAAATAAGGAACAAGGTACCTCAAATCCTTAAAAGTTCTCCTGTTATGTGATTCTAAATGCAAAATAATTCAAACTCTGATCTTTACAGAAAAGCTGTGAGGCACATTACTTTGTAGAGCTCTCACCACCTGCCACCTAGTACAGTCTCTGTGCAAAGCCTGATCTTTCTTTGAGCAAACTCACCACGCAGATGGGCTTACATGTCCAGGTATGTGAAGCACATCGTGTTTTTTGAAGTCTGCCAGTATAAGCAGCACCTGGGTGCTCTGTGTGCTCTGCATAAGAAGTAAAAAACTGAAATGTATCATTCAGGATACATATGTGTGAAGGTATTATTAGATTTGACTCTGCTGGTAAGCAAAAGACTAAAATATATTCTTGGGACCCCTTGAATTGTTCCTTTTCTTTTCTACTTCATCATGGTGATTTCCATAACACTGTTTTTTTCCCTTTTACTCTGGTCTGAATCTCTTGGAAAGTTTGTAAAATGAAGGTATTTTTCCATTTGGTTTAGTTTCTTTCCACACAGAGAGAAATTGAAGTGCATGAAAATACATCACTAAAGATCACGTGAGAACATCCTCACAACCTCTTCTCTCGCAGGAACAAAAATACATGAAGGAAAGCATATGTCATGCAAACATAATGGTTTAGTGATTGTCCTATTTGGCATGGCGAGTTAACGCAGATTAGTTTGTTATTCTAGTCATTCTTGGTGTTCCTTGTTTTTAGTCACTTTTTCTAAATACTTCAGTTAAAAACATATGTTTTGCTTTTGGAGAGGAGTGTCTTAATGCACTCAGGCCGCCAAAGATGCAGTAACAAATGAAAAAGGACTTTATGTCATACAGAACTATAAACTACACACTTTGTGCAGTTAATCCAGCAGAAACAAGACTATGCACTAAATTCAGTTTCTTCAAATCATGTAAATCTTTTTGATTTGGTTCCAACCTGAGGCTTTTAAGAAACTTTCTGGAATCACTCAGATTACTCTGATACCTCTCAGTATTAAAGACTTGCTCTACTGTGTTCTGTATATTCTGCTAGAATTAAACTTTGGGTTCTCCATGAACAGCACTAAAACTCCCAACAAACATCTGACCCTAATCCCCTCACTGCTCGTCCTCAGGTGGAAGCTTCAGTTTTACAAATGTGTCATAAATACACCAGAGTGTAGCGGCACTCAGGCCACACCATCCATCATCCAAGATTTTAAACGTTCAGCTCAAGTCTGCATTGAAGATTTTATGAGGCAGTGATTTATTAGGAATTATGTTGGTAATGTTATTTGAAAGAATGCATTTATTACATTTTGTGCATCTACAACCATGTAAATGTTCAATGCTTTTGAGAAGCAAAAGTAATTATAGCACAGAAATATTGATTCATTTAGAGGTAAGGTTTAATACCAACCGATTTACATGGACAGTCTGTCATCTATATCTTATTGTAGAAACAAATACTGTATGTGGATGTGTGGAATTTTTTTGTTTGTTTGTTTGCTTTTTATCTGGACTTTAAAGTAAACATATCACCAAAATGCTTTTTTAAGTTGATTTATTTTGTTGTATTACCTATCATTTTCTATACCTGCTGAATGCATCTACAGGGTCACGGGGGTCTGCTGGAGCCAATCCCAGCTCATTACAGGTGATAGGCAGGAGTACACCCTGGACAGGTCACCAGTCCATCACAGGGCCACACACATAGATGAACAACCAATCATGCTCATACACACACCTACAGGCAATTTAGAATTGTCAATCAACCTAACACACATTTTCAGACTGTGGTAGAGTACCCTGAGAAAACCCGAGAAAGCATGGAGAGAACATGCCACTGTGCTGCCCTTATGCTGCTGTATTTATGAATAAAATACTCCACCACTGTTTTATCTTCCCATGACTAGGTCTTGGAGCGTACCGTCAAAGCTGTGTCTTCTTTTCCTTTTTTATGGGCCTTTTCTTGCAAAAGCCTGTTAGAAAGGTAATGCCTTGGGACCTAAAGTATGTACAACCTGCATCCGACCACCTGCTCATTATGCTCACACTGAATAAGCACGAGCCTCCCATGCGGCACACTGTTCAAGGAGAGCCAAAAACAGTTGAGTGTTTAGTATAGTACATATGCATTCATTACTTCATTACTGCCACATCAGTAATGAAGTGTTCAAGAACACAGTAACTGGCAATTTGAATGGTTTTTCTTACACTGAAAAAGTCTCTGTAGTGTGTCATCAGTTACACACGTGGACAAATGTGATGGAACACTTCGATTAAAGAACAAAAATCTCACGATGGTCACTGAAATAACCTGAAAATTCCAAAAGTATTGATGAACAATCATTTCTGCTAATCAGAAATTGCTTTTGAAAAGAGCTTCAACAAAAGCATTAAAAAGACATAATGTAACTGGCAACAGGCAAATTAGTTAGTACCCTGGGAAAAGACTGTTGAAGGCAAGGCAAGTTTATTTGTGTAGCACATTTCAGGAGCAAGGCACTTTCAGAGAAGAGAAAAAGATTATCAGTTACAGTGTTGTGGTATCTTAAAGAAAAGCTAGACTTAAGCTAGAGTTGCAGTGTCATACTGAAATTAATATTGTTTACGTTTAAATTCAGAATAGTTTAAACAATTCAGTTAAAGGCAGCTGTAAAAAAAATGTGTATTTAACCTTGATTTAAAGGAACTGAGGGTTTCAGCATTCCTGCAGTTTTCTGGAAGTTTGTTCCAGATCTGTGAAGCATAAAAGCTGAATGATGCTTCTCCACGTTTAGTTCTGATTCTGGGCACACAGAGCAGACCTGAACCAGAAGATCTGAGACCTGAGGTCTGGATGGTTGATATGGCAACAGCAAGTCTGATGCATTTTTGATCCTAAACCATTCAGTGATTTGTAAACTAACAGAAGTATTTTAAAGTCTATTGTCTGAGATTCTGGGAGCCAGTGTAAGAACCTCAGAACTGGAGTGATGTAGTCCACTTTCTTGGTTCTAGTGAGAACTTGAACAGCAGCATTTTAGATCGGCTGCAGCTGTTTGACTGACTTTTTAGGCAGACCTGTGAAGACACTATTGCAGGAATCAATTTGACTGAAGATGAACACCTGGATGAGTTGTTCCAGATCCTGCTGAGACATTAGTCCTTTAACAGATGCAAAACTTTTTTTTTCCCAGATGCAAAACTGAATCATTCAAAGAAAAGAAGACCATAGCTACTATGAAACATGGTGGAGACTCGGTTCTGTTCTGGAGCTGCTTTGCTTCATCTGGTTCAGAGTGTCTTGATTCTGTTCAGGGTACAATGACATCTCAAGACTATCTGGAGCCAAATATTCTGCCCAGTGTTAGAAAGCTTGGTCTCAGCCACAGGTCATGGGTTATCCAACTGGATAATAACCCAAAACCCACAACTTAAAAACACCCAAGAATGGCTAAGTACAAAACACTGGATTCTTCTGAAGTGGGCTTCTATAAGCCCTGATGTGTGACAAAATATCATTTCCATGATTCTGTTGAACCACAATGCAAAAGTAGTGCTTGAGTTTCATTAGTCAATGTTCAGTAAATCATTATTTACTATTACTTTTGTCAGTTTCATGTTATTTCAGTGGCCATTGTGGGGTTTTTTTTCTATTCTTCAGTGGAAAGATACCAGCAAATTCATCCACGTGTGTGCATTCTGTTCTGTGATTATGTTGATCAGTATGTGGTGTCTTGTGTTTTGGAGCATATCTCCCTCTGACATGGTGGTGGATTTAACCAGGATGAAAGCGATGTGTTGCTCCAGTGGACTGCTGTCATCTGCTCTGTGGAGGTTTGAACACCACACATCTGGCTGACTATCTGCCACTGTTAGAAGCTTCTGTGTAAATGTTGGTATCAACACTGAAAAACTTCAGTACACATCCCTGCACTCACAGCCGGGTCCAATCACTGTGTTCACACCTGAAGAAACAAACCGCTCCAAGTCGGAACGCAAAATCAAGTTTGTTTTAAGTAGATAAAAGCCAGTGGGTCTGGATTTAAGGAGTAATGGTCAACACCCCTAAATCATTACTGATAACAAAGGACTGTTTGAGGAAGCAAAATAATAAAGTGAAGCTACATCTCTGCAATCAAAATGTGATCATGGACTTCTGCAAAGTCAGAAAGGAGAGGGAGGGTTTTTAGTCAGAGGATGTCTTTTATTCCGAATCCACTGGAAAAGAAAACTGTCAACGTTCTAAACTGACAGACTTAACCATGTTCAAGTATGAAACAGCAGTGGACCGATGGCTGTTTTTTTTTTTTTTTTGTTGTTCCTCTGATCTATCTGCTCCATGGTGTAGACCGAGGCTGTATCAGTCATGCTGCCAGCACTGACACAGATGTGTAATCAGGATTACTGTGTTTGTACTTATTCAATCACAGCAAAACACAAAAACAGCATCTGGGCTGTAAAGATATTCCTCCAGGTGTCCAGTGCAGGCAAAAGGGAAATTAATATGCAGTGTTTGATGGTTGCCCTAAATACAAAATGTATTTTATTTTTGTGTTGGGTTTCAAATTGATTATAATGAGCACTGAAATCATAACCAGTTTGAATTATGTGTATCTGCAAATTTGAATGGGTGTTTCATTTGTAGGTGCTCCAACTCTTCATTAGTACTTGGAAATCTTGTTGACTGACAGGCAAGCACAGCTGGAAAGCTCCCTCTGCCTCAGATTTCTGGCTATGCCAAGTTGGTCTTCCATATCATCCATATGAATCTCAGGATGCTGTGAATGTATCTGTTATTGTGGACCCTGATTCAGTGGAAGTATGAATCACTGTCAGATAAATCCAGATCTGTTTTTATGAAAAAACAGACGTGGTGTGCTCCAGACCACTGGACCACTGAGACCATAGTCTCAATGGTCCAGTGTGCCTGGACTTTTTCCTAATGTATCATGAAAAAGTTCAGGGTGTGTGATGTCAGGGGGTTGTATCAGTGCTTTTGTCAAAGGTCATTTACACTTTCTGTGATGCAGAAAAGTACATTTAGATGGTAAAGCGGCATATGTTGCCTTCTATCCAGAAGGCTTTCATCTGTGGACGTCTGTTCATTTTTCTGACAATAAGCCAGAAATCACAAAGTGATGTCTAAGAAAAAAGACGGTACAGGTTCTGGACTACAGTCTTGACCTGCACCCTCAGAAAATGTGTGGAGAAACAACAAAATGAATGCAACAATGATCACACTACCTCACAGAACTACGCCGGACTGACACATGACAGTAAAAATGGAAAAGAGAATAAGAACATGACAGAGCAACAGACAAAAACAAAAGTAAATCTTAGACAGCATCATGAAAGTGATTTTGGGACCCTCAGAGCTAAAAACTGTAAAAGTTTCTTTGTGCTGTGTTATGAAACAGAAGGGGAACATTACAATGTCCAGAAGCTTCTCCATCTTCTCTGGATGTTTTCTCGAATTTATCTGAGAACTGCAGGGTCTAGCTTTGGGATTGTTTTTGTTTGCCGATCCACTCCTGAGGAAATAAACAACTGTCTTGAATGCTTCCCACCTGTGAATAATCTTTCTCACTATAAAACACCAAACTCTAAATAGCTTGGGAAAGCTTTTATAAGTCTTTCCAGGTTGATGTGCAACACAAAACACTTCTGTGAGACCTTTGCTTCTTCTTTTTTTTTTCTTTTGCTTTCGCTTTTTATGTCTTCAAATTGTCTCAACACAAAACCCCAGACCAGAGATTGCCTAAACATCTACAACATATCCTCTTAAATCCCATGGAAGCTGTAAAGAAGTACTGGGCTTTGCCAGTGTTGCTTGTTTTTTTCCCCTCTTTGGCACAAAGTATGTTGACTTTATAATGGTATGGTAGAAAAAGTTACATTCATTATTTGTCTGTGTCTATTAACATAATAACACCCAGTGTGATTATATGATTTAAAGTTATTATTATTATTATTATTATTATTATTATTATTATTCATCCAAATAAGAATAAAATTTAAAGAGAAAATGAAAAGACCTTACAACTACAGTAAATACATCAGCATTGGCATAATTGTTAGTCCTTTATTAATCCTCACAATGTTTTTTGCTTGTTTGTTTGTTTTTTTGTTTTTTGGCATGCTTTGGTGTCCTAGCACCACCAATAAACAAGTCACATGCACAATGATTCACAAATCCTTGTTTACAAAAGACTTTCCATAGACCTTTTCCAACTGTTCCTGTTGTTGTTAACTGCAACTTCAATGGCTTGAGCTCGACTCTCAACATACAAAAGGAGTATGACATGGTGGATAATAAAATAAATATGTGTAAGGCGCTTCATAAGTACAGATCATTTACCACTTGGGTATACTATGCAAAAGAAGGTATGTCTGATGCTTATATCGAAGGCTGTTTTTAGAGTAATTTGGTGTAAATTGATCTCATGTTCAATTTCTGTTTTCAAATATTTATTTATGATATTACAATTTATATTACAATTTACAATTTATGATATTACAATTTACCTGAAAAGTTACTCTGCTACTAGCCAGATTCTGGTTAGATACCAGACGTTACAGTCCATTTGTGACTAAAACACATGTATCAATCAGTAGGCTGTACTGGAAGTTACAGTCCGAGTGTTGAATCAGTCAGCTGCTGTAACTGCTGAATCAGTGGTACCTAGAAAGAACACAAAAGGAAAAGAAAAAAAAACAACAAAAAAAGTAAGATGATACATTTATTGAATCGCCTATTCTTTCTTATTATCCACTCAGACCTGGATTAGTTTTCAAGTAAAAACTGAAGAATGGGTTTCAGACCTGATCCATGATTGACGCCACGACTTTGTTTCTCGTGCAATCAAAATCCCAACAAAATGACGCCTCACCTGACAGATAATAGGACAATAACTGTCCAAAAAGCTGTTTGAAAATCATGCAGGAGATGCTTTGTGAAACGTGCAGGAGAGCAATGCATCACATCGGGTTCACAAAAGATGTGAGGAACTGTGTAGCTGAGGGGTTAGTGCATGGCCCCAGGTGTCAGAAAGTTAATGTTTTTCATTATGACTGAAGTCATCTTTTCATGAAATGATATTGGTCTTCTAAAGCATATCCCAGGGATTTAAAGCAAGTGCAGTTATGCAGTCAAAGATCTAAAGCTGTTTAGTTATTTGAATTCAGACAGTGAACGGAGACTGTCAGCAGCCCAAACTTGCATCACAACATCTCAGTCTAAAAAATGATGAACATAATAAATAATAATGAGGGGGAAATGACAACATTTCACAGTCTAAGGCCATTTAAATATGTTGGGGAAACATACATTTACTGTTTTTTCTTGCCAGTCAAAATGAAAATAATAACATGTATCTACAACTTTAAAGGCGACACAGTACATGAGTCATGGCTAGGGTTGTTTTTCTATTTTTATTTATTTATTAGTGATCATTGGTTGTTAGCAGTTCAAATCCTGACATTAAATTGTCTTGCAAACCTCAATCCGATACTTTTTCTTAAATATTTAAGGCTGTTGTATAACATAGGTCCATGTTCTTCAATTTATTTATTTACTTTGCAGCATATGGTGAACATTTTCAAAGGATCTAACTCAATGCTGAGTAATTTCCTAAACCTAACCAGGTGATTTTGAGGTTTAATAATGACTAACTTTGCAATTAATTCTTGGAAAATTGTCATAGTTCTTTCAAACAGGATTTGATTGAGTTGTTTCATTTCAGCTCCAGAGCAAAGTTCACGCGTGTATCCTAGTGTAAAACACAACAACGTGAACAGCAACCTCCGACCCACGTCAAGCCATTTCATCCATTATATTCCACATTCACAACAGTGAATAAGGAAACAGACAACAGTGACACTGTTGTGCAACAGTTAGCGTAAGTGTAAATATTAGATCATTTTAGTGAGAGAAGACTGCCGTGCTTTCCAATCTAGAAGAAGTGTTGGGAGTTCTGCATCATATTGCATCTCTTTATTTGGTAAAAGTTACTTCCAGTCAGGGAATGTAACACCTATGTTAACACCTATGCTCACTTTAACTCCCAATATGTATTTAATTTTTTGACAGGACAGGATGCTGGTTTGCCTTCAGCTCTTGTAGCTCATCAAACTTGGAGCTTGACTGGGGTCATGTACCACGCAACCTGCCAGCAGTTCAGCCACCCAGCTGGTCCCCAAATCCTGTTTGTCAACAAAACACATGGAAATAAGACCCTAATTACATAAAACATGACTTGTTGATAAAACCAAGTGCAGGGATGCCTGTGAAATGATTTGTTCAGAACGTGAGGGGAAAAAGAAAAGACAAAGTGCCGGAGAGAGCAAGGGTAGGTTGAAAATAATTTGTGATGAGAAAGTAGTTACCTGCTCAAACTGTGGTAAGGTGTTTCATGAAACATTACATTGTCCTCCTGGGTCTGCAGGATTCATGTCCCAAAAAGCTATCAGCCTGTTCTTTGCTCTCTCATTGGCTTTAAAGTAAACCCTCACCAAGCATAACTTCCTCTTCCGCATGCCACAAAGATTGATATCACCTCTAGTAGCCAGCCAAACTCCCAGAATGCTTCAGTACAGTACTTTCAGTGGTTCTTTCATCAATACAGCAAATATATGTGTTTAATGTGGCATCAAAACGATTGTATGTGTTTACTGTATAAACACACACACACAACCCCTTTCCCAACTCTTGGAGGCCAAGTGCTCCAACTACCACTGGCACCACTACTGTCTTAAACTTCCATGTCTTTTCCATCTATTCCTTCCACCCTTGGTATTTTTCCAGTTCCCCGTGTTCCATCTTCTTGATGTTGCCATCACTTGTAATTTATATATCTATCTCTACTGCTTTTTTCTGCAGTTTGTCGATACTCGGATAGTCAGGTATCACCCGTTTACCACTCTGGTTCTGGAAGTCCCATGGGATCTTTGCACTACTATTCTCCACCACTCTTGGAGGTTTCTCCCATATTGGTTTCTGGACTTCCAGCCCATAGTACAGATGTTCCTCTATACTCTTCCAGCTACTTGACTGTTTACCTGCCAGCATCTTAAATCCCTGCTGGATTGTCTGTGGTGCATCATTGCACAGTCTGCAGCTGGGGTCTTGTTTAGAGTAGTGGCCCTGGCCTCGTTGACTCTTGTGCTAAATCTTACATTTAGCACTTTAAAGATTAAGGCCAGCGTTGG
The DNA here is from genome assembly GCA_028564865.1 of Zenarchopterus dispar. Classification (NCBI taxonomy): domain Eukaryota; kingdom Metazoa; phylum Chordata; class Actinopteri; order Beloniformes; family Zenarchopteridae; genus Zenarchopterus; species Zenarchopterus dispar. The sequence continues at coordinate 622,439 of JAOWBL010000007.1, read as the reverse complement.
CCTGTGGTCAATCACGGTGTTGGCTTTTCTCGATGTCTTGTCTCTTGTTCCTGTGTGAGCATGGAGCCCCTTCTCCTTCAGCATGTTAATCTTCCATCCACAGCGGGCCAAACAACAGGCATCATTAATCGATGAAGTAGTGTATTCAGCAAGATACTGATTCATTACGGACATATTTTTAATTTTTATACTTGACAGGATGAATGACTGATGCCATTGTGTATTTGCTGTGATTAAAATAAACTTTTCAGTCATACTGTAGTGGATGTATTGTGTATATGTTCACGCAATGTATATAGCCAGAGAGTCATAGATCATGAAATGGGGAATGAACTGGAAGAACCTTCTACGACCCCTGGCCTCCAGGAAACCTCTGTTTTAGAGTTTTAGAGGTCTTTCTGCAGTTTCAGCTGAGAACAAGAAGCTAAGTCATCAGTCTATATTTGCATTTTTGCCGAGTCATCCTTGAGGAAACAATAGTCGGTTGTTATGTAATCATTTCTACAATGTTTTGCACAGTAATGAGGTCATGATTTCCTCTCAAAATGATGTCTCCTCCTCAGTGGCCAGAGAGCTGTATTGAGCTATCTTAAGTTAGAGTTCTGAACGTGGTCTCCGCCTCACTTATTAGAGGAGGAGTTGAAGGATGAGAGATAAAACTTCACATTATCATTGAAGCTAATGTAACATTTATGACTGCAGCACTAAAGGAAAAATATGGTCACATTGTTGTTGTAAGTACTGAGCCATCTTAATTTCATTTACATAAACACAATGCAGCGTCCAAATTAGTGCAAACGTTTCTTTATCTCGCTCAGTCAAATCTGAAATCTAACAATCTTATAAGAGTCTGGCCGTGATGTTGTTAAGCCCATTTGAATGTGTGACAGTCTCTCCTTTGTGTTGAATAAGTGTCTGCAGCATCACAGCGGCACAAAGAGTGAGTTGTTTCGTCAGCTGTCAAACACAGATGTATATGGTTGAACTACTCACATTAAAGGCATTTTCCTCGAAGCTCATCATCAATACCCACACTGAAATTATATTTATGTAAGCTAACTTCAACGCATCAAAAATACCTGCTCTACATCCTCCCGTAGTTAGTGTTAGGGTATTTAAATTTGTTTGCTTGATTCAAGAGAGACTGCCAGCTAACAAGTGGCCATAAGTTAGTTGGACTTTTGTGAAGTCAAATAATTGCAAAAACCAGACTTAAAGTACAAAGAGAGCATGTCAAAATAAAGATGTTCCCAACTCACTCACTCAAAGAAATTTAAAATTGGGCAGAACTTATCTTGTAATTCATAGATACATCCACAAGAAAAAATGTAAATAATTCTGAAGAATATGTTACTCCCGTCCTCAAGCAGGTGAAAGAGAATATTCATGCAGTCTCTCAGGACTAATTATTCTGGAGCCCGGTTTAGCAAGCATTTAAATTCATCAAGTATTCTGTCCAAAATCTATCACTGACATTTAGACTTATTTTTAGTCTCTTTCATCTGAATCACCCAACACTACCAACAACACAGGACCTATTCATTCAGATCCACTTCATCAAGATTTCAAATTTTCTGCCTTTGCCTTTTTTCTAGTGATAAAATATTAACACTGAAGCCTTGACAAAATGATGACATGTTATCAATTAATGATGGGTTTAAGAGTGCAGGGGGAAATAGAAAAGCCCTAATGTCCTTTTTCATCTTGTAGGGAAAAAAATGACATAGTGGAATATTTATACTCCAGCAATTAGATTCACCCTTTATAAGAGTACAAGCTCTGACAAATCACTCATCAGGTCAAAGTGACAGCATTCACAGTGTTGATTGATACCGCTCCACTTCGGACAGTTCTTTAATTTACAGATAAACATCAGAACGCTGACATAGTTTTATAATTCTTGTTTTTCAATCTTCTCACTCTGAATTTGATCAAAATAAACTTTAAACATTTATCAGCTAAAAGTAGAGCATACACATTTCCGGCCCAGACGTATTTAAGCAGACTTTATTTTGAAGGAGTTAATATTCCCACTCATAAGATGATGATGTTTACTATGTAAGATGATAAACCTTTCAAATAAATCCATTTATGAGGTCAGTAGCTTGGTTGACAGCCTGCTCAGGGCTATTCAAGGGTGATGGAGAAGAGAGTCCTACCCACTGCAACAAAGTGAAAATTAAATGCAACCTTTTGGATTCTTTAGAAAGGCCACTTCAATGATATGACGTGATACCAACTTCGGATCCGGACTCTCATGGAATTGAATTGGATGTTATAAATTATAGTTAATTGGACTGAATTAAAGTAAAATTGGAATTAATTGGATAGTCCTGAAATTGACAGTATTGAACTTGTTTTCTGTGTAAAGTGCCCTGATATCACTTTTGTTGTAAATCGGTGCTGTAAAAACAAACAGAATTGAATTGATTTCCACTTACATTAAAGTGGTCCACTTTGAACCCAGCCATACCACCATGGTAACTCACACTAAAGCAGTGACCATCAGCTGCCCGGGTTATGTTCAAGTCTGTAAATTCCTTCACTGATTAATTTCATGATCATATCCCACATCAAATCATCCTGAAACACAGCAGGGGATTAAGGTGTGGGTGACATGGGCAGCCATCCAGAGCAGCATCTTATAAGACACTGTGAAAAAAAAAACAGAAAAAGCACCAGGACTATTTTATTTTATCACTAACTTGCACATCACTTCATTTATATCCCTGTATTGATATTTTGTCAAACCAAGAGAGATGTGTGCACCTTTATAACGCACTGGTTTGTAAATTAGACACTGACTTTGTGATCTCTGTGTTTGATCGCTGTCAAACCAGCAACGTTAGATGTCACGCTCAGTGGAGAAGAGAGGTGGGGAGGAGCTGATGTGTCGATTGTAAAGCGGAAAACTAATAATGTTAAGTTGCAGCTGCATCTGAAGGCTATTTGTTAAAGTGTTCTGTTCAAAACAAAATCAATTTGCATCTCAATGGCTCAGTGTCTGATCATCCATAATACACCACCGTGATCACGGCTCATCCATGATCACTGGACACAAACGACTGAGAGAAAACCCTATAAACTTTGAGAAGATTTCTCATATGGCGTCTTTTCGAGGTTTTCTAAAACAGTTTTTTTTTTAAATTTTGTCTGCTTTTATACGGTGAATGGTTTGTGCAAATTTAGTCATTTGTATTTGTTAATATATGATGCCTTTTTGTTCATTTAGAGTGTTTTACATATGCAAAGTAGTGCAATAGAAATAATAAAAGGGCTGCCAAAACATATTAAGACAAAAGAAAATTAGATCAAAAGCAATTTATAATAAAACCACAAATTAAATAGATATAAGAAAAACAAAGATTATTTATACGTGTGCATGTGTGTGTGTGTGCATGTGTGTTATTTTTTTCATGGTTATTTTGATAAGTTACCTTCACTTGGAAATTTGCTTTGATTTTTAATATTATAGTGTGTTTGTAATGCAGATGTTGGCCTGTAGACTCAAAAGCATTTTTTTAACTGTTGGGGTGCGGGGTGGCTAAACCACCACTGCTGAAACACCATTTATCTTCTGGCAGAAGAACTGAACTCTTATATCTCTGATTTTAAGCAAATAGAAAGTGCTTGGTGGATGTTCAGTAAACATCGGATTGTCAAATGACTGACAGAAATTCAATAATTCACCCATCATGTTAAAAGTCACCCAGTACTCTTGCAGGCTGATTTTATTTTCTAAATTAAATCAAAATAAATTGTTATTGTGATATTTTCAGCCCTGAATCTATTAGATACTTGGCCCTGCAGGGATTTTAACCTGAAATCTGTGTTGAATCATTAACTTGTGATAGAAAGTCCCAACTGAGGAAAAGCATCAAAAGTTCAGACCTGCTGAGCTTTAATTTATACCACAAAAGAAGCTTCCAGTTACAGTTAAACAAACTGTAGACTGTGTCATATTACTGTTGATACAATTCATGTGTTTTTATACTTTGTCTAGATTTACCGGCATGTCTTTTCTAAACTGCTGGTATTCAATAAATTAGTAAAAAAAAAAATGGGAAAGAGAGCAGCAAGCTAGTTCAGGCAGACAATTTAAGCAACGATTTGTACTCGTGCACCCGCATCTATGTGGTTCACTGAAAATGCACCTTCTAGTTTATTGGCTTATCATGTCTATGTTGCCAACCTATGCACAACTGCTAAGCTTGCAGCCACTTAAAACTCATGAAGCGCCTTCTTGCCTCTCCAGAGATCCGATACATTTGGGCCCATCTGCCAACCATAAATAATCTGAGACAACACAAGCTCATCTGGGGCCTCTATTGGTTAAGTTGGCCAAAAGCATAAATTATGTGATTCAAAAGATTATGAGCTAGGTCTTACTTGGGTTATAGCATGTGTTGTATAAGTTAGATGCAGGGCATTTGTGGCAAGCTGGCACTAGCTTTGGCATGGTTTATGGCTAAAGTTGTGGACTCACTCTTCAGTTCATGCATGAAGTAAACATGGGCAGTATGGCAGGCTGTTATGAGCAACTAGAAGATCAACGATAGACTCTAAAGCCAGAGAGGATTCAGAAAAATGTTTCTTTTATTAAGAGAGTTCAAATTAAATAAAGTCTTTCTTGAACGAGGGAGCAGCAGGCAGGGTCCAGGAGCTGGTGACGCTGCTTGTCAGACAGCAAGCAGACTGGCAGGCAGGATGGGGAGTTTGGTGGGTGACATGGTGAATCTCCATTGAACTCTAAGTTAAAATGCCCATTTTAGCCAGTGTCCAATTTTTCGTACCGGGTGTGGTGAATTGATATAAAGCGATACATTTATGCATAATATGAATTATTATTCATATTATGCGTTCGCAACTGTAAATATTGTGAACAAGGCTTAAGATTGACATAAGGTGGGCGTGTTCTAGTCAGCTCCCAGGGCCCGTTTGTTTTGTCCACTGGCATCGGGGTACTGCTCAATACAAGGAAAGAGTCTTCAAAACCTCTCTTCAGAAAATCTATGGATACCATCACGGACAGATTGTCTAATATTACAGTCTATGGTTGGCATTAGCAACTTAAGCATTGTTAGCATCAACATGGAGCTAGCATAAAAAAAAATTGTAAATAACCATCTACTGCAACTATTAAAGTAGAGACTTATTAAAAAACAAACAAACAAACAAAACACAAGATAATCACTCATATGGATATAATGATATGCATAAATTTACTTCCAACATCACAAACTAGTGTCTGGGTGAAATGCAGCAACTTTGCAGAGTGACGAAGATGAGGCTACATGTGATCCAGGTTCCTTAAGTCAGATATACACTTTAAACTCTACATAAAAGTTCATATTACTGGAGGCTCCATTGTGTTTATTGAACACACAATGAGAACAAGATGCTGGGGTTGAATGATTTCACCTGGGGCTGATATCAGAGTCACAGTATTTAAAATCATGTACAAACATTTGTCTATTGTACATTTTAAATGACAAGACAAATAGTGATTTTCTGTATTATATTCTGTATATGTACTATGGCTTGGTACATATGCAGTGTTAAGATATATGCTGTAAAGCCACTTTTCATCTCATATAATTCCCTGGCACTTTCATTACTTGTGTGCAATTCAAAGATTAGATTGGAACTTTTATTTTACCGTCACTCTCTTGACTTCTATCCTCCCACTCTTTCATGTTTCAGGTTCAAGAGCATGCTTGAAAGTCTTTATCAAATGATTTAATGCACAGTAGGTACAGGCGATCCTTATCATGTAATTACTGTACTTACACGAGACACTGACTTTGAATTGATGGTGTGAGATAGCTATTTCAGTCTTTGACATCTACCCCACTTGTTTTCTCGGTTCAGCTGCTCCATAAATGATGTCTCCCTTGACACATGAGCTGCACTCTGTCATTGACACGATACAGTTTGAATGTGCTTCCACTGAAGGCTCAACTGAGCAGAGTGCAGAGATGCATATCAGGCATGAATGTGGAGTAGCATCAGACATTCGTGTTGAATAAATACATTTGATATTGATGGTTATTTTGAAACATTCTTAAAACTTTCCATTTATTCCACAGTGCACTGATCATTCTCCTCTGAGAGCCGCAGTAGAAAACCTGAGACAATCAGAGTGCCATAAAAGCACTTGAGGAGCCTACAAATGTGTCTTCTGTCGTTCTGTTTAGGTCAGTCTGAACTAAGGAGGGGCAAAGAAATCCAAAATCACCTGTGAACTGGTGGGATACTGGATAGGCGAGACATTCAGCTGAGCGTTTTAGAGCTCAGTTGCACAGTGACGTCTTTGTGCCCCTGCAAGAAGCATAATGACACCCAAGTAGTCCTTAAATGCGGCTATGTTAAAATCTGCCTTGTTATGTCATTGTTGTCATGTCATGTCATGTCATTGTTAAACGACAGCCGTGTAATTAGTGAATCAGATAAGATCAAATTGCCTCTGACATTTCCTTTCACCTAGGGTGACCTCTTCACAAAGCAAAGCTGCCTTTCTGCTCAGAAATCATTATCCCATTGATTTTTGCTGACTGATTTTATTGACTGGCATCCAGGTTTTGCAGCATCACGTTTTAACCGTAGCTGGAATTTATCTCCTACAGACATTTTTTTTTCTTCTCCACACTGTCCATGTGGGTCTTGAAGCCAAGCGGTGGTGATGGATGATCTCTTACAAAGGAGCCCCTTGTATACAGCAAGAGTCTTATTGATTGAGCGACAGGGTATTTGATTTTGTGTTTTGACAGTACATGAGTGTTCCTAAGAGAAAAAAGAAATGAATGACAGCGATAACTTGCATACAACAAATAGGACACAGAGTTCTGGGCGTTGGTAGCGAAGTTAATACACACTCTCTAAATTGCTACAGATCTTTGTCATTCTTGATTATCTGATGTTGCTCAATTATAATTACATTTCAAGTCCTCAGGCTGTGTCCCAACAGTCTTTGTCATATCTTAGAAGAGCTGAGACACCCTCATTACAGTTTGTATTGTAAATAGTATACATTAACTAATTAAAGTGGTTTTCACATTAAAATCAAGGTGCTACATGAGGCTGATTTGCTTGTTTAAGTTGCAGAATTTCCACCAACACGGTACATGGACACTGCTAATTTATCTCCTGGTTTCCTGAATAACTTCGTAAATCTACTAAATGAAACATGATTATTGCAGAAAAAAGCAACAATCACGTGGTGGTGGTGGTGATCCTCAGCTTTCCAGCAGCATCACTTTTTCAATCCCTTTAGTGTACCTTGGCTGTAGTCCCTCCAGTATATCACAAAGAATTGAAACATCAATTTTCAAATGACACAAAAACCTTTTTTACACTTTCATGGGGTGGTTTTTCAGACATGTCAATAGTTCAGCTTAGTACAAAATTATATGGAAACACTTTTTGCACCTTCCCACATCTTTGGCATCACTAGATGTGATGTAGTCGGTCAATCCAGAGCCATTAAAATCTAGTTACCAGCTGTTTTGGCCTCATTTATATGGGGTAGGTTTTACTGTAACACTACTTAATCATGCATTATTGCAGGGCTTTACTTCTGAGTGATCATTTGAGTGGTTATCTGCTGCCTACTATTTTCATAACAGCAGTAGTAGCAGTCACAATAGTTTGTCCAGAACTAAAGATGTTTCTGTCCATTTACTTCAAACTTGAGATCTTTTTTTGTTGTTTTAAAGAGAGGTCTTGCAGGATGAGATTCTAAAAGAGTCAATCTCCATCCATCCATCCATTTTCTATGCCCGATGAATCCATCTACAGGGCCACGGGGGTCTACTGGAGCCTATCCCAGCTCATTAAGGTGATAGGCAGGGGTACAACTGGAAAGGTTGCCAGTCCATCACAGAGCCACATAGAGTTAATCTCATGAAAATAAAAACAGTGGTCAATGGAAACGCTGACCCCCCACAGTGGTACCTTATCACAGTTTCAGAATTGTTACTTTAGTTTTGCGAAAAAGTCCATCTATTCATCTTCTTCCGCTTTTCCATAGTCAGGTGGCGGGGGCCGTAGCCTAAGCAGGGAAGCCCAGATTTCCCTCTCCCTGGTCACTTTGTCCAGCTCCTCTGGGGGGATCCCAAGGCATTCCCAGGCCTGCTGAGAGACATAGTCCCTCCACCGTGTCCTGGGTTTCCCCCAGGGTCTCCTCCAAGTGGGACATGCCCGGAAAACCTCACCAGGGAGGCATCCAGGAGGAAACTAATTTCTGCCACTTGTAACCGTGGTTTTGTTCTTTCCATCACTACCCACAGCTTGTGACCATAGGTGAGAATGGGAATGTAGACCAACTGGTAAATTGAGAGCTTAGCCAAACCTGATAAAGAGTCCACATCACTGCAAACACTGCACTGATCTGCCTATCAATCTCCCACTCCATTCTTCTTGAACTCCTCCACTTGGGGCAGTACCTGGGGCAGCACTCCACCCTTTTCTGACTAAGGATCATGGTCTTGGATTTAGAGGTGTTGATTCTCATAACAACTGCTTCACACTAGGCTGTGAGTGTTGAAGTGTTGCACTAAACTCTCTCCAGTGAGTGTTGAAGGTCCTGGCCTGATGAAGCCAAAAGAATCACATCATCTGCAAACAGCAGAGACCTGATTCTGAGGTCACCAAATCGGACCCCCTCTGCTCCTTGGCTGTACCTAGAAATTCTATCATAAAAGTAACACACAGAATCGTGACAAAGGGCAGCCATGGCAGAGTCCAGCCCTGATGGGAAATGACTTACAGCTGACAATGCAGACCAAACTCTGTGAAAAAGTGTAACAGGAATTCACTTGAGTAGACTTGTTACCTCCACGGTAAAGAGGGATAAATCCCAGTATCTGGCCCTCAGATTTTCACAAGACACTAAAGACCACTTCTAATATTCATGTGATATCCTTTAACAGTATTTACATCTAAAATCTTTCAGTATCTTTAAATAAACCAAATGCCATCACAATATCTAGGTTTTTCTCATGCAAGCTCCAAGTTACTAACTTAAAGTGCTTTTGCTCCTATCCTACATAAGATGGAAGGATTGCTGAGTTTTTGTGGCGCTCCAATGTCTTTAACAGACAAGACAGATGGGTTGAGAGTGCTGTCCACAGCTCTCGCCTTCATTCTACTCACTTCGTGTCAGTGTATTCACAGAGATGATAAATGATACCCTTCTGTGTTGTGATTAGATGAGCGTATGAGCACTTATAGTGATTTATAAGGTTAGAAGTATAGGTGAATTATAATGTGCATGGACTAGACTCAGCATAACACCTTGAGACAGAAAATGACGTGGAACTTTTTTTTTATCTGCTCATGGTTATATTTACATCTGGATATTGTTTTTCTCCTAGTATAGAGTAATTAGCTGGGTACCTCACGTCTCTAATCCAAGGGCTTCCTGTCTAACTTTAGCATGCAAATTAGTTTATCTGAAGTGAATTAAATTAATTCATGTGTGTGAAAAGAGATGTTCGTAATGGGTAACTCAAGTGTGAAGTCCCCCTCTGTTCTGTAAAGTTTTTTTTAACCATCTTTCAGTTTATTGTTTTGGTTTTGTAGCCCTCAGCCTGTTTTTCTGCAGCGCCAGTGCTCTTATCATCTTTCTTTTTCAGCCATGGCTGGCAGCTGTTTTAATCTGGAGCAACAAAACAAACAAATGAGAGAAGCTAAAACTTAGCTCAGCAGTATTCTTAATAATCCTTTTAATTTAGTTGTTGTGTACATAAGTAGAAGATGGATGATGTCAATGAGACAATGGCTGCAGCTCCAACAGAGGACCATCTGTTCATTTGATTAGTTGAGAACAATATAAGCCAAGTTTAACAAATGGCGTACAATTCTGTACTCTACTATCATATCTAAGTTTTTTTATTACTCATTTTTAACTCATATAAATATAGCACAAGACATTCAATTTGTCCTTTTTATTGAAGAATTTAGACAGAAGATTGTTTTGTAATTGTTTTATCAGCGATATGACTGGGATGAAATCATGTGTGCAAGTTTCAGTACACCACAGTTTGTCAGTAGAAGTAATGTGCCATAATTTAGTCTTATATTACTAACAAAGAAGTGGAAAGGTGACTCGATTCTCTTTATCTTAGTCATCTCAGGCTTTACACCAGCCTTTACCTATGAGATGGGAAACTTGTCTACTATGTTTTGTGCCATCCTGCTCTTTCCTCTTCCTTTCCTTTCCCTACCCTGACACTTTCATCTCAGCTGTCAGTGTGGTATGACAGTCTTTGTAAATATTTACTACTTCTTCCACATGATGGATATGGAGTCACTGGTGTCACTGTTGCTTCAAAGGATGGATAGAAATTTTCCAGCGGATAGAGAAGAAAAGCAAGACCACTTGAGAACAGCAGATACAGCTCAACAAAGACAAGGCCCTGAATATCAAACACTTCCCCCTTCAATATCTTACTCCTCCTGGTCTGTATGTCTGTATTTTTAATATGCCTCCTGAGTTGTTAAAAAAGTTTTACAAGATATTGGATTTTCCTCTGCTGAAAATAATTTCAACGAAATGTTTTTGTAAGACGATTTCAATCGGAGTGCAAAATAATAGCCTTAAAAATAATAATCATCAAAATCTAACAAACATAAAGCAGAGTAAAGTGCTTTGATTGATTTATATAAAAACATTTCAGACTTTGCCTTCAACTATAAATGTTTCAGGGATCCCTTGTATTAAAGCTCAACAAATGAGAAATATTTTTGTTTTTGTTGCAACACAAGTATTCGACATATTCATTTGAATAATGCCATTTTCAAAATGGTAAACTATACTGTTAATACATAGGGTCTTGGTTTAACAAAGTTTAGTATGCCATATGCTAAGAAGTGTTTTATCTGCAGTCTGTTAAATTCCTGGGATTTTGATTTTGGATTTATTTGACTTTTTGTCTTCTCCTAAGTTTTAGTGTTGGTGTTACTGTTGATCTTTCTTTTCAGAGTCCTGTTTTGTCTTTGACTGCTTTACTTCCTGTTTTATTTTGAAAATCTGATTCCTTGCACATAAACTTAAGGTTCAAGGGTCATGTCCAACCAGGTGGAAGCTCAAGGCAAGGGCACGTTGGAGAGATTATAACTGCTCCTTTTCTTATCAAAGGGGTTGTCAATGATTGTCTAATGACTGTTATTAATAACATAAATAATATATCAATATCCCCGTGACCCAGAAATGGAACAATGGGTTTAGAAAATGGATGGATGGAATATATCAATATGAATAAATCAAAACAAGGTACCGCCTGAATATGAGGACTTCATAACTAAACAGCATAGGTTTTAAAAAGCTGTTCTTCTGGCTTGTGACCAGGGATGACGCTATAGAGCAACAGAAGGCTTTTGCAACCAACAAATGTTACAAATACACTTAAAATAACCACAAACAACTTTTTTTCTCATGAAAATGAGAAAGAAAGTATTAGCATAAGTGTCAACGATAAGCAATCACATCATATGGAAAAAAAAATTAATATCTAAACTACATGCAAGCAAACAACTAGCTTAACAGAAACATCAGGCAATGTGTGTGTGTGTTGATGTGGATGTGTTTGTGTGTGTCAAGATGGTGTAAACCCATGTGATGTAAATAACCAAAATGGCAGACAAAGTCATGACACCATGTAATCTCTCTTAAAATTGAAGGTTTTGTCCCATCCAGCGAGAACAAAAAAGATCAGTGGCCTTTCAGCCAAAGTGGAGGGCCCATGTGTATGTGGGTTAGTTAGAAAGGCAGAAACAAAGATGAAAAGAGAGTAAAACCCAACAAACTACAATGACTTCTCACCTCATGAAAACTCAGTATGCTCTGATGTTTCCCACACAGATGCACTGATGTGAAACCATCAGTTAATGATGGGTAGTGCTGACTGTAGAGTATATATGTGCTCTAACTTCTACTACTGGCTCTATTGTGAAAGGTGTTCCCCACAGGAACAGCTTTCTAGTACCAAGTTAGACCTGGTTTTGATTTCAGAACTATTGTAATTCTTTATGGTATGGATTCAATAAGGTGTTAGAAACATTCCTCAGAGATTTTGATCCATTTTGACATGATGGCATCACCAGTTGTTTCAGATTTGTTGGCTGTGTATCCATGATGGGAATATTCTGTTCCACCACATCCCAAAGGTGCTCTGTTTGGTTGATCTGGTGACTGTAGAGGCCACTGGAATACAATGATCTCATTGTCATGTTTAAGAAACCCATTTAAATTATCTGAGCTTTGTGGCATGATTCTGGAAGTAGCCATGAGAAGATGGGTGCACTGTGGCCACAAACGGATGGATATGGTCTCCAACAATACTCAGGTAGGCCCTGGGATTTAAACAATGCTCTAGGGGCTACTAGGGGGCCCAAAGGGTGCCAAGAAAATATCCCCCACACCATTATTCCACCACTAGCCTTTGTTTCTGCCTCTGTCATCACAGTACAGGGGATTCAGGGTGGTATGCTCAGAGTACTGGGAACAGATGTGCATCTGAAATAACAAAGTAATAAAATTAGGCATGTCATAAAGATGTATACACAATCTTATGTGTCAAGTGAAGACTTGTAATCAACATTCAGCTGCCGTTTTTAGCCAAGCCAACTTACTGGTGAGGAACATGTGGGAAGTACTGTGGAGTTCAGGGTTATACCCCAGGACACTTCAGCATGTGAAATGGTGATAAAACAAACACCCTTTGGACCGCCAGGCAACCTCTCTACAGCTTTGTGTTGTATTACATGCTCTGAGGTCTCACCAGGAGCTGAATGAAGGATTTGAGATGGGTGCATTCATACTGTTGTCCACAGTTTGTCAGCCTGGTTGGGAGGCTGGCTTTCTGTAAAATAAAATAACTACACATGCTAGCGACTCCAAAAGTATAATTAACCCATATCCTCTGCACTGAAAGAGAACAATCCTAGACAAATATACAGTATTACTGCTTAATATGCTGGCCCGTGGGTCCTGGCACTGAGCTGTGAGGAGAGTTTTGGCCTAAATTAAATCCTTTAAGTCAGGAAATTCTACTCAACACAAACACATTAACTAAAACAAAGTGCAATAATACAGATAATAAACCATGACTGCTTTAAATGAGATCTTTAAACACTTCTTTCTACAGAATTAGGTTAGACAAGTCTAAAGGGAACTCTCACTGCCTACCATTAAAGACCATAACCCTTGCCACGCTGGATCATTCTGTAATAGGTTTGGAGGTGTTTGTGAAATAAGCTCAAGACATTTTTCTGACATTTCCAAACATGGTGCACACACTTTGAAAGAGCTCCTACTACCACCAAGCTGCATTTGTTTTGAAACATTTCTAGAAGATGAGACATTTTAGAACAGGCTTTGTACCACCACGATCACTATTTTCACTTGAGGGTGTCATATGATTTACAATTTTGACTAGACAATTATTTTTTGAAAAAAAAATCACATTTTTTCAAGGGTTTTTTAAATCTTACTTTGGCCTAAAGGTGATATAAGTTAAGACATTGGGTTTTAAAAATTTCTCAGATGTTTTATTAATGCAGTTCACGATGGTCATCATCATCTTGAACTGCCATTATAACTGCAAATGTGCAAGGACTAAAAAGAAGAATAAAGAATTTCAGGACACTGTGGATTTAAAATCTGTGTAACAAATTTATTGGAAAGTGCATTAAGCCATTTCCAGTTAAAGCTGCACTCAAGAACCTTTGAAATCTTTATCTCAGTTGTAGCTGGTACATGTGTTAAGTAATTGTAATGACACACAGATTGGCTCATTTGGTCTCTTGCTCAGTCTCTCTCTCGTTTTCTTTTCTGCTATTACTTTCTTGTATCTCTAAGTCTCTTCAGCCATGACATCAAGTGAAGCTGTGAGCTAATTTAGTTGTTGTTGATGTGTGTAAAGCAGATCAATGAAACAGATAAAAGATGTAGAGCTGTAAAGCAATGCACAGTTGCCCCAGCCCAGCCAACAACTGCATGTAGGGCCCATCTAAGACATGAGTTCAATTCAATTCAAAAATACTTTATTAATTCCTAAAGGAACAATAAATGGGGTGCAAAATGAAGTATATTGGGTCAATATGGAACTTGATTGTCCACAAGTTTCCATATTGACTCCATGTGAATTTCCCACTTAGGTTCACGCAGGTGGTTGGACCCAGAAGATACCAATGTTGAGCCTCATGGCCAATTATCATCTCATACAGGGCCCAGTTTTTCAGCTCATGTCTCAGATAGACATTTCCTTCTACGCATTGGTCCAAAAAGAAGTCAAAATAATTTTTGTAACAAAGTATTAATACAAGAAAACAGTGCGCTTTTGCTTTTCAAAAATATACTTTAATACAGACAATCTTATAAACAGCGTGCATCTATGACTCGTAAACCCATTAAATCCAACACACTAATACTCATGACACAAAAAACACAGCAGAACAAGTACTGACATGCCTAGTGCTGCTTCTCATGAAACGGGAGCTTTAATCCATCTACAGACGTTGGGAGTGCACCATCCCCTTAACAGCATGCAGTGCAGTCTGTAAACCTTCCGACAAAGATGACAGCCAGGTTTGCTTGATTTATTTATCCTGTATGTTATTTATCTTGTTTGATCTTAACAGTAAAGTCACTACACAGCTACTGGATGTAGTGGCATTGATGAGTCTGTGGGTGTATGTCATGAGTTGTGAGCAGGCTGTGAAAATACTAAAACAGAACCCACTGATATTGTTGGTATGGTGACCAAAAAAATGTTTTTTTTATTATTATTATTAATGTTTTCAGCTTGTATGAGTCCCTGTCATCAGGATATGAGAAGTGCAGACTCAAATGAAAACATTCAAAAAATATTGACTGAAATTGCAGTTGCCAGATGTTCCTCTCAGATCTCTCAGTATCTTCCTGAAGTAATCCAGTTTTATTACAGCACAGGTCCTGGAAACATGGACCATGATGTTCAGATTGAGTGTTTGCAGCATTCACATATTTTTGTTATCTGGCAGTGTGCTGTTGCTGGTTGTATTTTGTACAAAACTCTTGGCTCGCCGGCATGTCTGCAGTCACATAGCTGATTACCAAGTTCATGCCCAAACATTTGCTTTTTAATAAAAACAATAAAATAAAAATATCAATAATCTTATGTTTCATAATTTTATAATTACCTGTTCAGCCAAAAATCTTCTTTATCTTTATTCAGTACAATTTAATGAATTTATGGTTGACTCTGTTTGTAGTACAGAGTAGAAATCTTGAAGCAGTAATTTAAAGCAGACACATTATGCCTTTTTTTTCTTAGAGTGAAACAACGTCCTGAGATCTCAATGAAATATCTGTGGCACGCTATGGTCAAAATATCTGGTAAGACATGAATATTCACCTTAAAACATTTCATCTTGTGTAGTGTCTGGTACCTCTCCCATTCACCGTCATTTCCACCAATACAGGATGTACTGAACTGGTACCACTTTGGATCAACAAGTTTTTACTGCAAAACAGTCATTCCCTGTTGTTCCTGTTTAACTGCACATCATTTCAACTCGTACTAGTGTGGTCATCACTTCATTTAAGTCATATCAATGGCCGAAAAGCAAAAGCTCCTCTTTATAAAATATTTCAAAAAGTCTTTGAATCTTCACTTTACAGCTCATGAATCCACATGGTCTTCTTAACACATAGTAATCTTATCTGAAAACATTTATCATTGTTCAAGAAAACCTGTTTTTATTTTGTTTTCTCAGGAGAGTACCTTTTTCAGACAGGAGGTTTTATGTTTTGGTTATTGATATGTTTTGTTTATCTGATTGGTTGTATTTGTATCCTATAGGAGTTTTTCTGCATCTATTGGTTCTGCCCCATTCAAATCTAAGTCAAAACCAGACTAATGTGTAGCTGGACATGAGGCTGAACTGGATCAGTGATGTCACAGTTTCCTATAAATCTGAATAGATCAAAGAAAGAGATATTTCAGCTCTAAGCAATACCAAAGGTGACTGCGTGTGTGTTCTGAATTTTTAACTTGACAGTCACTTTAAAAAAATATGCTCTCAGTCATGGAAATGGTGATTTTTGTTTCGTTTCACGACGTAGCCACTTTTAAATAGCAAGTTTTTAAATCATACCTTTTGACTGAAAATCTGTCTTTGCTTTCAATTCCTGTAAAGAGAAAAAAGATATTGCTGAAATTTTAAATTTTGAAATTAAACTCTTGATTTTATAAGAATAAAGTCGTACTATTGCAAATTTGCTCCATCTTTAACTCAGTTTACAAGAAACTGAATATATTACTGTAAAGACAGATGCACAAAAGAGGAGGGAAATTTTGCACATCATGACCAAATTGAATTTAGGTGCTAAAAAAAACACACATCTGCCTGGCACTAACAGTAAATTTTGTCAAATCTGAGATAAGGGTTGAATCTTTTCAAATATGTGAATACTGTTGATGAATTGAACATAAACATGAACATAAACAGGCTGACTGCAAGAATGAAATCTTTACTGGTAATTAAGTCACATTTTAGACTATGAACTGACTTTGCATAAAGTTTGGGTTGACAAAACAGAATGTTTGTTCTAAAATTTCATTAGGAGAAAAAAAGGAGTCACTTCAAGATGAACCCTTCACAAGTCTGTTACTATTACTGCACTGAGAAACTGTTCAGACCTGGCGTTATACATCCTGGGTGATATGATTGCAAGAAGGGAATTCTTTCAGTTTGAAATTTTTTACATAACAGAACTCAATAAAAAAAATGAAAAAGATGTAAATACAATCTCAGATAAACAAGAAAAGACATATTACACTACAGCATTTTACAAATCCTAAGTCAAAATGCAGCAGTGAGATTTAAGTACGCTATAATTTAACAGCTTGGAAAAACACATTTTGCAGCAAAAACTGGTAATCATCTTCTCTATTACGTTATCAGTTTCTCACATTGCTATGAACTAATTTACATTTCGCACTAGAAAACTTAGTTGTACATAGGTGGAGTTCAGGTGGACTCTATGGCTACATGAGGTTTGTGGCAACAAAAGAAGCACAAATTCTGACCGCCACACCTCTGTGCATAAAGGTGTGAATGCACAACAAAGAAATGAAACTGCTGCTTAAGTGCAGTCAAATTCACAGATATTTAATGCTGTCCACTTGTGATACGATCACCTGGGATGCATGTTAACACCACATCTGAACATGTCTGAGCAGAATCTTTCTGAATATGTAGGATACGTTCTTAATTCAGAGCAATGATGGCTATGCAATGAAGCCTGATTTACCAATCTTCTTTACCACATTTTTATGGCGTCACATAGGTTATATTAAGGCATCACAAACGAATTGGCACAGACGAAAGGACATTTGAAATGCTGAATGTTACTTTGAATGGAACATTCAAACATGAGAGGACCACACTGAGAATACTGGAGCACACTGAAAACAGGCACCAAACCATTACAATTTTAACACAGATAATCAACGTGGTAGCATATGACAGTGTTCTGGACAAATACTCAGTAATAGTGAGCGAACATGCACTACAAAGTCAAGTAAAAGACATTTGAACAAACACTGCTACATCTACTGTAGCTAATGCTGAATATGCCGGGCCTTTATTTAGCTTAACTATTGCTGCTGACTTGTGCTTGTGATAGTAATACCCCATTGCTTTTACATATGGCTAATCAGAAAAGCCACTCTTGTGCTATTAATATATATATATATATATTGGTGCATTGTATTTGTCACAGTGACTATAGATTTATTGTAAGATAAGCTGTGAACTGCTATCCATGTGTATTCACTTGTATATCTGCATGTGTGCATCTGCTTTGAACGCGCTGCTCCTTGTTGTGTGAATGTGTGTGTGTTTGCTGGTCCCCTGCTTCATAAATATCTTGTCTTTTGCATCTGTAGCAGAGGCAGCAGGGGACTGGAATCTCTAAGTCAACTTGACCATCTTAACTAAACATGAAAGCTTTGACCCGAACTAGTCTGTGCCGGAAACAATAAAGTGAAAATATCTCAATTCAAAGACCACTCCATGCTTTTGACGCGCAAAGATGAATGGACGTGCTGCCAAAGCAAATACTGAAACAGCATAGAAAAACAATGCATTCTCTGCAGGCGCCATCGTGGGGCTTCAAAGGAGAAGGCAAGGGCGGGATGAAAGGCTGGGTGCACTGTGGTATTTGAAAACACTGGCTAGTCCTCAGCTGACTGATGCAAAGGTTTGTGTTTTTGGCAGTCTGTCTTTTTCTTCTTTTTTTTTTTAATTGAGATTTAAAGGCAGATGCGATCAAGCTGAATCAAGTGCCCTCTAGTATAATGCATTGCCAGGTGTGCAATGATGGTCAGGAAAATATCCAAGACAAGCTCGGATAACAGGACACGGGAGCTCCCAGCAGGCGAGTATTTTCAAGATATCTATGGGGTAAACCTTGAAGCATTGCTGTCTCTACAGTTCATCATTTTCGCTTTTGTTGTCTTTTTTTTTTAACTAAGCATGAAATAGATGACTCAAAAATGCCAGAGCCCAAAACGTTTCCAGAATCCTTAGCAAGGAAAATCTTTCACAAGCTCTCAGCACTCTGTACCTCTTCCTAAGAACTGAACAAATGACGCTCATTTGTTGTGATGTCCAAGAAGTTTTTGTCATGAGAGAAAAAGAGAGAACACCAGTGGGGATGAGGTTTGTGGTTACAGCGGACACACTTTGTTTTCTGGGATGGGAAGCTGAGCAAATGAGCCGCAGTCGGTTTGAGAATCTTCAGATCTGGGTGATGCAGTGCCGCCCAGCGGGATGCGGGCTGCGATGGCTGACATTTCTCCAGTTTGCGACTCGGCTGTAATTCCAGGTCGGTCTGTGGTCTGATTTAAGTTGCTCTCTGGGATGGTCCCCACGCCGGTGAAGTGCTGGATCAGGCACTTCCTGAACTGGAAAGGAAGCAGGACAATGAAGTGATTAGCTTTCTTACAGTGTTTTCAATTTCCAACTTGGAGTTTCCTGTGTTTAAAATTATGAGAATAGGGGGCCACCTTGAGGGGAAAAAAAATTTACCTTGAAACAATTAAACTCTTGATTTTATAAAGAATAAAGTTGTACTATTACAAAAATTAAGTTGTTATATGTTAATAAATTTGTGAGAATGAAAAATAATTGAAATATGAAACAAACATTATTTAATAATTTCTTTAGTCTTATGTGACTTTTCCAAAAAAAAAAAAAAAAAAAAAAGACAGTTATTGTACTGTTTCATCTTTACTATTAAAGTTTCAGAATATTTTCTCTTCCTTAAAGAGAAACAAAGTAACATTTAGCTCTGAGGCTCCCCCTGTAGGTGTGGAGGTTCACTTCCTTAATGACTGTCAAAAATTAAACTCATTTGGTTTCTTGCTCTGTAAGTCTCTCGTTTTTTCCCCCCTTTCTTCTTCCATGATTATTTTCTTTTAGTCATCTCTGCTATGATGTCATCATTGTTGTTGTTAATAACCTGCATTCCTTCTTCCCAGCGAGTATTCCAGTTATTTCTGCTGGTCTCTCCTCTTTCTTGACCTCTCAATCCCCAACCAATCGAGGCAGATGGCCACCGTTTCTGAGTCTGGTTCTGCCAGAGATTTCTCCCCGTTAAAGGGGAGTTTTTCCCTTCCACTGTCACCTAGTGCTTGATCAGGCTGAGAGATTGTATTGAAGTGAAGTTTTGAAGCAATCTGTTGGTTTCCTTGGCAAGCAATAATTATTATAATTATTATTATAATTATTACTTTATAATTATTTATATAATTATTATAATTCCTTGATTGGCTTGATGACTGGACTTGACTACTTTGAGTTTAACTGGATTGCTGAAGTGTCTTCAGATGACATTTGTCACAATTTGGTGCTACATAAATAAGGCTGAAATGAACTGAATTGAATGTTGTCTGCAGCTCTGTGAGATAGCATTGTCTTGTAACCACGCTGTTATTAATGGGACATGGTGGTGTAAACGGCTGAAACAGGTGTGAGAGAAAACCAGGGAGGGAGTCCAAAGTTCTTTTGGGT
>JAOWBL010000007.1:578305-602275 GCA_028564865.1 Zenarchopterus dispar | reverse complement strand
TGTTATTATTGGAAGTATACAACTATTTTCAACAAACCTTTCACTCACAGCTCCACAATCATTGTTTTGTGCGTTACTTTAAATCTTAAACCTCTAACTGGTCTTTTTTCTTTAAGCCTTTTAAGAAAAAAATCAGGACCTTTAATTAGCTGTTTTATTAGACATACTAGCTTTATAACTGCTGGAATTATGGCAAGAATGGCAATCACACCTTTTTTAAATTTCCTCAATCAACCCTGTCGGCTTAATCCCTCTTGAAGGGGTCGCCACAGCGGATCAGGGTCTGCACATCAATTTGGCCCAGTTTTACGCCTGATGCCCTTCCTACCGCAACCCGGCAAGCCCGGGGAGACAGCCCTCTGACATCGTGAAAAAGCAAAATTCTGATGTTTAATTCTGCAGCAGAAACACTTGTGAAGGTGCTTTTAAAAAAAACAAAAAAAAAAACACTAGCATTACTCTTCACGAGGAGGCTAGAAACACATTCAGACCTAACTTCATCACTGAGACCTTAAACATGATTTTTTGTAAATATCAAATAAAAGTGAGTGTGTAATCAGCATTAACACACACACACGTCTTTTAAAATTGTCCAGACTTCATTTTAAATTTTGTTTTATTTTGACTGTCTTCTTTTCTCTCTGATAAACCAGCGCGGTATTTAGAGATCAAAGCCTGTTTAAAGGCTCACGTGAAAGGGATTTTAAATATCTCATTTTGAAATGATACAGGCATATACTGTCGTAGAAACCTTTTGACCTTTTGAGATCACCAGAGGCAGCCTAACTCTAAAAATCACAAGTAGCATTAGTTATGCATCATGTAAATGCCCTGAGACTCCGTTTGACCTCATCTTGTTAGGTGATGCACCGAGACAAAATCAAGCACAAGAGGTCAGCTGAATTCATACGAGCACTGGCTGTTTGTCTGAAACATTCCTGTTCAAACCGGACTCTGCATCTCCATTTAAATCTAGTCAAGGTCTTAGTGGAGACGCTGGCAGACCCATTTCAAGGCTGGGGACTGGGGTAAACATGGATATTTAGATCAAAGTGCTGGTCAAGGCCATCTGAGTGTGAACTCTTTAAATTTTTCTGAGGTCATGTTTCCTTTGTTCATGTTTATTATAATGTGCCTCATCAGATTTGACTTTCACTCTCCAAGTACCACTATAAAAAGCCCTATCAAGGAATAAGACTCCTGATGCACAATAACAGCTGGTTAGAAAATATGGCACCATAAACTTTGCAAGACCTCAGTATAAATGGAGTGTCATACATTTTTGTTGATAATTGTGACAGTGATGATGAAAACCTACAGTGACCTAAAATGAATTAATAATTAAAGGAACATGAGTAAAGTGAATACAGCTTTCATTTTTAAACAGTTACCAAAGAATTTGAAAAATAAAAAAAAGGAAGAAAGCCAAGAGTCATTTCTATGAGCAGCTGGCCCTGAAATGTTTCTGTTATCTCCTTATAATGGTCTTTTCATGGAGCTGTTGTTGCACTCTGACCTGCACTTGCTGCCTTTCCCAGTTTAACATTAAAAAATAATAATTGTGCATCATTGAACTTGAATTCAAATTTTCCAGCATAAGCTTAGACACTGGTTAAATTAAGCCTGTTCCTCTTGTAAATGAACATGGAAATGACAGCTGACAGGATAGTCTTTGGTTATGTTCAAATCAAAATATATTTACATTATATATTGCAAACTGATCTGAGCTTCTGGGTGCCTGGGTTGATGCTCCTAAAATAAAGTGGTTGCTATGGTAACCTGTGTGTGTGTACAACTGATGTAAACAAACCAAAATGGAGTGAGGTGAACTGGTTTTGCTACTGTTGTAAATGGTGATGTGGAGTTGTGGTTATAACATATTCAGAGATGGATTAGGGGCTGAAATGAAGATAAAGATCAACTGTTTGTGCCTTGATGTGAGTGTCGGGAGCACCAGGCTCCGGCACACCTGCTACTCATTTCGCCCAAATTAGCCAGCTTCTTAAGCCACCTCTCCCTTGGTCTCCTGTGTGGGATTATTATCTTTGCCTCTGTTGTGATGCCTGTGCTCCCAGTGATCGCCTGCTTAAGTTGCCGTGTCGACCCCAGTACTAGAGAGTTTTTGGGCCTTATTGTTTTATTGGTCACTACTTTGTATGAACTTTTTCCATTTTAAATGGTGATCTTCTGTTTAACCTTTTTATTGTTACTTTGCCCTCTGACGGAGTTATTAGTTGCCACTTTGTTTCACGAAGATTGAAATCTTTAGTTGTTGCTTGAGAATAAAACTGTCTGGGACTTTTTACTCTGCAACTGGGTTCTGGATGTTCTGTCGTGCCGTAATACATCACTGTAGTTTTCTTTTTTTTTTTTATGTACTCCCTTAAGTCTTTATACTTCTGCTTGAATATGCTCAGACTTTATAACAAAATCAAATAAGTCAAATTACAAAGAACTGCTTAGAAAAGTAGTTATTGACGATATAATTAACTTTAAGATGAAAATGAGATTTAGGCAGGCACGTTTTATATCAAAGACAACATTGAAGACCACCTGTCTAAGTATTTTAGTGTTTTTTGCCCCCCCCCTCCAGTATACTGCTGTTACTAGTATATTTATGTTATTGTATTTTTACTTTTTCCATTATTTTAGGTTATATCTGCACCATTACATCAGTACTTTTTTAAACTGTGAACCTATTTTACTGGTGGTAAAGTGTTTCTGATTTCAGGTCGACAACAAACTCCAAAAAATTGAAAGAACGAAAAAAGCTGTGGGGTTTACCATTTCATAATGTTGCTATTCATAATAAACTTTCAAAAATAAGTCGCTTTTAAAATATGAAACCCAGATTCCATAAATCAAATTTAAGACATAGCTGAGTTGGTCTGAAATGTAATTCTGATCAGATTTCCACAGATCTATCTCAGTACAGTCTCTGGGGAAGTTATGAGACAAACAGCAACATCAGATCTGGCACTATCAAATATTGAACAAAGCTGCTGCTGTACAGGAGAGCACTACTATGGATGGATGGTAACACAAGTTTTCTGTTGGTACTTTGCACAGGACATTCTGTAAAGCTAAAACTGGAAGGAACCTACCATGGGAAGGTCATGTCAACCTGGTTGCTCTGTTAAATCTTCTTGTATGTAGCAATGCATGCAGATAATTTAGTGACATCTGGAAGTGCAAATCTGATCATTGCAAACTATTGCTGTACACAGTCTAATTCAAAATGTGACCATTTTACTGTAAAATGAACAGTTACCTGTTTGTTCATGAAGACATAGATGATTGGGTTGTAGACAGCAGCGGTCTTGGAAAAGAAGGCAGGAATGGCAGCCAGCCTGGGATCAAGTTCAATAGTTGGATGAGCTGTGACCAGTATGGAGAAGGCTGCATACGGTGTCCAGCCCACCATAAATGCCACAATCATCACTACAACCATACGGGTCACCTGCCTCTCGGGCTTCCTGGCAGTTGCTAGACGACCATGAGATACCTGGTGGAAAGAGAGAGGCCAAAATGTGTGTGTTACTCAGTTACAGGAGGTGGGTCTTGGGATGGCTTAAACAAAGTCACAGGTAGCCAGGCCTATGGTCATTGTATTTCTGATGATCCAATCAAATTTCCTTCTGTGTTAGCCCCACCCCCATCTCTTTAAAAAACCAGCCAGAGCGAGTAGAGTGATGGGTTCCAATATGGACAAATAAACCAAAAGGAACGAACCCAGGAAGAGTGGAGAAGATGCGAAAAAGAAAAGTCTCCTGGCTGAGGTTGCCAAGCATGCCACACACACACACACACACACACACACTTTTTTTCTTAACTCTTTAAATCTGCAGAGTCGAAGCATGTGTCAGCCCATAAAGGAAGGATAAGAGGTGAGATACGGGGCTTGAGGAGCAGAAATGAGGTTGAGGAGCAGATCAGTAGAGCTTTAGACGTAACCTATTTTATAGTCTCTGCACATCTTTTCAGGAAAACCCCTAGTTTATTATATTAACTTTATGATAGGGTGTTCCTCTGTATTCATTTTGCTTCTTGTTGTGCAATGTGATGTGCATTACTTACTTAACTATATTACTCCTATGAACATCCTGAACATTTCACGAATAGCTAAATTTAAAAGCCAGCAGATTACATAAAGTTAATCTGTTGACAGAGTTAGCTTTATTGCCTGTTTCAGGGACATCACACCGAGTATGGATATTGTTGGAGTCTAGCTGAAGTAGCATTACGTAGCATTAAAACATACCCTTCATTCCACCAGGTAATGGGGGGAAAAAAAATGATGCCTTCTTGATTGCAATTGATCAAAAGACTTGTGTATCCAGTCTTTGGGAATTTATAAAACTCCACCAACCCACAGAAAAGAAACACTATTTCAATCTACACAATTCCCATAAATGACATATTTTAATTCAAAATGGCAAATTTCAACAAAAAGCTACTTGTTTAAAGGTCTGAGTGCACAGCTAAAGTCTGAATTCTTCCATTCTCCTCACTTGTCTCTGCTGCTGACTTTTGGATTTAACTATTTGGAAAATCTTTGGAATAAACCTCCACTGGCTCTTCAATTGTATATCTGTCACTTAACACTCACACTGGAAATCAAGTCAGGAATATTTTCCCATATGAAAGAAACATAATAGTGACACATGCAAGTAAATTCTGAAAATTCCGTCCAGCATGTCGAAAACAAATCTTATAAAACTAAAGTTCCTGAAATATTGTTTTTCCATGTGGACTCAATAAAAACTGACCTTTTTTAGCTTACGGAGGAGCTTCCCATAGCAGTAGAATATGACCCCGAGAGGCAAAATGAAGCAGGTGGCGAAGAAAGTGATGATGTAGCTGTGATCTCTCATGGTGGTTGAGTACCTGTTCACAGATGGGGGGAAAAAAAAAAAAAAAAAGGTTGACATTGCCTATAAAACATACAATTATGCACCACCGCTAGAAGAACTTTAGAGATTTTGGTGAAAATATGGACCAATGCATTTCACGCTCAGACCTGTTGTTTCTCAACACCTGAGTTCCCCTTCAAGCAACTTCAACAATTCCCACCTGCAAGCCAATTTGAAATGTAAAGGCTTTTATGTGACTCCAGAGAAGGGAAACAGTCTTGCACCACCGTTTAAGATTTGGTTAAAAGGAATGTTTCACAGCTGAGACAAGTCTCCGTAAATCACTTAGGAGCCCAGCGGACACTAATTTAGTCTAATTAAGTCCTTTCCCTAAGAACACCTACAACCCTCAAATGAAGCGAGCTCCAGATTAATGTCTAGAAATCCACCTGGCACTCAAGGCAGTGTGTGCATGTGTGTCTGCATGTGCACATTTGTGTCTTTGCAGCCATCCATCTTAATCCTCGTTGAACAGAGGAAGTACGCCTCAGCTCACATCTGTGATGCTACATTTCACACTTCACTCCTTATTAATGGTGACACAGGAAAACTATGCCTCAGTTACAACTGTTGTGTAGAAAGAACATAATGTACTTTCACTTCTGAGGTTTTAGTGATGACAATGATTGTTTAATTAGCAAGACCTTAACCGATATTATAAAATAACCTTAAACAGAAGTACTTAAAGTTATCATGATGTTATCAGTCTGTTATATTGCGAAAGAATTCTGATCCACTCTTACTTATATTGTTGCCTCATTTCTTTGTGATTTGTGTGAATTTATTTATGCACAGCTCTCTCAAGGTCCTGCAAATGCATTTTAAATCAATAAGGTCTAGACTTTGGCCCATTTTAATACTTTTTTTTAAAAAAGAATGTGTGTTTGGGATCATTGTCCTGTTGCATGGTCTGATTTAATCACATTAGTCTCCAGAATACTTTGGAAATTTGGATACTTTTACTTTTACTTTGGATACTTTGGAGAGAAGTTCACGATTCACCCAATGACTGCAAGGTGTCCAGGTGGTCCGATTGTAAAACAACACCAAATCATGACCCCACCACCACCGTGCTCAGCCCTTGTTTTGAGATATTTAATATACTGTGTCAAACCTTCACCAAATATCAATCTATGCATCTTGTCAGTTATCCCACCTTCTAAAGGAAAGGTCCCGTAATGTCAAGATGATATTTTCCAAACATAGGCTGTGTTGCCATGTTTTTTTTTTTCCTCAGAGGTGAAGCTTTCTTCCAGAAACCATCCAAACAATCTTCTGAAAAGCAGCAATTGCTTCTGCAGGACTTTTCCTGATCATTTTCCTCCTTGACATTGTGTTAAAACACACCTGGATGCTCCAGACCAGCAAAGACTTCTAATGTACCCGTACTCACACTCAGTGATGATAAACTAATGAAGTATATTCAATTAGCAGCACCTAACTACTACCTGTCCTCTTAGTTCCTGTGGAAATAGAGGTTTACTTTGCTGTTCACAGACTCTTTCTGCATTTTGGCTGCATTTTAACAAAATAAGTACTTACATGGATTAAAATGTCATGTGTTGTTGCCTGAGCATAGCTACACTTTAAGACCTGGTAATGAGCAGACGATTTTTGTCCTGCTATATAAACAAAACAAAAAAGGGTACACTTCTTTCTCTTTTTTTTTTTTTTGCATAACAAATATTTTCTTATTTGGTTCTTATTCCTTTTTGGGCAGAAAAATGTCAAAGTTGAGAGGTAATGAAGTTGTGAATGACTTGTTAGGTTAATACTCTCACCAGCCACTTTATTAGGTATACCTGATGCTCACTACTTTATTAGGTATACCAGGTGTACCTAAGAAAGTGGCCAGTGAGTGTTTATGTGAACAAATCATTGCTGCTATATGTCCTGAACCCAGTCCACTTGAGGATCTGAAAATATCAATATTTGTAATGTACTCGTGTGCAGCCCCCTGAATTATTTATACTTTCTCCCTTCTTTCGAATCCCCTTCAGCATGATCTCTATTCTCGTAATTGCACCCTTACAGACACTGATGTACGCTCTGTTTGTGATCTTTGTGCTTTTATTGTACAGTATAATACAGACCTTTTGGTGTGTTTCCCTGCCTCTAATTTTGGGAGTAATTTGGCTGTAAAAATGAAATTCAATTTGTTAGGTTTACAGTTAATGGTAAAAAGATCACCAACCTTGTTTGTACTTAGCCAGCCACTATGTCCATTAAACAAAATTGAAATTACTCTGAAATAAAGAGTGCAATCTCTCATTTGATTGACTGAAGTAAATGGAGCTTTCAGTATTCCCATTAGATCCATCTCTGGGTCAAGAGGCCAAAGTAATTTCAGATTCTGATGGCGGGACATTCATATAAATCTGTCATTTTTGATGAGAAGCACTGCGAACAATAATAAACAAAGATATGTCAAAGAATAAATCCACACCTGCAATCCATGAGCTCTTATACACAAGATGACCGGCAGAACTTCTAACGTGGGCTTCATGAAGAGGAAAAATGATTGGAGTTCATTTGAACATGCTATGATTATTGGTGTCAGATCAGCTGGCCTTAATATTTTGGAAATTATTTTTCCACACAATCGTTATGTTATTACCAATCTCTGGAAACCCTAAGAAATGAACACACACGTACACAAATTATACAATAAGAAGGGAGTCCTCCTTTTCTATCTGGCCTTTCTTTATTGTACAGATCTGTTTGTCCTACATTAACATGTCCATCCTTTTATTTCAACACATTCATTTACATACACCACACACTCACCATACTGCACCCATCACTATCTTGTCTCTTTCTTCTGTTCTGTCCTTTTGTGTTTCATTATAGGAGATTTTAGTCTTCTGTGACTGAATCTGGCCAAAAATGCCTTCTTATCAGAGATCAGGGGAGAGTGGCTTCACTGGTACACGACAGTAGAAATGGCACAGTTTTAACAAATAGTTATTTGAGTTACTAGGTTGTGCAGAAAACTATTTCTGATCAAAACACACACATCCAACCTTAAATATGATACAACAGTTGGTGCCACTGGTGTCAAATCAGAGCAGGAAACTGAGGCCTCAGATCACATGGGCTCACCAAAATTTAAAAAAAAATGATTGCAAATATGCTGGAAAGTCTGCTGCGTCTCTATTTTTGCTGTAACAGTCATAGATATGATTAAAATTCCACATTAATAACATGAAAGTATAGTTCTATCCTGGTTGATAGTTATGTGCAAAAGTTAAACCACCCGTATACTTTCTGAGTAAAACCATGATATATATATATTATATATGATTGTAGTGTGTCTCTTGATTAGGCAAATGCAACCTGAGACAAACAAAAACATATCTTTTTCCTTCTGTGCCACTGTTTATGTAACAAAAATAATGCCTGCAACAAATTATTTTGAGATGGTTTGATAAATTTTACCAGATTGATGTCTGGCAACAACCATTTATCTAAGACAATTGCTTCTATATTTCCCTCCTAGCATTGTGTTAGGACACACCTCAATACTTCAGACCAGCAGACTGCCTAAACATCTGCTTTTGTAGAGGTCTCCACACCTGCTGATGATCAGCTCATCAACTCAGATCATTAGCAGCACCTGGTTGACACCTGCTTAAATCCTTTGGGATCAGTAAAAAGGTGCCCACATTTGTTTATTCTTTGTTTCATATTTTTGTGTTAAATAGATTATGGAAAAGGGAAAAAAAAGTTACACATTCATCAAACAATGTTTAATATTCCATTTGCCAAATACAAACCATTAATAATCAGATGATGTTTTGAAACACACATGCACACTCACACACACACAAACACTCACACACACACAAACACACAGGGGTACTAACTTTTGTGAATGACTGTATGTCACTGATTTAAAGTGGTGTCAGTGGTGTGGAGGATATTTTTCCACACCCCCTCACTACCAGCGACTACGGATGGTGGGAACCCCTGCTCTACATATTTAGGTCCCAAACATACCTCAGGAATGTTTGGGACCACGTCCCGTCCTCTGATGGCTAAGTGCAGCATGATAATGAGACATATCACAAAGCTCAAACCATCTCAGACTGGTTTCTTTGAAAATGACAGTGAGGTTTCTGTTTTCAGACGGCCCTCAGAGTCACCATCAGATCCGTGGAATGAGAGCATTGCATCAAGGATGTGCTCCCAACAAATCAGCAGCCATACTGATATATTGCTATTGGTATTGGCCATCAGAAGCCTTTTTCATTTATTTTTCACTCTCATTATACGTTTTAACAGAAGGCCAAATCAAGGGAGGTAAAATCACGCAAGTAAACAAGTGGTAAAGTGAGCCAGAGAAGCAGAGAAAGAAAATGAATCAGTTCTATTAATGGTACAAGCAGATGACCAAAGTCTTTATGTCATTAGATTTATTACGATCGAGGATCTGCTGGAAAGACGCAGCAGGAGGGACATTCTGCTGTGATTAGTGGTTTGTGTACATTGAGGGACTTGGTTTCAGGGTAAAGGCAGGCTGGCTCAGGCAGCACAGCTGATCCAATCTTGTGCCAACTGTTAAGCACGTAAAACATAAAAAACACACAACAGTCGAGGGAATCTCAAATCTGCTGAAAAATCAGATGAAATAATAATACTAATACAAAGAAACTGGGGTCAGACAGAAGTCATTCCTATGTTCAGTGTCCTACATTCTCCAAAGTGATGTGACACAAAACTGGAACATGGGTTATCAATAATATTAGGAGGGTTTAAGGTATTTCAGCTCAATATTCAACTAGAGATAAAAGATACCTTGTAAACATTGATGCATTCCTCAGATGACAACACCTCTGCTATAGAAACCTACAAAACGTTTCAGAGATTCAGGAGACTGCCAGTGTGGTCTACATGTTTTCTGCAACAAAAAGATGTGCTTAAATGAGGCTTTTAAAATGCATAGGGCTGCATATTTAGCAACAGTCTGGGCCTCGCACAACTGCAGCCCCTGCTGTTAACCAAATGTTTACTGACACAACTCACGCTGCATGCAACCAGAGATGGACCGGGTCGTCTGTGTGCTAAGAACTTCCTTTAGCTGATCTCCGAATTGAATGGCGTGGGCCATTTGTTCTCCTAGCACTTCATTTCACCACCGATCCTCTTACAGAGCCTGCAGCGAGCACTCAGCCCCATATCAGAACGGCTTACTTCAAAACAGCTAAATAACATTATCCAGATGGCACACCAAGGGCCAAGGGTACAGACCCATTTCTTGACTTTTTTCATGAATAACATTAATGTGAAGTTGTATGATTAAAACAGCAGTGTGGTTCTGAGCTTCTGAGTGTGGCTAGAAAAATAAGCAAACAGGACATTACTTATCCTGATGCTGAAATTAAGTTACATTTCTAGCTTCGGTTGGGTAAAACAGCTGAAATATATATTTTTGTCCTAAAAATATCTAATAGCTAGAGAGGTAAGCACATGACTGGAAGGTTGGGATTTAAAGCCATCCAACAGGACTCTGGATGTGGCTGCACTAATCATGACTACAGCGGTGCTTCTCAGATTGCTCTGAGGACAAGTGCGTGACCTGATTAAACTCATTATGTATTATTAGCAACAAATTTGCTTCTTCCGTTAACCACGTCAGCGAAATGGAAGCCAACGGCCTCAGTGACAGACTTGTCACGCATTCACCTTTGTTTTAGTTTTAAAATAAAATTTTAAAAAATCACACTGCTCAACTGTTTTAGTTCACGCACAAAGCTTTCATCAACTTTATTACCTGTAGTTATTAACTCGGGGAAAAAAAGAAAGAAAAACTTTGTTTAATCAGCTGTACTTTCACTGTAAAGGAGCTAAAGAGAAAAAAAAACAGGAGAAAACAAAAATAGTGTAAATTTTGATTTTAAGAGCAAAGAAAACTCTGTGGATGTCTGACTTAAGTCAGAACTGCTACTAACAGTAAAAGTAACTGTTTACTGATGTGAGCAACATTCTGACTTTAGGTTAAGTGACGTTTCTTTGGCTGTTTGAGTTGGAATTCTGACATCAAGGAATATTCCTGCTAAAACTTCTGACTTCAAATTCCAGCAGTAATATTAAAGGTTGTTTGCAGATGTTGGAAAAACACTGGAGATTTTGAATACACACAGTTAAAAAGCAGACCCCTTTTTCCCTCTGACCAGCACTGAAGCCACGCCCCCAAAGCACACGAATGTCGCGCCTTTGACAGAGCAGACAACACGGTCTAATGACTTCACTTGGGTCACTTACAATGATTGGATGGTGTTTCTAGGGTCGTATTACTTCCACAAGTGAATTTAAAATTGTTTTCTTCATGTGAAATCAGCGACTTAATCGTGTGCTATCATTATGTAAAGAGAATTTCAAGTAATATAGCAAAGAAAAAAAAGGCTCCAGAAAACGATCTTTACCAGCCTTTAACCGTGTCATCCTCCTGAGGCGAAGGAGTTACTTCTCCAGATGCAGCCATTTCCTCTGCATCACTCCATGAATCTGATTTTATTTAATGTGTTTTATGCTCTTATAACATTTTATTGTCATAAAATTTTATTTTATTTGAATTTAAGCCCCTTGGTCAACATTTATTGTCTTTAAATGTGCTTTACAAATGACTTTGATTTGACTAAAATAAAAAGACAAAATCTTGAGACTTAAAGGGTTGCTTCAACAAACACACACACACACACACACAAATGTTTTCTCTTTGGGAGCAGATTGTTCTGTTATTCTGGGCTTTGCTCTGAAATGCGCCGTCACCTCTGTGTAATTGGATTGAACAGACTTGATGCTGTGCTGAACAAAAACACTAAAATCCCATTTGAATTATTGTCAACTTAACTCGTTCCCGCCAGAAATAGATTTTCCAGTTGCAATCAATAACCCACAAAGCTCACTGGCTCTAGTTTTTATTGGGCTAATTCTTAAGGTGGTAAAAACCTGCCATGGTGCATCTGCAATCACAAGTCAGAAAATAAAATGTAGGTTTTCTTTTTTCCTTCCCTTTGATGTGAACTGGCCCTTTAATATGAAATCCTCTTCTTTTCCAAACATTCACAGATCTCTATGGATGATCTCTATGGATGACAGATACTAAACGTGAGCTTTCTCACCAGTCAGGTTCGCAGGTGGTTCCGATCTTGCTCACGGTGTATCTGTTCCAGCCCAGCACGGGAGGGAAGGTCCAGATGAAGGAGAAGGTCCACACGAACAGCAGGCCCAGGATCGCGTGTTTCGCCTGCAGTCGGATGTTGCCCAGAGGCCGGCAGATCACGAAGAACCGCTCAAAGGACAGAACAGCCAAAGACCACAAGGCCACGATGCCTGAACAGAACAGCAGCAGTCAGAAACACAAACCACTGAAACTCACATTTGTTTTAAATCATTATGAATGCTGAAACTGATCCAATATTGGTGTGGAGGCCAAGGCTGATGTAATTCATGGATTGGATATCAATGAAAGAAAAGAATGGTAATATTAATGCTGTTGCCATCTATTTTTCTGAGGTTCTTGCACTTAGTAGCACAAAGGACTTTTTGAATCTTTTAGCTCAACTGGGCGACATTTATGTATAGAGGAAAAGATGCTTGATGACACAGTCCAAGATTTACTCCTTTCTGTTTTTTGTTCACTCTCATTTTCTTTTTTGTCATTGCTTTCTTTAGTCGCCTCTACTATGATGACAACTGTAATTGCATGAGCCAGTTTCATTTAATTCAGGGAGATCATAAGAGGTGGACAACACTTCCTAAAAGTAACGAAGTTTCCTGTCTTTAATTTAACTTAAAAGCTTTACATTTATTCCTGCTACCTATAAAATTCAAATACATTTATTTGAAATGTGTTTAAAGGTCCAATGTTATACAATCTTGATTCAGATAAATAATGATCTAGCACATCGATCGTTTTACTTTGATCACGACCCAGAAACTCAACCTAAATCCTCCATTTAAACTCTCCTCCCTCTGCTCCCCGCTCACTCTGCTGTTGTTGTTTATTTTCCTAAATCAATCAGACACATTACAGCCAGTCATGAGCCACGCCAACAGAGACAATTGTCAGATGTTTCTCTCTGAATATAGCCTAAGAGGGGGGGCAGGGCTGACCTCACCTGGGGATAGGTGCAGGGGTCTGGTGGATCTGCACTTGTAGTTCATATAAGTTATTTGCAGTTACAATTAATACAATGGTCAGCAGAAAGTCATTAAAAAACAATATTTGGGCGTTCCCGGTATGACTGCTGTTTTAAACTTTTGGTTATTGCTTAATCAATTGTACACTTCTTCAAATAAGAGCTTAAAATTGTGTGTATGACAAATACCATTCTGAACATTTGAAAGTCAGAAAAAAAAAGGTTTCTATGGAACCTTTAATGATAAAACTCTTGAGTTCTGGCGTCTAGGCTCAGATCTAATTAATCCTAATTTCTTAGGCAAACTTTGGCCTCACTCACAAGGGTTCCTACGAATGGTGGGTTCAAACGAATCTCCTGTTCATACAAAATCTGGAGTTTGTAGACATTTGTGGAGGGGGGAATAGTTTCCTACAGCCTTTGAAGGAAGTCAGTACGGCTGACATTCAATTCACAAGAGTAATGTGACGTGTTTGAGAAAATGAGGTGATTTTCTGCCGCACGCTGGTTGTAGAGTTTATATGATCTCTGTAAGGGTGCCCCAGAACCTACCAAAGGCATACTAATGGCCATCTCACAAAAATTGTTGTTAGAAGGTGGCCATTCTGGACCCCTACACACAACTCATGGAAATCTCAACTCGTTGGCTGGAAGATCCTACGACTTTCAACAGATTTAGTTGGGCTATGTAAGTGTCCAATATCTCCAAACATCTGTGCCTTGATTGTCTCATATGCTGGAATATTCATGGGAACATTTATAATTTTCTAGGTGGCAATCATAGTGAGAAGACCACAGCTGCACCTTCTACAGCTGCAGGAAGAAGAAGATCGAGTGGTTGTAGCTGCTTTCGTTCAGCTGCAACTGAGCGCTGCATGTATGACGTACTTCCAGAAGTATGCATGTCCGTGTGGACTTCCACCCTACTATCTCTGTTTGAAAGCAGTTCATGGGAACACTGTCAGCCCCCCGGCCTGGCCACGAATGTAGGAACAGGCTAGGGATGCAAGATTTTTATAAAGTTACCTCAAGGAGGACATAGGAAATGGTCTAAAAATCGTTTGTAGAGTGTTTGCAACCATTGGTACGGGTCACTGTGACCAAGGGCTTTTAGAAGTTAGAATTGGAGCTTACTGGTGCAAACTGGAGAGGAAGTGGGATTTCAAAATGGTGGCGAGCCAGTTGGGTAAAAACATCAAAAGCCATGGTGGAGACGAGAACTGCTTTTACTCCTTAAAACGCATATTTTTTGCATACTTTTGCCGATTTAATAGGTGTTGGGATTTACAACGATCTCATGTAACCGTACACTTAATATCAATACAAGAACAATGACAAAATTAAGAGTAATATTCAAGAAAAAGACTTGCAAGATCATTATCAATATTGGGGGTTATAAAAAATTAGAAGAGGGGATAAAAGTTGCACGCTGTATTTCTAACTATGAAAATCACTTTTCTGTGTTTTCCTTTGCTGTCTGATACATTGATAAAGCAAAAGAAATTCATTAGTAAAACATGAGCTCAAAACATCCACCTCTTATTGTGAAGGGCCATTCAGTTCAAATCTTTAGAACTTCCAACTGGGATGATGATTACGAGTTCCTCTTTGTGTCATCTTCATTTTTGATAAAACGGCCCAATTTTTCACATGGTAGAAGTGGCTGTGCTGTTGCTAGAAATACTTTAATGGTCTAGGATGGGTGAGTCAGGCTGACTCCTAATGAGCTTTTAAAAAAAAAAAGGCAGACTTTAATTGTGGTAATAAGTCAC
This sequence comes from Zenarchopterus dispar, assembly GCA_028564865.1. Lineage (NCBI taxonomy): Eukaryota > Metazoa > Chordata > Actinopteri > Beloniformes > Zenarchopteridae > Zenarchopterus > Zenarchopterus dispar. Next base: position 587,446 of record JAOWBL010000007.1, on the reverse strand, counting down.
TCTCAGACTGGTTAATTACTTATCCCTGCACAGAGAGGTGCTCTTTGTGTCTGCCTTTTATATGCACTGGAGAGGACAAAGGAGTCGGATGAAACTGGGTGTTCAATTATCCAACACATTTCAGCAGTACTGTCTGACCTGTAGGATCGCAAGTGAAATTAACATCATCACCTCAAAGTCCTGTTTTGAGCTTGGTAAATGTGCGTTTTTCTAGAAAAAAAAAACATAATCCTGTCTTCATCAGCTGAGCGCTAACGTATTTATCTATAACCACACATCCATGAAAAAGAAAGAAAATATGAAACTGAGAAGAGAACATCCTGAGCAGAACATCTTCTCAGGTGGAAAAGCTTCACATACACATACATGGACATGACGGGGACAACATATAATCAATCACAGAAACAGCTGTTGAGACATAAGTTAGAGAGGCTATCAAGCAAAGGGCACAAGTCTTCCGTCCTTCAGTCGGCCAATTATCTCACATCATCACGACTTGGCTGGTTTTAACTTGAGGATGTCAGATGGTTGGTTTCAGGAGCAAGCTGAAGGTGCAAGCTTTGTATCTCAGCGCAAAATCGAATGCTTTTAATCCATTATAATAATTCAAAGCATCACAACACTCAATCAGGACACACAAATGGTCCCAGTAGAGTTGTTTAGGTTCCCTCTCTGTGTATGAAGACCACGTCCTCATTTTAAAGCTGTCTTATTAAAGCATTGCAAGCTGAATAAACATTTCTAAATGACATTTATTTTAGGATATTTTTCATCTAGTCATATGGGACTCATCCTACTGTGGTCTTGTGGGAATTCAGGTCGGCTGTTGGACAATCTGTGATAAAGACACCCTCTTACTTCTCGTATAACCCCTCCAAGAAACCACAAGGGAATCAAACACACCCCAATAAGTCATCTTTGCATGTTTTTCTCCTGACCACAATTACAGCGCTCTTCTCATCAGATTCTCATGACCCCACTTTTGGAAACTCAACATGCTATCCCACTAATAACGGGGGAAAAAAACAGAACCCACTGACTTAGTTAAACTGGTGGTCACGGTGCTGGGTAACCTACTTATGGCAAGTCATGTGTTGCCGTATGTGAGAAGACCTCGGCGCCACACTTCTGACATAGCAGCGAGCATGGCTTTGATATGTGCTTCACAGACTCAGAGGACTTCTGAGACCGATCCCATGAACTGTTCCTCTGCAGGTGCAGAAGTTAATATAAGATAGTAAGCAGAGTCAATTTCGAATCTCTTTTTTTTTCTTTATCAACAAATACTTCCGCCTGTCATCTAAAGAACCGAGTTTTAGTTTGCTCAAGAAGTGGGCTGCATGTGAACTTTAAATAGTCATGTCAGAGGTGAAATTATTTTAATTGAGAAAAAGTACAATCACTCCTTTATACACCTAATTGCACTTAATGTTTATAAAATGGTTCAGTAACATTGCAGCTCTCTTCAGGTACTGCCGTGGGTCAGCCCTTTTATTTTGCTGTTCAAGGAAATTATTTCCTTATCTATTCATAAACGGGTGTTAAAAGTCAGTGTCATCATCATCCAACGCTGGCGGCTGCAGTCCTGTGCACAAGTCTTAGGCGCCCTTAGTTTTGTTTTTAATTACATCTTTAAAGTCATCCACATTTATTTTCCAGTTTCTGTAAGATTAAAACAGAAAATACAGGAGCCTAGCTCTCTCTAACCTAAATAGAAAACAGAATCCTAATTACTATCATGTTAAAAAACTGGGTAAGACAGTGTTTTAAAAAAAAAGACTAATTTCTGTGCTTGGATCTAAAGATCACACTAAGTTATCTAACTTTGCTTGTATAGAAAATTTTGTTCTGAACATTGTTTCTATTTGTGTCCAGATGTCCCAGAGATCAAAAATGTGGGTTCTTCAGTGACTGATGACAATAATCTTTGTATTTCAATAGAGAGTATGAAAAAATAAACACGAACTTTCATAAAACGGCAAGAAGTGGGGTGCCTAAGACTTTTCGCGCTGTACTGCGATATCTGGGGGAGACGGATTTTTTTTTTTTTTTTTTTTAGTTCTGCAACTGCGGCATAAGAAATGAGAGAAGTGGCAAACCTACCGAAAAAAGTAACAGCAAACCCCTCCAAGACACAAGCCCACTTTCCGAGGAAGAAATACCCCCTGGCGTTTGTCAGGAAACTTATTAGTCCACCGGTGAGGGATACAAGAAAGTCAGCGATGGCCAGATTCACTATGATGTAGTTCAGGGGCTGTCTGAGTTGTTTGAACTTAAAAGTGACAAACATAACCAAGAAATTCTCAGTGAGAGAAAGCGATGTGACCACGAACATGAGAACGGCCAGAACAGTAAAGTTCCACTGCGCGATGTTCTTGATGGGTCCACTGAACGGATCATCGGTGGTGGAGACCTCAGCCGCAGCTGTGAAGGACACCGCGTTCACTGACAAACTCATGCTATCCATTGTCCATGCCCAGAGAGCCGACTACCTGCTTAGAGAGCTCAAAATAAAGAAATTCCAGCTTGTTCTCTGTTTCTCGCAACTTGGCGCGGAGTCGCTCCCGGACACGCGTTAAACACGCCGGCTGCGCAGCGCATCCTGCGCGCCCTGGCGCACCGCTCTCACAAAGTTCATGTGTTGAAATCCGCGATGGCTGAGGTGCATAGCGATGCTTTACAGACACAGAAGTCCGCAAAACGTGTTTGAAGAAAATAGCAAACAGCTGTGGGGAAACGTGGACGGCGGTGGAGCAGAACTTGCGCACTGTAGTCTTTCAAAGCGCAAATGAGCGAGCGACTGATGAGTGGCATCTTGGATGGTCTTATATAGGCGGCTCCTGCATCACTGCTGCCCTAGGGAGAGGCGAAAGGACCTTTTCTTCTCTTCCACGCGTGCTCCTTTTCACAGGAAAGATCAAGGGCGGAGTGGCTACAAAGCTCCGGGACTTCTCCCGGTAGGGGGCAGGACAATTGGACCGAAACGCCACGTACTGTGGTAGGGTATTTACAAAAAGGAAAATCTTTAAAATCATTGAGTATATGTCTCAATCGCCTGTCCAGAGAGCCCCAGTTCTTTTTCTTGCTTGTGTCAGTCTCACAGAATCCAGGACCTAACTCATATAATGAAACATGAACGGTTAAACAGTAAATGTGGATAAATGCGTGACTACGCGTAAAAAGTGGCCCAGAATCGCAAACTTTATTTCAGTGCTGTTCGAGAGGCGGTGAAGATGTTGGCAGATGGGTGAGACCCTGTGGGTGAGACAGAAGGCAGATCTGAGAGGGGACAGAGTCAACAAACCCAACAAACACATGGTGAGGCTGATGAGGAGGGTTTGTTTGGCTGCTGGCTCCTTACTGATATCAGAGGATCGGTTCCATTAAGGAACATTAATGATTTCCCCCAGAGTAATTAAAAAAAACAACAACAGAGATTTCTTTTCTTATTTTTTTCCTTGGCTTTAAGGAAAGCTGTATATTCAACTTGCCTTAACAACTGTATGGTTCAAATTATCTACCTCCAATAAACCACTAATATTATTCCAAGATTTTTTTTTCCTGGCATGTTTTTGAAATAGCCTGTATGCTTGTTTGTTTGTTGTTTGGGTTTTTCTGACCTCTGTGGAATAAGAACCAGATGTCAAAGATTTAATGGATTAACTATCTTTTAATGTTTAAGTCATAAATGTCCAGTCCATACAGGCTATTCCTATGTGCTCTGTAATTCATTTATTCTATTTAGCAACTCAAGTTGCTTATTTTATTTTACTGGGTGTTTATTTTACTAAAGAGAGCTAAACAGGTTTTAAGGTAAAAAACAAAAAAACAAAAAACAAACAAACATTAAAATATTTGAATGGACTAGCTTTTTGCTATAAAATGCCATCTGCTCTTTAAGTCACAATTCACAATTCACAACAGATTAATCAAATGTTCTTAAGATGATAGCATACAAATAATTATTATTATTATCGTTTTTGTCTTCATGGAAACCCCCATTAAAAATTCCCACTGAAGGAAATAGCAAATGAACTAATTACTAAAAAGGCCTATTTTTGAGATTTCTACTCAAAAAGAATATTCCTTAATTTAAATGAGCAACTATACCTCAACAATCACAAGGGGTATTTGAATGTTTTTTCTCATCAAAATAAAAGTAATGTGAGATTCAAGCAGAAGTGTAAAATTAAAGCTATTCTATGTATCAATACCACTTCTGACCACATGGGAGCATTATATCACAAGAAAGTTCATTCTTCAACCCTGCTGGGAGACACAAGTGCCAAATATGCAACATCCTGCTTGAAGCTTATGTGAAGCTAAGATTCCTTGCAGTTCCTCTACTGGCCACTAGAGGCTGGCTGCAAAAGCTGCCTAATCTCCTTTATCTCCCATATTGATTTCACAGCTAACATCATGTTAAACGGTATGTTCTACTGTAAATGTCTGCTGACAACTCTGGAGATTTTAGGGCAGGGATCCACTGAAGGAGCTGGTAGCCAAAGCTATCTTTGATTGACATATGGTGGACTTTCTGAGCAACATAGCTGCACCCCATATGAAGACAAAAGGACTTCAGAAGCACTCTTCAGAAATCAGTTGCTCAGATTGCCTTATGCTTTGGCCATTGTGTTTACAGGCTACGGTAAGATGCAACAAACTGCAACTCTAGTGGGACAAAATTATATTTGAAAATGTTCTGAACCATCCCCACTCATTAATACTCTATTGTGAGTTCTGTTATGAATATATTTAAACAGCTAGAAGGCCTTGCTGTGTGGAGCTTGGATGTTCTCCCAAATGCTTGTGCCTTCCAGTTTCCTCCTACTGTTAAAAATCATGGAAGTTAGGCTGGTTGATGATCTGAGATCTGGAGTGCACCTTTGGCTTTAACATAAACTACATGAGTTTTCTAACAAGATTATTAACTTGGCATTGCAATCATTATACAATAACATATAATCACTATATATATAATCATTAAACATAGATCTGACCCACCTTTAAATATCCTGACCTAAAAGAAATTTGACAGCCCAAGCTGAGTACAAAACAGTTTGTATACCGTCCATGCAAATGAAGAGAAATTGTTCAACCTCTGAAAATATTTTCAAATCCCTTTTCATTGATAAAACCGCAACCAATTCATGCCATGTCTGGATGGTTAGAATATCTAAAGCGTGATACACCAAAGGCTCTGAAGGATGGGCAGGAAGTAAACAAAACCTGTACAGGGGAACTAGACAAAGCAAATGTCAACCAACCAAGAAGGTAGTGTGAAAGTTGTTTTGTCAGAAGGGATACAATGTGTGGATGACACAAGAGAGGAAGGGAACTTTTTAAAGAATATTTTCATTTCTTAGGATCTTTTGTGGGCAGATTATTGTAGAGCCCTGAGAATCATTGTTGCCTTTGTGTGTTTATTTTGAAAGAGTTTCATTTGACAGTTCTCTTATCAATTTCACTAAGCTTACTGTTGTTCTAGGGATAAAAACATTTTGCACAAAAAGGTCTTTTATAGTTTTCTGGACCGCTTCCTTTCCGCTACCTGTCTGCTACCTAATCAGCAAAGTACTTTTCTTTCACGGAGATTCAATTTCAAGTTTTTTTGTTTGTTTGTTTGTTTGTTTTTAATGAGGTTGTTACTGGTTTGGGGGGGGAAAAATTCTGCATGTTTCTAAACTTGAAAGCTATCACGGGAAGTAGTATATTTGTGAATTAGTGTTCAGATGTTGAAAGCTGATTTAATATCCTCCTCAGGGTAACTTTATTCCAGTATTTGCTCTTTTTTGCTTACTTGTGATATTTTAGAAATCGTTTAGTCACCTCTGTTATCTCCAGACTGTCTTTGTTTCCCAAAACTTCAGACAGTTCAGCGCAATAATGTAATTGTGAAAAGCTGTCCCATGAGGTTATAGAACTTTCCTTTTTGTGTGCGGAATTTTATTTCCTGTATTGGATGCTTATTATTACCTCCTCAAGGAATTCTGGGTGTTTGATGGTATCAATATTCATCTCCAAATCTTCCTCTTGTTTTATGTAAATATTCCTAATCAGTCTTAAGAATCTTATTTTTTCATTGTTGTCTGAGTCTAAAATTTGTCCACCTTTGTGGTCACATAAAGACAAAGTTCAACTGTTTGTGGTGTTTGTGCCTGGTTCTGTCCTCGGTCTAACTCCTACATCTGACTAAGAATTTCAGTGTTGGCGAGAAACTCCTGGCTGTCAGCTGTTGAATAAAAGTAAGTTGTCTTTCTATCTGGAGTTCAAGCTTTCACTGTTTTTTATTGAAAACACCCAACTCTCGGAAGGGATCTCTCTCTCTCTCTTTTTTTTCCCAGGCCATTTCTTCCAAGTAAGCTGTGTCCTCATGATCCAGAGTCTGAAATCCTTCCATCTCATTCTTACTCTTATGCTGGGTGAAACCAAGCGTCTCTGGGCTGTCAGCGTTCTGCTTGCGCTGTTATAAATATTAAAATGTAATACAAGCAGCTTAAAATTTGGGTTTAAGGATTTAAAAAAAAAAAGAAATACTTAATATTCCTTTTGACAAGCACTGCTTTGCATTAATCTGACTTAAGTGAATGTGCCAATCATGTCTAATTAAGAATCCCAGTGCTTTCTTTAGTTTTGCAACAACAACTTTATGGGATCACACCTATTACACCTAGTAGCATTCACATATTACAACAAGGTACAAGCCTGAAACACTCCAGCTACATGAGCACCTCAATAGAGCGCTCTTAAAGCAACATATCACTTTTTCAAAGTGATATGAAAAAAATTTAATTCGGAAATTATTAAATAAATGACAACGGAATACAGTATGGTTTATTGTCTATTACTTTGCTGCAGGTCTTAATCATTTGTTTAATTTATATTTGAGCAAAGTAAAAAAAACAAAACAAAAAAACCCCCAAAAAAACAAAAAAAACAAAACTACAAAGTTTTGGACCACATCGCAGCATCCCAGCACATACTTTAACTGAAAAGAAAATCATGTGGTCAATACTAAGTACCCCCTTGGTGCTCCCATAGCATTTAAGAAGATGAGTTGCAGCTGAATTGCATACCTCAGTTAATCAAAAAGTACACAGACCTCTATAATAGCAGATGTTTTTCATAGTTGGCTGATCTACAGCATTCAGGTGTCCGTGTAAACACAATGCTAAGAAGGAAAGACCTAAGTAATACTCTTGAAGAAGTAGTTTCAACTCCATATCAGTTTGAAAGGGTTATGAAAAGCTGTTTTTAGTGGTATGCTGTGCGTTCTGTTCAGCTGCGGAAGGAGAGGGAGAGAGAGGTGGGGCCGTGGTTCAGGGAAGAGCACCAGAGGAGGCGAAGCCAGCTGCACTGTGTTAACAAATCAGATATTCCTCCTATTTATGCAGCAGCTTGCTGAGGATAGAAAAGAACATCAAATGTCAACACTGCTGCAACTCTTTTTTTTCCTGAAAAGGAATGAAAGATTTTGCCTCACTTTGTGCATTTGTGTAACTTCTGGAAAAAGACCCTGAGTAGAAAGACTTCACTACACTGTTTTTCATCAAATTTGGAGTTCAAGAATTTTCCAAGGTAAGATTGAATCGTACAGATCTAAACCTCATAACTAGAATAAATACAAGTTTTGGAGCCCAGCCCATATTACATTTGAAATTGTGTCTGGACCTTTGGAGACCTCTGGATACGTCAATGACCTAAATACCTCAATGAACTGAAACAAGTGTTGTGAAGAAAAATGGGTCAAAAAGTCTCCACAAGACTGAGATTGTAAGAAAAGAAACAAGTGTTATTGCCAGTAAAGGTGGGTCTAAAAGCTACGAAGACACAAAGGAACTAATTTGTTCCTGTCCACATAATAGATTTCTTTTTGTCTTCATTTTTGTTGAATAATGCTGGCACAGTGAAATAGTTACATGTCGTTGTTGGGCTGAAGTTGTATTTGTCCAAGACTGACTATGATAAGGTTTGTATTATGTTCAAAACATCATAGGGTTAAAGGAGAGATACTAACATTTGTGCATGACCATGGGCTCACTGATGATTATACTTTTAATTGTAAGTGCAATTTAAAAAAGCAATTAAAACTCTGACTGAAGTTCTTTATAACACAACTGGTCAATAAGCTTGAAGAAATGTTGTGCTAGCCTCGTGGAGAGATGACTCTTCAAAAAAAAAGAGAAAGAAAAGGCCAGGAAGCCAACCCAAGTGATGTCCCTCCACCTGCTGAGGTAAACAAAAAATAATTGTAAACAAGTTGTCCAAAGCTGATTATTTGTAAATTGACTGTAATAAAACAAAAGAAGCAAATGACTGAATTCATTCAGTTTATTTGAAATTCTCAAACGAATCTCTCAAGTACAGAGAAAGTTTGTTATTTTTCATCTGTTTATCTCTGCATCTTCATGCATCCCTCTAATGATCCTAAGAACTCATCCTCTCTGTGTCGGTTTCTCTCTCCTGGCAGAGCCTGGCCTTCCTCCTCCCGGTCACCTACTGTTGCACTTGGCCATTTTTGCCCTTAATGATGGAAGCAGTCAGCGCTGGGGAGAGGTTTGAAGGCCTCTCTCCCAACACCTCATACATGAGGTCAAGCCAAGGCCATGTTGCAGCAGTGGGTTTCCCACTGACTCTCTCTCCTGACCGCAGGCACTTTTGCAATCACAAGGTTACCTTGAGAAAAAGCTGGATTTTCAAAACATTCATAAACTCGTCATCATAAGGAAATTCATCTTTTGGGGCTCTAAGCTATTCATCTGAGGGTGCTACACAACAGCAAGGACCAATCAGTGTCATATATTAGCAGAGATGGCAGGTTTTTATTTCTCAGAATAAAGGCTCTTCTAACTTCCCTCGCTGTTTCAGAAGCGGTTCATTAATGTCAGTCATTTTCAGGCATACTCATTTTATTGTAAATGCCCAAAAGTTTTATACAGAATCTATATCAGCATCAACCTGAAATAGAACAGAGTAATCATGGAAATCAGACGAAGAAAATATTATTGAGAAGAAGAAATAATAAAGTAGACTATCAAGAATTTGACACAACAGATAGATGAAGATTTTATCTTCTGAGCCGATTTACAGTCTTTCATTTGGAGGAAAGAGCTGCAAGCGTTGTTCCCTTTCAAACTGAAA
>JAOWBL010000007.1:551912-564657 GCA_028564865.1 Zenarchopterus dispar | reverse complement strand
TCACATTGAGTCAATTCCTAGTGAGAGATGTATTGTCCTGAGAATATTCATCAAAAAAACGCTGAGTACAAAAAAAACCCTCAAACAGAAAACAAAGCTGACCTGAACAAATGCAAAAACCGGACAAACAGACAGGAGTGAAAGACAAAGGCTGAAAAAAAAAACCAGGAAGACATACAGTCCAGTTAGAAAACAGCAAGGAGGGCAGATGCAAATAATCAGGTAGGATTAGGAAAGGGAAGTACAATAGGTCAAAAGACAGACTTTCAAAATAAAACAAGAACTAATCAAAACCCAAAGAAACTGTTCATTTTCTTCCTTTATATTCATTATTTGATTTTATTTTTTATTCATGTTATTATTACTTTTATTTGGTTCTGAAACAGAAACCACAAAGAACAAACAATACACTGATTGATAACACATTTTTAAAATGAGAAACTAAAATTTTAATTAAAAAAATTATTTGAAGAATAATTACCTTATTTAAAAAAATAACGATTGAAACTGTTGACATATTAACTTTTTTATGTTGTTTTAAAAAGATGCAGAAATCTATGTGGCACACACAGTGTTTCTTTTGTCTTTTGGCATTTGGCTGTAAAATAGATGTGACGATAATTTATGAAATATGTTCAGGTTAATCAATAGTTCTCCACAGCTGCTGTGAAGCTGGTGAGATGACCTTTGCTGCTTCTCTCTCTCCTCCAAGCTTTTCCAAGAAGGGAGCGCCTTACTGAACGCCAGCAGCGGCCCGGAGAAAGGTCCTAACTGGATTATCTGAGGACTGGAACATCCTGCCAGCCAAACGTGCACAACTTCCTCAGGGTCACCTGGTTTCCTGAGACAGAAATGTCATTACGACTATAAAGAGACAGGGCTTGAAAAACACATCCAAGTAACATGTAACCTCACTAAAAATACATTTATACTGTATTTTGTTCAATCTGACAATATCAGTTAATAAAAGATCATCAATGAAAAAAACAGTATTAAGAGAGAATCCCACATTTCAGATATTTGATGTGAAAAATAAACCGGCAATCATGTGCTAATGTTTGGTTTTTAAACAAATAATAATTATACTATACATTATACTTTAAGCTTGTGGTGAGCTACTGAAAATTAAACACAATGAGAATCAGATCCTCTTTTGAAAGTTTATCTCCTTTACTAACCTTCTGTTTCAGCAACATCAGCTCGTATCTGACTCACTGTAGCAATAAAAACACAATAAAAGAAAGATTGATGAGGAATGATAAAAGCACACAAAGGTGGTAAATGCTACAAGAAAAGCAGCATCGTGAGTTATGTGAGCTTCATCCTGAACTTGTTGATTATATAAGCAGAAAGACTGTTCTTACTGTCACTGATGAAAGCGCCCGTGTGCATGCACGTGTGTCTCTGTTTGTATTTTTATTCATTTGACTCATATGAACATCCACAGTTTACAATGAGCACACTGAAGTCGTGATATCTGAATTTTGTCTCGGGGTTCATAAGGGTTTACAGCATTAGGAGCAGAGTTATAATAGTTCAGATTTTTTTTTCATTTTTCTAGGTAGTTTGATTATTTTAGTTTAGTTTTAATAAGTTTAACAAGCACATAAGTATTTTTAGCTAAGTTTTAGTTTTCAAAAGATTGGTCAGTTTTATTTTAGTTTTTGAGGTGTTTGTTGAAAAACTCTGGGATTTAAGAATCCCATCAACAGTGTCATAAAGTACAAAAATCCTTTATTTTTTTGTGAGCATCAATAAGCAAAATGAAGCAGCCAACATAAAAAAAACAAAGGAACGAAAATAAAATTAAAAGTTCATTTTACCTGCAAATATTTTTAGTTTCAGAAAGTTTTGCATTGTCAATTTTAATTTTTATTTATAAAAAAATCTTTATCTTTTATTTTTATTTCAGTTAAAGGAGTGTGTTTTCACTATCAGCTTTTGTTAACTATAATAACTTTGATTTAGAGGAGTTGTACTAAAACAAATGTTTTGAAGGGCGACTTCTTTATGTGTAAACTAAACTACTAGAAATCCTGATTTACTTCTCTCTGTCCCTCTCTTGTGAAATACACTGCAATGGCACACATGCAACCTTTCTTTCCAGAGATCACATTTGCATAAAGACAGAGCTGTATTTTCCTTTTACAGACCAACCGTTTATAGAGCAACAGATGTTCAGTTTATTCGCTTTGAGTGGATCGAGGGCCAGCGTGACACCAACTTCACCAGCGTGTTGAGTATTCAGCTGAGTATTTGAAAATTGTTTGAGGATAGAAGCAAATGATGCAAGCAGTTTATGTAATTATTTATTCAGAACATTAACAAAAAACAAAAAAAAGACACAGAACATGGGTAAAAAAAAATGGATTAGCACATGTGGGCAGGAGCGACTGTCTGGGCCACAGAAAGATGATGGTGAGTAAATAAAAATGGTTTGCTATGAAAAAGTAGCTGCCCGCTTGTGTTGTGCTACCTTTTATCTTGTTGATAGTTTACAGTATTTCCCTTTTACTGATTTAATTTTCTTACACTGACAGCACGACCTTCCTTGCTCTCTCATTGGCTGTAGCTTGAGTGGACAGTCACCTGATGGCTCCAGAAGTTTAGCACGCTAAACTGTTCCCTGTCAGCTCTGCAATGTGGCAACAAACATCTTTGAGTTGTTCATGTGTCACAATTGACACCAACTGGCAACCGCTCACTGATTTGTGAACTTGACGACTGGCAAATTGGACTTAAAATCATGTTGTGTGAAAGCATCTTTTCTTAACCTGTTTTCAAAAAACAAATTTCTGAAAAGTCAGGGAGTTCTGCGTGAAGCTGACCACCAATACTAGTACCTCTCCACAGTACTACATATCATGAGTGAGTAGTTGCAACTCAAACCATTTTTAAGGGTTTATGTTCAACTTTTTTTGTTTTCAAACAAACACACCTACTGTTTGTGTGTACTGTTATGTTTCACACAAACACACTTACACTTATAGAAAATTGCAGTTCCTTAGCTGATCACTAGGGGCTGTTGCTCTTTACTAGACTGAAAATTCAAGAGACTGATGTTCTGGACTGTAGCTCATGTCTGCTGTGTGGATACACAGATTGGTGCTGTTGCTGATGTTCTTCTGAAGGTTCTGCTTAACCACTCCTCCAAAAACTCAAACCATAAAAATAATAACTTGCAGTCAGAGTAATTTGTTGTCTTGCAGCTGTCTTGGGTTGCTTTGGCCAGTTTCTCCTCAACCATGTAAAGATATGGTAAATGTCTCTCTGTATACCTTAACAGCCATATCTGTGCTTGTTGTTGCACTAATGTGTAATAAGGAGCAGGGAAATGTGTGAGAAGAAGAAATACACATGGACAGAGTCAGTTTAATTCCTTAAAACACAAAATTTGACAGCAGCATGCTTCATAATTTGTCTTGATTCAGTCAACTTAGAGGGAAGTTTGACACAGTCCTGCAGATTAACTAAAGAGAAATGTTCAAAATCATATTTGCTTTCCACTCCTCTCTTATTTCCCTCCCTTTGAATAAACATCAGTTGACTGCTGGCCTCCTGTATGTTCGTAGAGATGACCTATGACAGTGTCAGAAACATTTCTGCACCTTCCGCCTCAGCAGAGATCAAACAGACATGACCCCGACTTTGTCTGTGTCTGGTCTGAGAGAGGAGTTGGGTGACAGAGTTAAGAAAAACAATTTTGGCGACCTGTTTTGATTAGGCTTATTCTGGGACCTTTCTTCATATGCCAGTCCTCCCGAATGGCATTACACGTATCTCCCTCTCAGTTTATTTGCCTGCTCTCTTATCTTTCACATGAAAGGCCCAGACAACCCCCCATCAAGAGACGAATGATAATTGCCGGAGCCTTTCTAGGAAGGCACAGGTAAGGGAAATGGACTGGCATTTATCCCCATTAGTTTGCTGGTCAAGCAGGAGAAGATGGGAGCGAGGCCGTTGGCGGCGGGACACAATCTTGATGGAGCCACTTGTGAATACCACAGAAATGTAAAGCACAACCTCAGCAATGAGTTTCTTTCATGAATACAAAATGAAAAACTGTGAAAGTTCAAATCCATTCCATCATCTGATATTCGTTTTAACTTACTGGACTTCACGTTCACCGACGTGTGATGCGGTGTCTTTCAGGGTAAAATCAAAATGGGGCATAATTGAATGTTCTCATTAAGTCACACACGTCATTAGTAATCAGACCTCAGCGTTTACCATCCTATAGTTATCTTAATCACGTTTGCCAGCCATATAAGAACCTATATAAATGCTAATTGGTCTTTTGAAATTGTACATAGCACCAAACGTTCTCTGTACATGCTAATAATGTGCAGCAGCTGCAAGAAGCTGGTGGACCTTCTCCGATTGCACAGATAAATGGCTTTGGTGTTTCTGTAACCTTTTAGCAGCATCCCAGGCATTATGCTGTTCAGTGTTTAGTGTATTGTGACGCTTGTATGAGCGGGCCTCCGCTGGTACTGCGCTGACTTGACCTTTCCAGACTTCTTTCCAGGCGCACATCTGTAAATGTCGGAGCGCTTCCTATTATGGGGAAAAAGTCTTTTTGTGTCTTAATTCTTGATAACCAGAGGTGCTACATGCCAACATGTGATTGAAATCCTATAGGGGTTAATCACTGCATGATATTCAAGCGTAGCCTATATAAAGTTAGTCAACGAGCCTTTGAAGTTATGAGTATTTATTCCATTTTGAAGTATTTGTTATACTCGCTGTGAGTCTGTCTGTGTAGTTGTTTTCATTGGTAGTAGCAGTTTGCCATCCTGAACCTTCTTGCTGGATTTAGAAACAGGTTCACTGATACCAGTAATACTGTTTCCTCTTTATTCTCTTCATATGTCAAAATTGTGACATGCATCCCATCCATTATCTATACTGGGGTCTTCTGGAGCCTGTCTCAGTTCTTTTTGGACAAAAGACAGGGGTACAGTCTGGACAGGTCCCTGTCCATCACAGGGTTAGTGTGAAAACAAGGAGCTACTTCGAGCTCGTTAGGCTGAAATGGTGGTCCTGAATATTGCAGTTCCTTATCTGATCACTAGGGGCTGACTCCTAAATTGAGTCCATTTCCATCCTTATTAAATTTTCTAACTTTGCACAGAAATAAAGATATTTACATTCTGGTTGAAATTATAGTTTAGACAAATGTACACGGAGTGAACTGTATAAAGCAACTAATTTATGAATAATGTGGGGCTTTTGATTGACAGCTGGCATGGCCAATGGTCATCACTTTTGTAGTTTTTTTTTTAAATTGGCATTTCAGCAAAGTAATTTCTAAAATGTTAAACAATTCCATAAATTACAGACAAAATAAAACATATATTTTATTCTCCAAGCTCAAGTGAGACTACAGTTAATATAATAATAAAATACACATTACTCCCGATATACATTATGCACTCATACACACTTGATACACATTTCTTCACAATCTGGACTGACGCTTTGTGTTCCCTAAAATATAAAATAAAGTTTTGTTGATTTGAGCTAGGATGGCACCCCCACTCTCACGGACTGCATAACCTCCTAAGACCTGATGTATCACACACTTTGTTGTCCATGTATTAATATTTATTTTCTTAACTGGGGCCCAAAATAACAAGGAAAAAATTATCACCAGGCATTAGGAGGATAAAGCAGGTATAGAAAATGGAAGGATATATGAATTTGTGGATTTGAGTTTGACTGCTCATGCAGACTTACACAAAGGTGGATTATATAGTTAAAGTGAATGATTTTTCCTTCCCAAATAATGACTTAACTGTGTGGTCAGGTCAGAGCTGGACAATAAAGGTGAAAACACTGATCAGGCAAATGTGCTGCTCCCCATGTGGCTGTGCAGAGCATCTCAGAGCTGCTAAATGAGCGTGGCCTGAGGTAACGAGGGTGATGGAGCAGCTGGCTTTCAGTTTGGACTTTCATTGCCGTTGGAAATCCAGGCTTAATGCCCCTGGTACATGTCTCAGGCTGTAGACACTTCCAAGAAACTCAGTCTCACCCCACTGTTTTGTAAATGCATGCATGTCACAATTTTAACACGGATGTCATGCATGCTGATGATCTTGCTCCACCTTACCAATCAAAGATCACCAGAACTGGTGTAGTTCTTATGATACTGTGTTACATCTAGCTGAAGACTTTTGCCACATTATTAAACATTTTTTTGATCATTAGCACCTTGCCATGAAAAATTCACAGCAGCATCATGAAATGAAATTCCTAAAAGAAGCTCTCTGCTGAAACTTGCCAGAGAAATAAATATTCTTTAGGATTTATCAGCTCCTCTAAGACTTCATGCACCTGGGACACAGTTGGAGCAGATTTTTCCAAGGTCACGCCTCCCTTTTCTTTTAGTAATGTGTGCTGCAAAATTGAGATCAAGCACAAATCAAGTCAGGAGGGCAGCGGGAAGGGTGAGGCAGGCGAAGACGGACCTACTGAAATGAGGCCAGTCTCAGCTGTTTGCCCGGAGACTTGTGAGGGCAACAGAGATGTTGATCTGTCTGTGCTGAGAAAAACCATGTGTCACCTCAAAAACACAGCCCTCCACCCCATTCATCCCATCGCGGCCACATGGGGCCAAGCAGACGTGATGTTCTTCACCTCCTTACAGAATCTTACACAATGTGACCCACTTTGTTCAGATCAATAACATGAGGTTCCGTATTGGAAACAGATTATATGCTGCACTGAATTTGTGAGATACCGAGAGCCTGCATAAATTAGCCTCATGACTGATCCCAAATTCATACAGCATGACAATAACCTCAAATATTCTGGCTCAAGTACTCTTTTTCCACCGCTGGTGCCGCCGGTGTGATATTCGCTGTATTTCTGTGAGCTAGCTTCATATTTTTACCACCAATGATCATTGTTGTTGGAGTGAAATATGGTCCCACTAAGAGATGCACAATTGTCATAGGAGATGACTGGGATGGCAGTTCAAATTTACATGCTATGAATGGCATAAAAAGATCTTTATCGTCATTTTAAGTTTTGTATATCAGTTCAAATTATGGAGTGTTTTGTCAGGTGTGGTTCAGGAGATGAAGCAGGTGTCTGCCTGTCAGTGGTAAGGTGACCTGATGTGGTACCAAAAAAAAAACACTGTACCCCCATACAATCATCATGAATGTGAAATCTATCTATGAAGACCAAATGTCATTTGAACCAGGTTGTAAATATATTTATTTCTCCTTTAAAGTTGAACACTTTAACATGGGAGTCAATGGAGATTGACTTGCTTTTGTAGCCAGCCCCTAATGGACTGTTAGGGAAAATACGTCTTAGCTAAAATACAGTATATATATATATATATAGGAAACTGGAGTACCCAGAGAAAACCCACGCAAGCATGAGGAGAACATACAAACTCCACACACAAAGACTCCTGGCGGGCCTTGGAGTTGAACCAGGAACCTTCTTGCTGTGAGTGCAGTGCTAACCACTAAGTCACCATGGTGCCCCGGGTTTTAAACAGTGGTGTCAAATATTTCTCCCCTAATCGGACCTTGTTCTATTTAATTTCATGAGCTCACCAGAACAGCAGATTTCTACTAAACGCTGGTTAAAAATGTAAACATTTCTCCTTTTTTTAAAGAAATCAACAAAGTAGTAAGAAAATAGTTTTGGTCCCAGACATTTAAATAATTAATTTCACTTAAATCACATCTTAAAAAAGACAGATGTGTCTTAAGTATTTGAGTCAATTAAAACTCCGGTAACACGTGGATGTAAAAATATAAAGTCTGGGAAAGAATGCTGCTCACTTCTGCATAGCGTTCTCCTCCGGTGGAGGTTGCATCAGGACGGCTTTTATTTCTTTCTAAACATGACCTGCATGCACTCGTCTGTAAAACCACTGGAAGAGAATACAGATGCATCAGCAGTTGGCTGCCTAACAGATTGGTGAAATGGGCCAGCATCCAAGTTTGGAGTTAAAGAGAACAGCTTGAAGGCTAATGAGCCAGTCAAGTGAATATCCTCTAGAAAAATATGTCATGGGCTGCTCTCATCTCAGGGATTCGCTTAACTGAACTCTGGCTTAATTCCTTTTTAAACATGCACCCTTCTTCAAATGTTTAGACCAATAAAGCAGAATAAACTTTGATGGACAATACATGAAATGTACCACATAATAGTATTCAGCATCTATCAAGCTCTGGTATCTACTTGAGCTTTTTTTTTTTTTTTTTGGAAAAAAACTGAGATGATGCAGTCAAGTGTCGAAGATTTTATAAACACAGAAGTAATTCAGGAACGTTTATGCAGAGCTCCCCACTTTTACCTGAATATGCAAATATCTCATCATCTCTGCAGGATGAGTAAGTGAAGCAAATGTTAGTGATTTATCATGAAATTGTTGTAAGACTTCACCTCTAACACCGATTCAAATGAGCATTGCAGTGACTTGGTGTCAAATTGAACAGGATTTAAACTATCCATAGTTCCTTCTGCTTGTCATCAGTGTACTCAGCAGAAAATATCGCTGTCTTTAGAGTGGACAACAGGAAGTCCAGCAATTTAACTGACAGACAGCCTAAAGGTTTTGATAAACTTAAAGTCATTGATGTGTTGCTGTATTAGAGTTACACTAAGTGTATAACCCATGTGTACACCAACATAGATGTTTCATGAACATTTTGAATTGTTACATAGCCACACCTAAGTATGTTGGTATTGACACTTTTTTGTATTTAGATGTTTGATATCCATATATAGCAGCAGATTTGTCTCAAGTGTTAAGAACACAGTAAAATATGTCCAGAGGAGGTGATGTTATTCACCTGTTTCACTTTAGGTTGCAGAATTAGGAAGCTCAAGAGCAAAGAAACTGACACATGCACGAAAGAGATCCTGTCTTGAGCATTTAGGAGTTCTCCATGCTGGTGAGTTTCCTCCAGAGGGCCACTGAACGGCATTTGTGCCCTCTAGGAAAACTGCTCTTTAAGTTAATTTCTCTTTTCTCAGATTAATCTGCTTTGTGGGTCTTTGGAAGTCCAACGAACAAACTGAGCAACTCATAATTTGTAATCTCAAGTTTGTCTCAATCCATTCCTAATGAGTAGAAATCCACCTCAATGGCAGATTAACCTGAGAGAGGACAAGTTTCCTCCAGTGGGGGCCAGAGACCTCCAAACCATTTGGTAATGGTTTTACGCTCCAGCCAAACTGATGTACAGCAACAGTTGCTTTCCTAAGGCTTTCACTTATGTCTTTCCTTCTTGGCATTGTGTTAACACATACCCGAGACCAGCAAACCACCAAAATGTCTCCTCTTATAGAGGTCTGCACACTTGCTTGATTTATCAAGGGCTGATGAGTAGCAGCACCTGGTCACAGTTTACTCTCTTAAATCCTTTGGAAGCAGTAGAAAGTATTAGTTATCTGATTTCTTTAGGCTTTATTTTTGTTATATAAATAATGATACAAGTTAAAAACAAACCTGAGCTTGTATTTCCCTACTACTAAGACCAACAAAGATCAAATGATTTTTATTGAATTCTTACATAAAAAGACAGAATTCAAAGTCAGTTATAAAGCATTTTATAAACAGCTGACTTTGTGGCTGATTTTATTATGTTGGGTATATTATTTATCTTTTTTCCCATTAATGTTATGCACTTTCATACTGTACAAGAAAACAAATTAGTTGTCTCCTGAGATGGAGCAAGTTCCTATTTGGCTGTAAGAGGAACAGCATCGGCAACAATAAAAGACTTTTACTACAAGAACGAGGGATTGAGGACTTCGCCGAGTCAGTGACGTGAGGAATTGAGGCTACTCCGCAAACTGGTGTCTGTCTGATGAATGTAGGCAGTTTTTCTTAAGCAGAGGCAGCACAGCAGCCTCATGTGAATTCATGAGTACTGGGGGGGGAGTGGGTGTCTCTCCCCGTGTGGTGACAGCTGTCCTAGAGTGAATCACTAAATGGGCTGTGAGCAGCAGCCTCGGGGCAGGAGTGCTACGGTAAAACACATCCTCAGCTCCCGACAGAGGGTCACCTGGATGAGGAAATTTCATTTTAACCCTGACAATATTTTACACTAAAGCGGGGATAACAGACAGCATAAGTCTGCATCCCATGTTCAACTTCCAGTTGTAAAGGAAAAATCACAGGGGCCATGGGAGAGTGAAAACAGGATTAACAGAGGTTCTGTTTGATTTCATTTATGTCTCTAGACTGTGATCCTTCACCTGCTCTACTTCAGTGTCCACATGTAAACAGGACACCGTGTAATAAGCCAGAGTTCTAACCTTGGTCCGTCTTCGTTTATGGGAATTAAAAAGAAGCATTTCCATATTTGTCTCATCTGGGAAATGGAAGCTGGTGCTGAAGGAAGTCAGCGAAGACAGCATCGCTGGAAATGAGGCCAAACAAAGATGACAACTTTCACCGCCGACCAAAAACAGCCTCAGTCATAAATTGTTTCATTTAATAAATGTATTTCATGCACATCAAGGACTTTTCAGGTGCAGCCTGGCATCTAAACTCATGTTAACTGACACTTCTGGGAGGTGGCAGAACAAACTGAAGACAAAGTATCTCACACATCATGACCATTTGAAGGCTGTATGGGACACAGCTCTTTGTTTGTCATGATCAGAAAACACTCAAAAAGGTTACATTTAGAAACACCTGTACTGACCAATGAAACAGCCAAAAATTAGTCTGAAGATTTTTTTTTCTCTCTCTTTCAGCACACGCACACTAGGCGGTGGGTGTCTTGTTTTCCCTGACAAAATGTGTATTTTCAGAGATTTTACATTCTATCTATTTTTGTGTGAGGTTTCTGGAAATAAAAATTATAATTAAAACACGGCATGCTGCTTTGTGGTATGTTTTGAGGTATGGTAACAATAATAAAACCATGTTAGGTTACACCAGGCAAAGTGAGGTGGGACTTAATACTGTGACATTTTTATGGGCTAGAATTGATATTATCTACATATATTTTCCAGGAAGAAGACTGTCTGTTGCATGTATAAGTATACGTAATACACATGCCATGTATTTGCAAATTTGACACATATAGATCTACAGTCCAGATGGCTCTGCCGGTTAATGACAGCGAAGATGAGGTGTCAGTGATAAGGAAGATGAGGCAGCTGTGTCAGCTGTGAAATAAATAAATAAATAGACCTTCTCCATATTCTCACAATATGTATTTCATTCATGAGCGATGCATATGAGCAAAGCATCTAGAAAGGAGAGCATGCAGGACCATCCCAGCAAAGGCAAATGTATTGAAGCATCATCCTGAATCCTCAAGAAAGCTTCTCACCTCTTTGATCTGACACGAACTGGCCTGTTGGATGTTTGAATTATATTTGATAAAATGATAATGTGATCACTTTGAAGTATTGTTGTTGCACAATGGCTCTATAGTTGCCTCACAGCAACAGCTGAGTACAGTAGCTGAGTGGAAAGATGTACTCTGTTATGCTTTTGAAAATAAAATCTGTTGAAGTGTTTAGTTGCAGAAATATACAGCATCTTTTGAAGAATAATCCTTTATTTGAATGAAAAAAATCAAATGTTTAGTTTTATCTGTTATGATACAAGGTTGCTTTGAGGCTACAAACTTTAAAATCAAATACATTTTAAAATAATGAACATGGATATTGATTTTCTTAAATCATCCAATTTTAAGCAATAAAAATACTTGTTTTTAGATTTTCGTTTGCCACTAAATCAAAGCCATAATGGACATAAGTCAGGCACATTCCTGTAAATGTGGACAACTCTCTTCTGCAGTCATAGAAATGAAATGGTTCATTGTAGAGCCTGTTTCAACAGCCCCAAGAATCATGACCAAAATTTTCTGTTGTTTTATTTTCATTTAAGGAGGGCCACATTTAGACATCAAGCCCTATTTTGCCACTTGATGTGTTTTAGACTCTCCGAGCAGAGACATGAGTGGAGGAGGTGTCAAAGTGTCACATGTTTGCGTCACAAGTGTCAGAGTTGACTAATGTTAATTAAATATGTGGTGTAGCACAAGTGTCTAACAGCTGTTGTGTTGTAGCATACCAATGTATTTCATTAATTCTGAGCTTTAAAGGGGCTTATAGCGTTTTCATTCGGCTCTTCTCTTCTCTGGCTAATTGAAACAGCCCTCTAAATGTTCTGTTGAAATTGATTTCCGGGTCACAGGCAGGAGGGAGGAGATGAGGTGGCACAAATTAGACAAATGAGATTAGCTCTTCAGAATCTCCCTCTCTCCTTCTGTTTATTTTCGTTAAGCTGTCATGTTCCAGTTCAACCCCTCCAGAGTCCACCGCTGTAACTCAAGCAGTGAAGCACTTTCTCCAAGGTTCACTTCAGACACCTCATCTGCCCCACTCATTCCCAGTTATATGGGCTGCTGTAGTCCACCATTTAGGAACAACCGACAGGATGTTATAAGATACATCCAAAAATCTTCAAAAGTAAAAAAACTACAAACCATCAAAACAATAACAATAATAATAACAGCTTTGGATGAATGAACAAATATTCAACTCAAAACAAAAAGCACAGAGTCTCTAGTTTGTCTCCAGCATTGAGACCAGTTTATTGCCAGTATTCACTTCAGTACAGAAGAGTGTCGTCTACGCTCTAAAAATGAGTCCGAGTGTAAAATGTCCAAAGACCTGCCCGTCTCTGAAACATTTCTGTAGCGAGTAAATTCAGTTCTGTCACTCATATTTATTATCACTTTATTCA
>JAOWBL010000007.1:523296-538538 GCA_028564865.1 Zenarchopterus dispar | reverse complement strand
ATCTCACACGCTCCATCATTACATCATAGCAAAAGCAAACACCCACACCTCTTCGCTTTGTCATGAGTGCTCCAAGGCACGGTGCTGGGGCCCCTTCTCTTTGCTATGTCCACCTCATTCTTGAGCCCAGTTATCAACTGACATGTTTGTTTTTTATTTGTTTGTTTTGAATTATTGCTAAGCAGATGATAACCAGACATATCTGTCATTTCCTCCAAATGACTTCACAGTCTCAGCACACAATCTCAGCTTCTCTCAGATACATCCGCATGGATAAAAGAACATCATGTTTAGCTAAACCTCTCCAAGACTGAACCTTTGGTGATCACAGCCTTCCAGTCTATCCAGGACAATTTCAAATCCAAAAAGACCCTCTGCCCTCTGCCCTCCCCCTTCAGCCCTCTGGCATGCCAAGGTTGTTAAGAACCTGGGTGTTATGATTGATTAGATTGGCTAGTTGTCTTTCTGTGATCATGCACCATCTGTGTCATCTGTGTTATCTCTCACCTCACAGGTCTTCCAGCATGCACAGTTTGACAGATGGTCCAATCCAAATGGAGCTCAGTCCTACCTGTGGAACTCCACTGGCACCCAGGGCTGCCTGAATAAAGCTCAAAATGGCTTCTGGTCCGCACCCTGTTATTTAAACTCTAACCTTAAGGCTTAAAGTCCTTACCCAATCATTATGTTCCTCTATGGAAGACTGTCCAGCTCTCCCATCCCGACACACAAGTCAATCCAAACTGTTCTCATTTGTGGTTCCTCGCTGGTGGAACAAGCAGCTGGTCGCTATCTCAGGAGAAGTACCCCTCACTACTTTAAAAACAAAAAAAACTCTAGAAGACACATCTCTTCCAAGAGTACGTCTTCTCCTAACCCCTTTAAAATCATAACCTCTTCATCTCAAATCTTTCTTTTTTCTAGATTCAAATTTTCGACAGGTCAACCTTGCATGTTGTCTTTTTTTTGACACCTTAGCTGTTTCTTTTCACTTTTTTTTGTATTTATTTAATCATTACAACTCCTAGTGCAATTAATATTGATAGGCATTCTGTTCAGTGAGATCCAGAAGTTGTTTTTCTCTTGTGTCTCAACTTTTATCGCTAAAAAGCAGGTTGACTTTGATTTTAAAGGAGACTGTTGGAACATCACTCATGTTGCTCCAGTGACTTTCAGCTGCCTTCACTTTGTCACCAAGTTCCTCTTGGTTCTTGGGGTTGGTCAAGCTCCAACTATTGTACGTGTCCTGCTAGGACAACATAGCGCATTAGTCGATGTAAATTTCCAAATTTCTACGTCTGGTGCTTAAACACACGAGCAGCTGAGTTCTGAAGAAGCTGAAGATGTGAAATGGTTCCGCTAGGAAGACCAGAAAGCAGGGTATTACAGTAATCAATGCGACTTGAGATAAAAGCATGCATCAGCGGCTCCGTGTTGGCCCGAGAGAGAAACAGGACGGACTCTGGCTATATTCTTCAGATGATTAAAACCCTTTCTTAGCCACATTTTTAACATGTGGAGTGACACGGCTCAGAGTCAAGAATGACACCCGGGATATTCACACAAGTGTCCTTGATTTCCTGGATAGTGTAGCGGTAAAGTCACTGTTTTAGAAGCAGGGGACGCGCATTCAAATCCTCTGATAAACGTCTATGTGGGTTAGGACGTGCCTCTAATCATAACAATGCTGCACATGTGCCAGGTTGATGCAGGAACTCCGTTACATTATACGTACTTTGTATGTACTTACCTGGTTTGACTCCTGGACTCTGACTGATTTCTGCTGTTATTGGTTTTGTCACTTTTTGCTCCCTGCTATGTCAAGTAACCATAGCAACTACAGATTGTTTAGCAGATCAACAGCTCCACATTTCAAAACTCCCCAAAAAACTAAAACACCTAAATTGTGAGTTAGCAGGAGTTATGAGACGTCTGTAGTGAACAAAGCTGCGGGCGAGACAGAATAAGGAAGTTGAAACAACATATTCCTTCATGAGGAACGTGAGATCTCTCACAAATGAGATGATCGAGCTGAAGCACAAACGAGGAGCCGGTCAGCATGACGGGAGGCCGTATTGTGTTTGAATGAGACGTGGCTGCAGGAGCATCTCTTTGAGATGAAGAGTTGACAATGCCTGCAGCATTAGACATGGTCTCTGTCATGCTGGATGACGCAAGTGCTGCAAAAATAAAAAACTATCCCTCGGTCCAATGACACTGTCGCCAGACGTATAAATGACATTGCTAGCGCTCTTCAAGAACACCTGATAGATCAACTTAGAGACAAACGTTTTGCCTTACAATTCGATGAGGCAGCTGACAGCAGCAAACACTGTTTATCTCTTCGGTATGTTTTGACATGACAAACTCCCTGTGTCACATATTTACAAAAAGGTAGATCCTCGGAGACAGAGCCACCACTGAAGAGCTGTTCAAAATGCTGGACTGCTTCCTGACAGAGAATGGGCAGAAAGTGGGAGAACTGCACTGGTGTTTGCAGTGATGATGCACAGACCGTGGCAGGGTTGAGAAAAGGATTTCGGGCACTCAATAAGAAGGCCTCACTTAAGGCTGAGTGGACACACTGTGTTATACACAGAGAAGCACTGGCATCAAAGCACCTTTCCTCTGAATTAAGTGAGGTCATGGCTGACATTATAGGTGTAGTCAGTGCTGTTTCATGGTGAAGCAAGGTGGCTGTCATGAGGAAAAGTCTTGTCCAGAGGTTTTGAGCTCAGAGAGCAGGTAAAAATGTTTTTGGAGGAGGAGCACACGTATGAAGATGCAGAAAACTTTAGTGATGAGAACTTCCTGGTGAAACTGGCCTACCTGAGTGACATTTTTAAAAAGCTGAATGAACTAAATCTACAGCTTCAAGGGAGAGATAAACACCTCCCTCAGGCCGCAGACAAGATCAGCTCTTTCATTCAAAAGCTTGCAGTGTGGGGCAGGTGACTTGAGCAAGGAAATACTGATTCATTCGAGAACCTGCATGACCTTGTTGACACTACTATGATGCCACATCAGTGATTCCAGATATTAAGCTGTATATTGCGTCAGTGATGAAATTCTTTAAAAACTACTTCCCTGAAAACAGTTCCCAGTATAACTGGGTGAGAGGTTCTTTAAATGCACCCGCTCCAACTGGTTTCAGCTCTACAGAGTCTGACTCCACATTGAGACTCGGCTTCCCATCACAGACACTGAGTGAATTCAGGCTGAGTGTAGAGAGGCAGTATCCACTCTTGGGGCAGAAGGCTGTGCACGTTCTTCTTCCTTTTGTGACTTCTTACCTTTGTGAGACCGGCTTCTCTGCTGTTGCTGCACTGAAGACCAAGTACAGGTCCCAGCTAGACACTGAGCAGGAGCTGGGGGTGGCAGTATCATGCTTCAAATCTGCAAAACGTGCTCATTGTGGCCATTAACCCTGACTTCCTCACGTTTATTAAAATAAAAAAAATAAGCACAAACTGTTTAATTCATTTTTAGTTTGTAGGTTAAAATGTTTTATATATTGTTGTCCTGAGTTAATGTTGCTGATCAATTTTAATTGATTTTATATTTCAGCATCAAATGTTCAGTTAATCAAAAAATGTTGGTAGTTTAAATAAGGATATAATTTTTTTTTTTAATTTCAGGCAAATTGATGCATTTCATGTCTTTTCTGTTACAGACCAAAAACAATGTTAATAAAGTTATTCTTTGTTGTCGGTTGACCTAAATTTCTTTTGTTTTCTTTAATGTTAATGAAGGGGGGGCGTAACAGAAAAAAACTGAGAAGCACTGTGATACTGGAAGGTATGACAATACCCAGGTACAGCCACCAGCTGTGTTTTCATGTGAGTATATTTGATTCACTCGTTATTTATTGAGCTCTGTACAGCTGAAAAACACCAGTAATCAATAAAAAAATAGCTGTCGATAAAATATCATGCAAAGCATGTACAGCAATCAGTATGTCCTTAAAATGTAGACTTAACTAAATATGTAATTTATCGTTTAGGAATTAGGGCTGTTATGAAGAAAGTTTGCCCATTTTCATGTCCATGTCCTGTACAGGAGGACGTTTGTTTTAAATAGCTGTAATTACTCTGAAAACTTAGGTGACTGTGAGGGTTCAGTGAAATCCCTCAACAGCTGTCAGCAACAATTAAGTTGAACAATAATACTTTATTTACATCTTGATTGATTCATTGTAAATCCATAGTTTTGCTGAAAAATGATACAGATTCTGTCATTCTTCAAATACTTGTGTCTCTACCTGTGTATGAAGTATGCTGCGTCACTCACTGTTGTGACTGTGGCAGCGTTGACTTCTGGGAGCTGGATTCATCACTTTGTTGTTTGTGATGATGCACTCCCGGATCTGCATGTAGGAATGAGCCACCTTTGGGAACGTCGACACCTTCATACCACCACAGCGTACAGCATTTGGGTCGAAGAGTCTGATAAAGATGGTCTCCACCACTCTGTTGCAGTCAGGCCACTGTGGGCCCACTGGATTCTTCTCCACTCAAGCCAAGATGGTGTCCGAGGCCAACCAAAAACTCTGCCAAGTCCTGGACAGCCCTATACCCTTGAATGTTGTCAGGCCCAACTGAATGCTAAAACAGAAAAAAAAAAAAAAAAAATACAACAAAGTCTGTGTACAGCAGAAAAGCATAAATTTAATACCTATTTTTAAATTCCTTCTTACATCAGGAGAAGATCTGGCTTCTGAAGCTTGAGCAGGTTTCAGACAAACATACTTGGGGTACAAAAAAAGAGAGAGAGGTCAGACTTTAAATGTGTGTGTAGTCCTGGCCAATTTCCATTTATCCATATGTATAGTTAGAAGATACAAATATGTATACAAATACACACATGCAAATGTGTAACTGTCTGTTCATCAGAAAATACAAGTTTAAGACTGTGGTATGGGTTATCTTATGCTAAACAGTGAAGACATGCCTGCTAGCTTGGAGCAAAACTCCTTTTTGTTCTGTCAAACTGATCTACAAAACATGATCACTCACTAGACCTTTTTTTAATCATCAGGAATGGCAGGATAGCCAAAGACTTATCAAAAAAGTTGTTGAAGATTTTTTTTTCTGCACCGCGGTGTATATCCGTACGTACATGGATTTAGTAAACAAAAGCAGCCATCGCAAAACAAGCTTTACACTAACATCACCCTTGTTAGCATGCCGATAACATGGCTATGACACAGGCCATTCGTTTAAAAAAATGTAAACATATGTGAGTGTGTGCATTTAAGTTTACCTACTTCGAAAATGATGTCGGGAGAAACGGCGAAGCGCTGAAGTCAAAACTGCCCGGGATCTGCAGCCTTCCTTGTGTTTTTCGAGAGTTTTAAAGCGGAGTCCGTACTCGTATCTGATTGGTCAATTTCTTGATAGGACAGAGCGCTGATTGGTGGGAGCGCTCAGATATTGGTTAATTCCTGGATACATACAGGAACGTGATTGGCTGTCAAGCGTAGCCAAGCCTAACAGATTTACAGGCATCCAGGGGGCTTTACCGGGCCTATAACATATTAGTGTTAAAGGTGCATTTCTTACAGCAGCAGGATGGGGGCGCTCTCGTGCAACAGACTTTCGGGGTTGAATTTTACAATTATTTATGTGACTGATGACAGTAAAGGATGAAAAATTAGCTAAGTTACTACATAGTTTAAAAAAATATATGATCAATTGGTGGAAGGGATAAAAGAATATTTATGAAAAAAAAGGAATTGGTATGTGACAAGAATTTATTTTAGTTCTTTTTTTAAATATTGAAAATAGTGAGCTTGGTTCTGAAAATCTGGTTTAATTCCATCTTATCACACACACGACATCCACAGACACTTTGTTTCTAGCTTCTTTTTTTTTCCTGATCTCAAGGTCGTTTGTGTGCTTATGTTGTGTAAAATTATCAGGCGGAGGATCAGGAACCAGTAAACACCGGGGTGTGGGGGAAGAGGAGTGACAGGCTGCACAAGAGTGAAAAGTTGGAGTGCACGACCAGTTGCATGTGTAGGTTCTGTCACGAGAGGGCGCTGCTGCACAAACTATGAGTTCCGGACCACGTCAAGTCTGCAGGGTGGACTTTCTGTTGGATTCTCAGGGACAACTTTTGGCAATATGGCGGTATAAATGACACACAATTTTGAAGTTAAAAATAAAATATCATATGTGTATTTGAAAGTATTTGAACTGCATTATTAGTGTGAATATAGATGTTGCGCAGCCGTTGTGATAACGTTTCATTAAAAAAAAAAGTACAGATTGAGAGCAAATGAAACAGCTGAGCAGATATTAAACCTCTTTTTGTCCAAAAAAAAACAAAAAAACATCTGCGTCTGTTTCCCATCGCGTGCCATCAATTCCCACTGGAGGCGAGGACACGGCCAGATGATATTATCTGGACTG
The DNA here is from genome assembly GCA_028564865.1 of Zenarchopterus dispar. Taxonomy (NCBI): domain Eukaryota; kingdom Metazoa; phylum Chordata; class Actinopteri; order Beloniformes; family Zenarchopteridae; genus Zenarchopterus; species Zenarchopterus dispar. The sequence goes on along the minus strand of JAOWBL010000007.1, from coordinate 532,125 downwards.
TTTATGAACCAGGTTGTCCTGCGTGGGAGGACGTTAGCAGCGGTGAAATCAGGCGTTAAAAGATGTGGACAACAGATTTACCTTTAATTTAAAAAAAAAAAATACAAAATCCACTTGTTAAATGCATTAGTTAGATTTCATTTATTTTATCATTGTTGCGAACGATTTGAATGGATGTGTGGCACAGCTCTGAGCCCACAGAAATAAATGGCATGTCATTGATTTAATAGATTTTTTAATAAATGTAAGATTTTCCCCCGTCTGTTCCGCTCAGTGAGGGCCCCGTCTGTGTCTCTAACAAATCTGAGTTTAAGGGTTTAAACTTTAAATTACCTGTAAATTTAGGAGATAAAAATTCCAATCCTTCATTATGTTAAATTGCGATTATGGTTCTCCAGTGAAGGCTGTTTGGCATCTCTCTCTCAGCGGCAGATGAGCTGGAAAAAGTGCCAATTCTTTAGTCATCGATCTCCCGTCGCATCCGCCCGGAGCAGGTTTTTATTTAACCTGAAAGAAAAAGAAAAAAAGGACTCGCTTCTTATGTTATGGATATTTATTTATCTCCAATACACCGCAGTGATCATTCTAGAAAGGCCTTAAAACGGGATAATAAAACGAATGCATATAATCAGAGGAAAATATACGGATATAAATTAGAAATAGAGGGCCATTTACAGGATTAGAAAACGCGCGTCTGCTGCATCCCTTCAACTTGAAGAAATACAGGCAAAATAGTGAATCACCCTGAGCTGAAAACCTTTTAAAACCCACAATCTTTCCCCGGTGAGCAAATGAGACGCAAGGTGCATTTGCTGAAGCCTTTCAAACACTAACGTGGCCATATTTCACTCTTACAACCTTTCTCGCATCTCCATAAAATATTACAGCACTCAGAGTGATGACTGGAGCCAGTCGCGTTTTCTCACACTCCGGCACCCTAATAACGCAGTTTGTCTCAAAAACATCAGATTATCTCACTCATAATAAACCCAACTGTGTTCTTTAAGGACTTTCTGCTCTTTAACGATCACATTCAGACAATTTCTCCTCCTTCTATGCAGATCCGATGGCCTACTCGGTGAAGAGCTATCAATAATAGAGGTGTTAGGAGAGGGATAACTCATTTCATCTGGCCTCGTTTGTCTAATTATAAGTAGGAACCATCGAAAATGGCAAACAGACATTTTAAGGAATAAAGCTGATTAAAAATAGAAAGATGGAAGTAAAGACCAGGTAATGGTTAATTATCCATAAAAAATGTCGAAAAAACACGAAAATATGTTCATCATGTCACCGTTTATCCTTCAGTGTACTCGCACTGTTTGTGTTTCAGCTTTTAATGTAAATGCGTGTTCTTTGTTTTTTTTTTTTTTCAGGGAAACCGTGATTTCCACAGTGCGAGACGCATCATTAACATCACCGCTGCAGATTCTTAATAGAGTGTGGCTGATGATGAATTCACGGTCGCCTCCGACAACAGACGATTAAACTCTACACACTTTCTATATTGTGTTTCCCAGTGTTTTCAGACTTTTCTACAAAGTTATAATGATAAATTGTTGTCTTGGACGTGATCGATGGCTGAGAAAAAGAGATGTACAACAGAGAGTGTTTAAGAAATGCACCAATAATTAGTTTGCAAACTTTCACTGACTAACTTGTAAGAACTTTGTTGGATCTCTGGCTCTGTTTTGCTAAAATAAAAGTGGAGTGTGCTGATTTTTTTTTTTTTTAGATTTTCTTATACATTTCAGACTGACTCGTCACACTGGAGTTGACTGCGTTTCAGTTGAAAGATCAGAACGTGATCCGTTGTTATCTTTGTGTCTTCTAGTTGTTTGCTACACTAATTCATGACAACACTGTATTTAATATTGTAGCAACACGTCCACTGATGAATAGGTGAACAGTGTTGGTCTGACTTCATGTGACAAAAATAATATAGAACTGACATAAAAAGTCAAATTAACTGCAAGTAGCAACCATGGTGGATTCCGAAGTCAAGAAAACTTTCCGAGTTGGAAATCCGACATCAAGGGGTGTTGCAGGTGTAATAACATTATGGACTCTTAACACTTATCACAACTGACTTTTGTAATTGTCAGTCTTATCAGTCTACTACCTTTTGAAGTTTTTTTGTATTAATAAGTTATTTAAAAAAACACAATTAAAATACAAAAAATAGGAAAATATAGCCACTTTAATTTTAGTTACCTTACAAAAAATTTGGAAATAGTACATCCAGTTTTAATGATACATTGAAAACACAGAACTAAGAAAACAGTAACTAAATAAATTTTGTAGTTTTAAACTGCTTGTATTAGCTTGTTTTACTTTATCATACTTCTTCATTTAAATGATTTGTCATTGTTAATCAAAAATAAAGCAAGCGAGTCCTAGTGAAAGTTTCTGTTTCCGACAGCATTTTAACGCAGCATTAGCCCAGCAGAGAAGCACGTGTGAAGCAGCGGCGCTCCCGTCTCCTCCAATCAGAGCGCTCGTCTCCCTCTGCCTGCTCCAATGGGAGCAGCGCGCGTGCAGGTGGCCGCGCTGTTATCAGAGAGTCCCTCCCAGCAGAGAACCAGTCCATTTATGAAAGACCAGCAGACCTCTTAATGGTTTCCATCAAAACCACTAAAAACATCATCAGAGCGTCCGACTTCCGCCAGGATCCGTGTGACGGACGCATGCAGCCTCCTCTCAGCTGACAGACTGCCACCAAAACAAACCCACGGAGACGCGTTTACGGCTTCCAGCGGACTCCCAACTCCCCGGCAGAGAAGAAGTTTCCTTCAGGATACTTTTCTGGAGAAGGCGTCAGAAGTGGCCCGGCTCCTGTCCTCCACCGGTCCTCTCTGCGCCTTCGTCTACCATCTTATTTCCAGTTTTTTCTCCGGGCCAGTTTTGGCGGTTCATGTCCACAAATGTTAGCGGTGGGGCAGATGGAGGCTAACCGGCAGAGTGCTTTCGTCCTGGGCAGCACCCCGCTGGCGGCGCTGCACAACATGACCGAGATGAAGACGACCCTGTTCCCGTACGCGCTGCAGCAGAGCCCCGCGGGCTTCAAGGCGCCTCCGCTGTCCAGCCTCAACTCGCAGCTCTCCGGCGGGACGCCGCACGGAATAAGCGACATCCTGGGGAGACCCATCACCACCGCCGGCCAGCTGCTGTCCGGCTTTCCGCGGATAAACGGCCTGGCGACCACCGCGGCCGCCGCTGCGGCGGGGATGTACTTCAGCCCGGCGGTGACGCGGTACCCGAAGCCGCTGGCGGAGCTGCCGGGCAGAGCGCCCATCTTCTGGCCCGGGGTGATGCAGGGCTCCCCGTGGAGGGACCCGCGGGTTCCGTGTCCGAGTAAGCCCCGTCTTTGTGTTATTACTGGGTTACCTACAAATACTTAAAAAATTATTTCAGTTTACTGTGTTTCCTCCGTGAGGTTACCGTTTTTTTTCCCGTCAGTGTTTTTTATTATTATTTTATAAATTGAATTTAAGCCATAAATAAACTAAAACCAGGCTATAATATATTTTAAAATGAATTCAAAATGAATTCTAGATGACCTGTTTTAATATTGCCATGTTATAATTTGAAATAAATATCTTACAAATAAAACATTATTTTTCACTTTAATAGTTTAAAATAAATCAAAGATACTGTTCATACTATTAACTTTAATGTGACTCTTTCCAGAAGATTTACACTTGTTTTAAACACAGTTTTAAAAAAATCACACACAGTTATAAAAACACTGCTAAGCTTTTAAGGATTATTGATGAAGGCATGTGTAAACTTTAATTGTATATTTTCTATCACACCTCTATTGATTCTTTTATTTGATGTTTTTTCCAGCTCAGGCTAACATCATGGTGGACAAGGACGGCAAGAAGAAACACTCCAGACCGACCTTTTCAGGACAGCAGATTTTTGCACTGGAAAAAACTTTCGAGCAGACAAAATACCTGGCCGGTCCGGAGAGAGCCCGCCTGGCCTACTCGTTAGGGATGACCGAGAGTCAAGTCAAGGTAAACACTTCTCATCTGGACCCAAGTGCGCTTGGCTTTCTGCTGGTTTTAAAGACCAAAAGATAAAAGTTGCTTCTAAAGCGAATATTCTTCTTACTGATGTGGTAGTGTCTGGTGATTTCACCAGCCTCCTCTTGGACCTGTTGAGCATCTCCTGCTTCTCTCCTCCACAGGTTTGGTTCCAGAACCGGAGGACCAAGTGGCGGAAGAGACACGCGGCAGAAATGGCCTCGGCCAAGAAGAAACACGACTCGGAGACGGAGAAGATGAAGGAGAGCTCGGACAACGACGACGACGACGAGTACAACAAACCGCTGGACCCCAACTCGGACGACGAGAAAATCACGAGACTGTTGAAAAAGCACAAGGCCAGCAACCTGGCGCTGATCAGCCCCTGCAGCAACAGCTCGGACACCTTGTGATGCCACAGCAGCTGCACGGGCGGTGGGGTGGGGTGGGGGTCCAAAGAACGGGGGACCGAGGGGTCCCCGCGGGGCTCTTTCCGACCCGGTTTCCACCTGACGTAACGGGAATCACATGTTTTTCAAAAGTATTTACTCAGCTCGAAAATGCGTAAAAGTGTGCGCCGGGACGCACGGAGGACTCGTCCGTGAAACCTCGGCCTCTCGGCTGCGTCCCCACCCACCTGCGGACACTAAACACACGGACTCAAGAAGACGTTTGTGTCACGCTGAAAGGACGGTTTTAATGAGAAAGGAAAAAAAAAAAAAAGCCTCCCGCGACTCTCAGAGTGGACTTTTAACCGCAGATGAAAACGCAAACTATACATTAAATTCCCACGGTCCGGATCAGTGTGCGTGGCTCTTTACATTCCTGCTGAGTTCATTTACTTCTCCGCGTAATGCGGGACATTTATGCCTTTACATTTGTCATCCGAGCAGAGGAGCCTGTCACTGTCGCCGTGCATGAGAACAGTGCGCGCCCTTAGGTGGGATCATCCTGCATCTGGCATCGTTTGCAGTTGTTTTCCACGTTTTGAACGCGTGGAGAAAATCGTTGCTCAGTTTTAGATCTTTCAGTTTTGGGTTTGTTTGTTTTTTTAAGCTTTGAATATTGCTGGTTTCCCAGCAGCCCACGCAGATCCGGACGCCAGACAGACAATTTGAGAGTGGAGGTGAAGTCGGGGCCTGTGACGCTTCTGAAGCTCACTCCAAGCAGGGTATCCACGTCCTTCCAGGCTGACAAGCAGACTTTCCACGGAACGAGAGTAGCTCTGAGACCTGTTGAGAATGTATATATTTTTTACAGAATAAGTTATGTTTGAAGCCTCCTCCCTCCGCTGCCCTCGTGCGCTTATGACCCCCCACCCACGCCCCCCACTTCAGATATACAAGCTGCTTCATTTTTATTCCTGCAGAGTAACGCTGCCCCCACCCACACCCACACCTCTTCCCCTCCACCTTTTATTGAACTCTCGATTCAGTACTCGGGCACAAAAATGTATAGACGCAAAATGCTGTAAATAATTCCTGTAAAAGAGGAGAAAAGAAGAAAAAAAGCAGCTTGTTTGAACGACGTCAGGGCTTTGGTTTCGTCTGGAAAAGTTTTTACCTCATCACGCAGGAGGACAGAAAACTGGAGCATCCTTTCATTTGAAAAATAAGAGAATTATTGCTTCCGGGAAGGTTATATGAAGAAGAAAAAAAAAGACTTTGTATAATGAATAAATTATTTAACAAGCGTTTCTGTTTTATTATGGGTTTTGATTTTATGTATAAATTAAAAAAAAAAACACGGCCGTCATTAGCTGAACTTTATTATTGGAAATAATGATTTCGAAAAAAATAGTTTTTAAAAATAATTCCCTGAATAGTAACTTTATTATTTAAAAAATTTTAATATCATGATTATTTTCAAATCCAGGTAAAATTATTTTTTACCTTTTTTATTTTCTAGTCACGATTATTTAAGTCTTTTCTTTTCTTGTGAAATTCAATAATTATTTATTACGACTACTGACATTTTTTATGTTTTGTGTTCAGTTTAATAAATATGTAGAGTAAAAAAAAATTAGGGAATGCTTTAATAATCGCAAATGGCAGAAAATAATTAATGATGCATAAATATACATTTTTAAAACAAAATGTATTAACTCAGTGGAATTTAAAGGTTATCCAACCATCACATTGATATCTCAGTTGTCACTAACTTGATGTAATATGGAGATGAAACGTCCCATTAACTTCTTCTTCTAAGCAGTGTATTTGTGCTGGACAGAAGAGCGCCCCTTGCGTCTCGCCTGCGCTGTTGCATCTGCCGGAAGTCGCTTAGAATCGATGGGCGCTATCAGCCAATCAGAAACCAGCATTCAGTATCTTGAAATTCATCTGTGGAGTTTTCCATAATCCTGAATAAAATGAGCACCTGCTCCCGAGGAGAAAGGCTCCAGAGGAGGAAAATGAAACTACTGTCATTTATCGACATAAAAACCTTTTAAGAACTTTAGTTCTTTAAAAAAATACAGAGTCCAGTTTGAGAGAAGTGTGGGTAAAGTTAAAATCTGAAGATAGTGTAATGGTGAGTTTACATTGTGCAGTGATGTTTTGAAGGGCTGAAACATGTTTAGCGTGGATTTCTGAGACCTGTTTTCGATGCTTGGGAGATGTTCTCCCTCCTGAAAACATGCAAATGATTGCTAATAACGTGAATAATAACAGAAATAATGGCTAATACTGGCTGAGGAAGACGTGAGGGCCTTTTTTTTTGGAATAACCTGAAGTAAATAGTAAACAAACTGGACAACTGGTCAGAAGACAACAAATCTGTGGCAAGCAAAAGAGAATAATCAAATATGATACTTTGACAAGTTGTCAACAGAAGCCTGAAGGCATCTTTGATCGTTTTAGATCCCAATCTGCTGTACTTCCACTATTAAAGTTCCACTTGTCTGTGGTGACACTGAAGTTGACGGAAATCATGAATATCTGGATGATGTTGCCACTCAGTTCTCCTGAAACCTGCAGGCCCGTCTCAAAGCCCGCTAAACAAAACATGGAAGACGAAACCTTCACCACAGTTGGTGGGAACTCTGAAATCATACCATGAGGATTTTGCAGATTTGATGGAGAGCTTGTAAATGAAGACACAAAATAAGAGAAAGAAGACAAAGCAGAGGTTGAGCTCTAATGGTTTTTATTGCTTGAGAACTGCATCACCTACAGTAGAGACCAGGCTGTTCAGAAAGAAGGGGCTAGAATAAAATCTCTATCTGCTTTATGGAGTGAAGACACAAGTGCAGCTTATACTCCTACAGCATACTCATGATGGCCAGCAGAAACAAAAACAAGCAGGGCTTTTTTTTTCTTTTTTTTTTTTGCCTAAAAACCAAATCGCACGAGACGACAAATTCTGCAGCAAGCACAAAATAATTTCCACTTGTGGTGATTCTGGTGAAAAAAAAACAAAACAAAACAAAAATATCCCAGAGGATCATCGTGGTGGCTTCAAAACAGTCTGAAACCTGTAGTGTGGTAAACCAAATCAATAAAAACAAGAAGAAAAGAAAGGGAACAAACAGTGGCGTCTCCGCTCGCCCCTTTAATGCTCCGACTATTTGCAGTGAAGGCTGCCCACGGCTACGTGCACAAGGCGGAAAAGCAAGAGTCCCCGCTTTTTTCCTCGCATTTAGAGCTCCTCTCGTTTTCTTACGTTTTAAAGTCAACACCTTTTACAGACAGACTAAGAACCGCTCAACTCTTACACTCTTCATCTCTGTGTAGCATACTTGGCACCATAATGCAGTAACAAAAAATAGACAAAAAGAAAACAGTTTACATTTTAAGGACACCCAAGCCTGTCTAAAATATCACATTCAGAACCATAATATTATAGAAATAAGTTAGAGTACGAATAATAATGACATAATGTGAGAGTTATATATATAAATATATATATCTATATGTATATAGATATATATATATGAAAAATTATCTTATATATACTTGCTTGGTCTATGGCACTGCTTAAAACATTCTTGGATAGGCAATAAATCGCTGAACAGGTTTTCTGCTGCTCTCTTCTTGAACAGACTCACTCCGAGTTTCCGTGGCAACAGGAACAACCTCCGTTTCTGTGCACGCTTCAGCATCGACATTTTGGTAAGAATTATAAATTATCCTCTTTAAAAAGTACAGCATATAAAATGAAAACTCCACTGATGTGTCAGGCATGTTAAATAAACTAAGAATTATATCTATTCCAACCACAAAAAAAGGACCACAAAGTTTGGTCAGAGAAGAGAACGGCAATAAAACCATCAAAGGCTCTATGTTATACTGTCAAATGTACAAATAAACCTAACAATATTGATATACAACTTTTTTTTCGCATTGCACTTTTCTTTTTTTAAAACACCTTAAATATTGAATGGAAAGTAGCTTCTATACATAGAGGCTTACCTAAAAATGGCCAGTACGGTGTCTAAAAGTATGTAGTAGGACTGATTTACATTAGAGTTTTGGCAATGAGGCTGTGGCGTGGAAAGAGCCGTCTGTCCGTCTGTTCGCTCGTCTTTTTGTTTCTTCTCTGGGGACTGGGGTTGCATGGCAACGGTGAGGTCAACGATGTGCGTGTGTGTGTGCGTGCATGTGTGTGTGTCTCTGATCTGGAGCCGGGGCCTTCGGGTGCTCGTCCCCATCTCGACAAGCGTTTGGTGGAGGTAAACCGGATGGATGAGGTGTGTGGATGACGGCGACTGCTCAGCTCCGCTGAAAAAGTTTGTCTCGGTTCTTCAGTGTACGCTTGTGCAAAGGTGTGTGTGCGCGCGCGCGTGTGTGTGTGCGTGTGT
>JAOWBL010000007.1:475907-515895 GCA_028564865.1 Zenarchopterus dispar | reverse complement strand
GTGTGTGTGTGTGTGTGTGTATCCCAGGAGTCTCCTGGGGGACCTTATGACCCTTTTTCAAACGCTAACAAAATGTTTTAAAGTTTTAATGAAATATCTGACATGACTTCAGGGATATAGTTAAAAGGCTCATTTTACGTCAAATCTCAAACACTTTTGTTCACAGCATGCAGTTTAAGGGGACCAGTCATCTACTCAACACCATTATACATCTTTTGTTGTGCCACATCAAACCAAAAAATGTCAACCTGCAGGTGGAGCTAGAAAAGTCAGATCAACACAATCAAAGTCAAGATGTTAGTAAATGTTAATTGTGTTGACCTATCAGTGAAAGATTCAGCGTTGCTTTCTGTGCAGTTTATTTATTAGTTCTCTATTTTCCAGCACGATTTTGTAATGAACTGTGTTTTAATAAATATGTACACTTTCCTCACACTATTCTGTTTACTAATCGCATGTATGAACCTAAAAAACTTTTTTTTTGTTGATTTTTTGGATTCCTTCTCAACATCGGGTCAGTGACAATAAATGATGCTAATACTATACACTAGTTGGTCTAACTTAGTGCAGATTAGTCAAAAAATATAAACCAACTGTTCCATCATAAAATGATCAAAGTACCTCTGAAAATTGCAAGTCAGTCCTGAAATGATCCCCTGGTTTTATTATGTTGTAAAAATGAAATCAGTGTGAATCCTCAGCCATTTACAGTCCAGACAGACGGGTGTGCTGACATCATACCAGCGACACCATTTCAACAAAAATCATAAAACTGTTTTCGGTGAGCGGGGGTAAGGCTGGGGCATGAGCTCATCTGGATGGCGCACACACACACGGACCCCCCGTCAGGTGAACAAACAGACCTGCAGAGGGCTACTTCAAGAAGTCTCCTGCCTCCAATTAGCATTAATAACACTCGAGCCGTGGGGGAAATGCATGGAGGTTTTGGTATGCTAATCAAAGGCTAAAGAAGAGATCCAAGGATAAAAGCGAGCGTGAAGAATAGGATGAGTGAAACAGATAGAGACAGGGAGGCAGAAGAGAGGGGATAAAGACGGATCAGACAGAAAGGCAAAGTGAGGGCGGAAAAGAGCAAAGTCTTCAAAGGCTTGGAGAGCCGCTCGGCTTCAGGGTGGCCTGAATGCTCACCCTTCCTGAGGGATGGTCTGGGAACAATCCTCCTATCAGGGACTCTCTTACAGCTTTATTGACTAACAGGCATGGGGTCATTTTGGTGTTAAAGAGATAGAGAGAAAATCAAGTTTTCCCCCCTCGACTACTTCAAACAATGAACTCTGAGAGGCGAACTTCTCCAGACGCTTCAGCAACACACCTCGGCTATCATGCAGTCATTTTTGATGATAGTCACCCATTGTAAAATCCCCAACAACCACCTTTAAAGCCTGTTTCCTGTGTGTGCAGGCATAGGCTGTTCCCTTTTCTGTTTTACCGCACCCTCCAATGACTCCAATACAGATAACAAGCCTTAATCAAACAGCAAACAGTCAAACGCAGGGGCCAAGTGATTAATGTGTCCAAATGGTGAGTGCACAAACACATCGTGGAGTGTAAACGTAACGAGAGGGTGTGTGGGCTGGAGGTCGTCAACTCGTATCAAACCCTTATTGCCAACAAAAGACTAATCGTACTCATTAATGAGCTAAACTGTGAATCTGGAGGCGAGGCGGCGTTGCGCTTCCTGGGATCCGAACCTTCTTTATCCTCCCGCTTGTTCTGCTGACTTTACAGATGATACGTGTGTGTACGGCTCCACGGTGAGACCCACTCGCAGCCATCCAGATCTCATCAACTCATGCTTGGCTTGGGGTTTAATGTTTGACCGGGCCGCTGGCACATCGCTCACATATGCTGGTGCTGGTGTCCACCTGTGCGTCTTTCAGCGGTGAAAACGACCTGAAGAGGGTCACTCAGCCTCGCCCAGAGGAGGGAGAGGCCGAGTTGGGTGGTTTACTGCAGCTACACAGACTTTATCTGGATGGGACTGTAATTCTGAACTCTCGAGTCTTTCCCAAACATCAGAACAAAAGACAAAGATGGAAAAAAAAAGCACAATAAAGACTCAAAGAAGAAAATGCCGTGTTTTTAATGTGTGCTAAGGTTTTGTTAAAGAGCCAGACAAGGACCAGATACTCCAGACTTCCTTGTCCCATATTCTCTTATCTTTGCATCAAAAGCCATTATCTCAATCTACATAATGACAAAATGACAGGTGAAACAGTGGACTATTCACTTGCTGAGTATTTAATGAGGGTAATATAAACTTAGGAGTATAGGCAGGGCAGGAAGCCAGAGATAAGAGCTGTTGTATAAGAGAGACAAGGTCAAGGGTGTTAAACAGCATCGTGGGACGTCGGCGTGGCCACTGCAGAGCCGGGGTAGGCTAAAAAAATTCAGAAACTGTGGGTTTCAAAAGACTCGCTGCCTCCACATCCATGTTTGTTTGCTGTTGTCAGGGGAGGCTTGGCAAAACACGACGCATGCACACACACCCAGATTCAAAAAGATCAGCCAAATGCTATCAATAAAGCTGAATGTTTGCTTCGGTTTGTAGGGCTGGGAAGCTCGCAGGCACAACATTGGCACAGCGGAGCACAAACAGAGTCAAATGCCATCGGCAGTTCAAGCTTTTGCAGCTTTGCTGGGGTTCAGCTACGACAGCGACGACAATTTCTGCCTTCAGCTGCTCTAAATGAAGACGAGAAGACACAGATGGCATCCATTTAATCCTGTCAATGCAAGACTGTTTGAACAAAGCTGCCCTGTCAGTGGCATTGTCTCAGACTAGAGGCATACACGGCAGCAGCAGATCTTGAGCTATTATTGCCACAGTTGCCCCTCATCATTTTCACTGGCGCTCTCGTATTTAGGATGATGAATGTGCCCGTGCTCATAAAACAATGTTCCTGTTCAGTAGATCAGCCTGTAATGCTGGAACCAGCCAGCACAAGTCACACACTCACAGCGGCTCTGGCTAAACACCGTCGCTTAACTCCCGACTGTGCTTCAGCACGGCGCGGCTGCTGACCGGGCAGAGAACAAGAAGGCTAATGTATTCACGAGCAAATATACACGCAGGGAGGGTGAGATCATTTGTAGAGGCCTTCAGAGCGCAGGGATGCAGAGTGAAGAGTGTTGTTCACAGAACAAGCACCGTTACTGTACGCAGAAGAGCCATCTGTGTGAGCACTTCCTTCGAGTCTCCAGGAATTTTCCACTGATCTGACAATCCCCCCTTACTCTCTTATTAGCAGTTATTGGGAAACTGGCAGGTAGCCATTTGTGTATCTTGACTGAAATCGCTCATAAAAATCATTGTGCCTGGCATCAGCTTTCAGAGCTCCTCCTTCCAGTTTCCCAGCAGGCAAGATGCTTTCTGGCTTGCCCTCACAGACTTCCAGGGCTGCAAACGTGCCGACACTGGTGCCGGGGTGCTTCCTATGCAGCCAGGACAAAAAGTGTTTATCAGTGTGCGCCTTTTGCCAGACCTCCCCTCCTGACCTGAAGGGCACGTTGGGCTCTTCTGCTTTGATCCATGTCTAGACTTGACAAACAGCCAGAACCAGAGACACCCCGGTCCTTCCAAAGATCTTCCCGTCACTCGACGGGAAGTTCAGCAGAGAAGTCAGCCAGGTTTATTAACACGCAGAAAATGTCAGCGACAGTCTGGCTGAAGCAGGTTTATACTGAATGCAATAATCCAGCCACAATGTTCAAGTATGTGCAGTATTTGTCAGATTATAAATAAGTTAATCAGTTTTGACTGAAAAAAGAACAGTTTACTAAAAGTAATCAATACTGTAGATATGTTAGCATGCCGAAATTAGCAATCAGCTCAGTGTACAGGGTCTTGTTTGGTTTAGTTTGTATGTGTGTAGTTTTGAACAACTGTTCAGATTAGATGTTTTATACCCATCTTCTAACCCTCTGAGACCAATTTACCATCAAAGTACCTTTTTTCAGTGCAGCAACAGGAGTTGAGGAACGAGACATGAGTCCCACTCCAGACGTCTGTGAATGTAAAGCTTCAGCTACTACACATTCCTTGTTTTTTGTACCGTGTATTTCCATCTTTAAAAACAGGCTCATGTGACAGCAGCCATCTATTCTACTTCCCCCTTCTCCCCATCTTTCTTCCCACCAGCTTCCACAGCATCTTCTTGCTCTGAAATCACTCGAGCTGTCCATTGATAGAGTTATGCAGCTAGACTGATGTCACTCAAAATCTCCCTCAAAGCCCATTTCAGTAACCATGTTACCACCAGAATACATTCTCCCTCTATCCCTCATCATATACTGCAGTTTTTTTCCAGAAGCTGGAGTCCCGATTCAATTTTTGCATCGATCTTGTGCAAAAGAAACAGTATGGAAATCAGATCAGAGCAGTACTAAAAGCTTTCCCCTAAATCAATCAGACTATATGAGTAAGTTACTGGTGCTTTCTTATGTTTTAGGGGATATTACTTTAGTTATGCCATTTGAAATATGAAATAAAATGTACCATTACTCGCAGTTTGTTTTACATCTGATAAAAACAAACTGTCTCTAAACATATTAGTTGATGAATTCACTCATCTTTCCGTCTCCGATTAGTGATTAAGTAAAACTACTGAGCGTACATGTGTTCCTGTACAGGGCTGTGTGAGCTGTCCGGCGGTCCGGCGGGCTCGGCAGCCGACTGGCTCCAGGTCCAACAGTGGCGAGGCCCGGGCAAATTCCTCACCCCGGTGCCCAAGTACTTAGACGTGTCACAGCCAACTTTGACAGATGACTTCTTGAAAGTAAAGAGATATGCATTTTACAGCTTGAGGCCTTGGCAGCAAAGAAAAAGGAAGAATTCCTGAGTGTGAGCATGCAAACTGTTGAAGTTATCAGTTTCCTGTAACGGGAACTGAGAAGTACGTTTCTAAAAACTGAGTGGTAGCTTCTGGCCAAAAGGGCAGAACACACCGACGACATACAGCGTGCATCAATGCAGCCCAAACTATTGTTTTACAGATGTGATATGTGGCTGCTGGCAGCAGGTTACAAGTTGCAGGGATCTGATAGGCTCTCAAAAGTGTACTATTCTTAATCACTAATGCTCCTGATTTATGTATTTTAAAACATGTTTTTTGATTTTACATCACTTACTTTGTTCTTCTTTGCTGATTTTAACATGAAGGAGTGCAGATGAATTGCTGGAATTTGAAAAATATCCAGCGCTATGCAAACCACAGTCCTGAAAGTTCAGGAGATTATCTGGCTATGGATCACTCCATAGACGGAAGTACAGGGGATCCACAGCCAGTCATAAATCATCAGCTGAATTAGTTTTAGATTGGTAAAAGTAATTCTGTGTTACAATACCAACTGTTCGGGATAAATCCTACTAAATGGCACAAGTATGCCACCTGCTGACAGAAACCGGTACTTGCTTTTAGCAGTAATAGTACAGGATTATTTTAGGAATTGACACCATTGAAACTCCCGGCTGCAGTGATTCACTTTCAGTTTTTTCTTTTGAGCTTAAAGACGCTTCAGGAAGAAGCTGGACCCTTCGCTTTTCCTGACAATTGTTCCTGAACCACTTTATTTTCCGATCTGGGTTTACCCTCGGCGGGATATCTCATTTTGTGACATCTTCTCAGCTACTGGGCAATACAGAGAATTAACTTTCAGATTAAACGTTTGTGACTTGTATTGATTTATAGATTGGAAGCAGAGTGAGGGGTGTGTGTTTGGATGTGTGCGAGTGCGCGTCGGCGAGGGTGTGTTCTGATGGCCTGCATTAAAAAGAGTAATAACCTCACAGATGGCGAGGGGCTGGTCCAGAGCAGGCTATATGATGGAGAACAATCGTTGAGGCTTGATTGCTCAAGGAGCACAAGGCAGACCTGACAGGGGGAGGGGTCACGGTACATGAGGGTGTGCATGTATGTGTGTGTGAGAGAGAGGGGGGGGAGTGGGAGGACGGGGTTGTTTAAGTTTAACTAGGCCTCTGCTACCCATTGCAAAGCGGACAATGATGTGGTTTGTCGCACACGCACGAGTCGATCAAATCAGATTTCATATGCTGCTCCTGGCTTTCATCTATTTGATTCATCATCACCTCAAGTATGTGGAAATCATTTGTATTCTTTCACAGCAGCACATTCATTTCTCCCTGTGGAGAGATGATTCAGTGTTATGTGGATAGGTGCAGAAGTCAGCCAGCGTAGAAGGACAATAAATCCACCTGTCACTTATGCAAAGTGATGTAAATGGGGTCCATGATTAAGACACAGAGTCATTTAAAAACAGGGACTCGCAGAACCTTGACACACACACACTCAGTTCAGTCTTGAGCTCTGACACGCAGCCTTACACATCCACACACACAATCTCCAACTCACACACATTTTGATCATTCTATGTCTCCAAAGCCCTTTCTCTCTCTCTCACACACACACACACACTCACATACACACATTAAAATCCCTCGCCGCCCCGCGCATGCCACGAGAGCAGTTTATCAAGTAATTATTGTTTGATTACAGCGTTTCATTATCTGCACTGATTGAGTCACAACCGACGGCAAAGGTCAAGCGCCATTAACGCGCTGCTCCCGAAACATATTTCCGCGCCGGCCGCGTGTTTGCCCTCCCTCTCCTCTGAAAGGGCTAATTGCAAATGCATTTGTTTGAGGAAGAGGATACCACCAGCTCCGACGTCCCCCAAGTCCCGCTAAGACAGAATTATCAACGCTGCTCAAAGAGCTGGTGCTGCGGGACACGGGAACGCAGAAACACAAGGGAGAAGATCAGGATCAGATGCAATCACACCGATGTAAATACTCTAAGTGCTTCCGACAATAATTGATTTGAATTGATCATTTGATTTGGTGATAATGAGTCCTTAAAGCCTGAATAGCATTTACCAACATGTGAAGGTACCATGTGTGTGAAAGTTGACCTCTTTCAGCATCCTGTCTCTTTCTTGTATAGACTAACCCACTCCAAATTTAGCCATTTTGGATTTTTAAATAAACTTAAAGATATGTCTTCTTTTATGGTTTGAGAATGATCCCTACAGCCAAATAAATATAATTTAAAATCCATTAAAAAAAGAAAGAAAACTGAAAACATTCCTTTTTAACAGTCTTAAAACCTCTTTTGAGTCAGTTTATCATCTAATCGTTGATTCTGCTATTAACATCTGCTTCTCATGTCCCTCTAGCGCTCATTTTTCAGCATTTAATTTCATTATTTGTCAAGAGAGCCACACATTGCTTCTCAACCTGCCGGAAAGTTTAGATAAGAATGTATTTTTAAGCCCATCACCAGCAAATAAAACGTGTTATCTGGTCACGTTCAGTTTTTTCAAACTGTCAATTTACTATTTTTTTTAGTCATTTTTAAATGGATGAACAAAACCATGTCAATAATTTACAATAAAAACTGAAAGTCTAACCTCTCAAACTGTTTCTATCTTATATCAACGTTGTTTTTTCCCCCCACATGATTGGAGGTGGAGAATTGAATGTCAAGTGACAGTTCTGTTTTAAGAGACTCTATTTTAACAATATGTAGGTTTTAAAATGTATTTCAGGTTTATATAGATTAAATACCATGAAAATGTCAGGTGTAATAAAATATGTATCCAGTAAAATCCTGTACATTTCATATAAAACAATGAGCACAACTAAATGTTTAGAAGGTAAATAAAAGGATATAAAATGAAGTTCTGTAGGTGGGTGCTGACTCCATACCTGGGTGGGAAAGAGATCTCCAGCTCATGCAGTCGATCCTTGAACACTGACAGTTCTTTGTCAAACTCTAAAAGCTGTGGAAAACAGGAAAGAATGGAGATGAAAAGAAAAAAATTAAAAAACGCAACACAAATGACTGGTGTTAAATATGTTGTGAAAATGTGTAACTTTCCAGCTCTCTTCCGACTAAATAACTAAGTGCATTTCCATGTAAAAGCTCAAACTTTTTTCCCCCTCCAGTGGCATTTTTAACAGTTATTAGGAGATGGGGGCAGAGTTGGGGAAGACACGCAGCAAAGGGGCCACAGGCGAGACTCGAACCAGGGCCGTAACAGGGTGAGCTGCTCACCCTGGCGAACTGTCCGGCACCTCAGTTCACACACAAAACAAGGACACACCTTATTCAACAAAAAAACATTAAAGTCTCCTTGAATTCAGCCTGTTTAATTTGATTTCTGATATGAACTGATCCCAGAACCCAATACTCATCTATCACTCCGACCAAAGTCCAAGAGAGGCAAGGATTTGTCAAAGACACTTGATGAGGACCCCATCTCTGGTCTCATCCAGTTACTTGCACATACCCGTCATTGCTGCAGTATTGACAGCAGTCCACTGGTTGTGTGTGTATGTGTGTGTGTGTCACTAACCCTGCCCTACTGGAGTCTCTCTCTCCACAACAACCATGCATCCACACACTCTTCATCAATCATGTCTCCTCACCCAGCTGTACTCACTCACTAGTGTGCACATACACTTCCCCCAGTTTCCCCCCTTTCACAAAAGCCATAAATCATTAGTGAAAAGTGCAATTAGTGGCTCCTTGTACACATTAATTATCTGGGAGATGAACAGGTAGCTAGGGCACCTGCATGACTGCCTCCCTGAGAGACTGACAGCGACGTTTCCCAGCAACCCTTAGAGGACCTTGCGCCAGCCCCGCCCTTTCCTTTCAGACAGGAAGACATCAAGATGAAACTGAGCTATGTTGGTTTAGTGGTAAATTGGGCTATTGTACATGATTCAAACACAAGGCAACAATTACGGCCCGATGAAGAGCTCATCCTCAGTGACAGCAGTTGTATGGTAAGCTCGGCATTAATGACACTGCATTCTTGTATTACATGCGGCGATATGTTGATGGGAACATAATGAAGTATCAGCTGAGATAACATGCAGGGTAATATCTGGAAGGACGTCTTCACAAAGTGGCGACGGGGAACAGGGAGGTGGATGTCATCTGGGTATTATTATATCAGTGGAAGGTAACTGCTGCCTTCCATCTACGCTGGCACGTTTATGTTGTCTATGCATTGTTTGTGTTCACGTCACTGGTGAGTGCTCATTTATAAAAACGAGTCCGGCGTGCTTGTGTATGTGTGATGATGTGCCACTGGTGTAGAACGCTGGCCATTACTCGCAGTCACAGGGGCCTCCCAGACAGAGTCTCGGTGGTTCAGAAGGGCAGATGTGCTGCATTCATCAAAATCACACCGCCGGGGTCGCAGGAGAGACTCACACACTGTGGATGAGGGATGGCAGAGCAAAGGATGCAACCCACGCTCCACTGTGCACCCTCTCTCACCATCCACCTACACATAACGTCTTTTAGTACGCTTTAAAAGCTTGACCAGTACTGATTTTTTTGAGGCCGATAGCAGTGACGATCATTTTTAGTAATGTTTATATTTGACCAAGTTCATACTGGGGTAAGGGAGAAAGCTTTTTTGTTTGTACAAGCGTGTTCATTGCTGCGATTAGGTTAATCTGAAGTAAAGAGGATGAGCAACATATGGCAGCGTTTATCCACAGGGTTTGTGCCTTAAGTGAATGTTGAAGATTCATCCAGGTGAATGGAAAACCCTGCAGCCACGAATTTCACACTACATTTCATCCCAGGTCAATTAAGCATAATGCTCTGCTGCTCTGCTGGGTCACTGGCTTGAAAAAACTGCTTATATGGGTCCAAGGCCTCATGACATTATAGCACCAGCAGTAGTTTGTCAACCAGAAATGACCTTGGGAGTTGAAGAGGGGGTGGTGTTAGATAATGCTGCTCAGGCAATAACGCAGAGCTGAAAAGGATGAAGAAGAGTCATGGCAAGAACTACCCTGTCATGGGCTCAAATTTCCGACTTTGCTTGGATGATCAGCATGCTCCTAAATCAGACTGCTGGTGATGGTTAAGGAGAAGGGGTGAAAAAAGAGCTCAAACGCCGTCTTTGGCCTCCGACTGTCCCTCTGAGCATGCTGGCCCCCTCGTCCGCCACCTGTAATTGTGCTTTGATTTACGAATTGTCAAATATCACCTGTGACAACACTTGCTGCGATCAAAGCCAATCAATAAATGTTGGGGTGAAAGGTCATTTAATTTGATTTTTACACCTCACACTTGGCTTTCATTGCAGGGATCATATTTTTCCTTCTTTTTATGGTATCTTCATTATTTCGTGTGGAAAAGCGATAAACTGTCACTGACAGGGCAGTGGGATTGGGATGGGGGTGCCTGGTGTTGGAGAGGAGGGCAACAACAACAAAATACCAAAGTTCAGCTCAGCTCACCAGCAAACTCTAATCTACACATCAGCCAGTGATAAAAGAAGGAATGTAAACAGACAAGGCATTTCTGTTAAAATAGTAGAAAAACATCCAAAGTCATTATGATAATGAAACAATCTAATTCTTTTCAACCAACTAAATTGATGAAGCCTTATATATAAAAGGTGAACTGTTTCCAAGAACCATGAAAAGGAGGTCCAGCTGCTTTGATTTAAGACTTTGATTATTATCATGGACTGCATGACTGCTAATCTACATCAACATGCTTCAACCAACTTAACGCAGCAAAATGAGTTTTTTCCCCCCCAATGATGACATCAGTTTTCATTTCATCTGAACAAATAATTAATTATTTATAGGAAGTGTCACATACATTTTTTTCTTTATTTCTTAAAAGACAGTAAAACCTACAATGATCACCAAAATAATACTGAAACTGGTAGAAGTAAAAATAAATAATAGTTCACTGAATGCAGACTACTGAAAATCAGACACTGGTTTTGAAGAGTGGTTCAAGAGAATCATTAAAAAAAAAATAGCAGCAATAAATATTAGGCAATAAATAATGGGCCTAAAAAAATAATGGACAAGAATGATGGTACCCTTAATATGTTTCTTCCTTTTAAATCCCTCACTGCAATCAAGTGATTTCATTAACTCTATATGAGACTAAAAAAAAATTACTTTTGCCTCAGTTTTGTCTCATTTGTTCAAAGGACATTCTCCTTGAAGCTTTGTGGTGCGTAAATGCCCATCTTTTTTAATGATTCTGTTCAGCCTCAGTTCAAAAGCAATGCCTGATTATCCATCTGTCAATTTCACTAAATCATTATTTCTTATTACTTTTGTGAGTTTTAAGCTATTTCAGAGACCATTGTTGGCTTTTCTTTCTTTGACTGAAGGGTACCAACAAATTTGTCCACATGTGTAGATCTTGTGGTCCCCTGTCCCTACTATCGTCATATCTACTAACAAAACCGTATCACTTAACTGTATCACTATATCAAACAAAACTAGTGCACGGAGCTGCAGTGGACATCATGGCAGTCGTGACTAAGGGACTCAAAAAAGCAAAGATAGAAGAGGAAACTAAAGTGACTGAGGAAGAGACTCAACAAAAGCGAAAATCAGATGGTGGTAGAAAAGTGACCTAACGTTCATGCCTACAAGGGAACCCTCTGAGTTCAAACTTGCAAATGCTCCTTGGTATTGCTTTGAACTCACTGAGGCTTTTTCAAATAACTTGTCTATAAATACTTGTCTACAGGAGTCCAATACGCAGGAGAGAACTAGACAAAATACATCTTGAATTGTAAACTCTGGTTGTATGGAAATGATGGGGTCGAGGAAAGTAGCCATTAAAAGTTCTCAGTCCACGGAGAAGGTTCCTGGGGTCAAAATGCATTAAATGTCTAAAGCACATAAAGCTCACTGTTCATGAAAACCATTTACTCTTATAAGGTAAAACAGCCAATCAATTCTTTCGTTAAGCATTCAGAGTAGAGACGACCTAAATTAAAAAGATATATCCAATGTCAAATCAGTTTATCTCAATAGTTTACGGTCAGTTTTCATTTAGCACGACTTCTGTTTTGCCACTTAAGACTCGTGACAGGTGAAATATGGGAGAACTTAGGGACGAGGCAGCATTTGTGTTTTTTTTTGTTTTTTTAAATGCCCTTCTCGTGTTTAAAATGTCCCTTGGCTTTTGAGTAATGCTGAGGAATACGCCGGCAGCATGACGAAGAGAAGCATGCCAGACAGATAGGTTCATCACTTGCTAAAGCTTGTACACAAACATATCCTGGTCCCCCATCTGCCGACACCACACTGATAAAGTCACAATAAAGAGATACTGAAACAAAATCAATGGGGACGGAGGAGGGAAACTGCTGTGTGCTTGTGTGTGTGTGTGTGCAGCAGGCGAGGAAGAAACTGATATCCATAGAGAGCACGCATGCGTGCACACCCGCACACACCCATGCTCCTCCCATCTCTCCACCGAAGCAAGGCCCCATGGTGCCCCTTGACGCCACAAGCGCCCGGAAAATTTAATCTTCCCAAATACTCATCAGGACTCTCCATCGTCCTCCCGTGACAGCGCTGGGGATAATTAATTATACAATTTCGATGGGAATATCGACTAAACAAACCTATTAATCATAGAAAAAGTCAATAGGCATGGACACATTCAATCATGTCCCGGCCAATGATTACTCCTCTCAAAATACAATAATTATTTTCAAGAGCTGCCTCAAATTAAATTTCTGTCAAGCCGGTACAAGTCTTGCAGTTGATGAAGGATGCAATGGATTTTTTTTCTCTCCCCTTCCCCAGTGGAGGAGTGTGGGGAGGGACATTTATCCTTTTGGAAAGGTAGTTTGTTTTATAAGGATCATAACATGGTGTGTTTAACTAGACCATGACCATCAGATTATCTCTGATGCCCCCATTATGTCATCCATCTTATCTGGCTTGGGGAGGAAGGGGAGAGGAAGGAGGAGAGGAGGAAGAGAAGGGTGAGGAGCTACATCCGCCTCCTGTGGCAACTGTTTCACAGCCAGGATTCCTGCACATCTCTGCTGATCAAATTCACCCACGTCTTACAGTACAATATACATGCTCGATATCTGCTGGCAGATATTGAGTCATCAAAATGACATATTTGCTCCGAGGCTTTTTAAAATGCTTTTATTGGGAAAATGCATTCACCTAATAATGCTTATTCATTCATACACTTCAATTGCACAATAAACTATTAAAAACTTGACCCATTTTAGACCATGCAAGATAAAATGATGAGTCAGTGATGTAGAAGAAATCAACATAATGGTGTGAAATAAATATTCGGACTACCGGTAGTTATTTGTGCTCCACTGTTACATGCTTTACTATTTGTTCCTTTAATAGAGTTTTACAATTAGGCTGGCCAAAGTATTAGTTTTATGGGCTCTGGAGCTTTGGCAGAGGACAATGAATATTCAAAGCTTTGCTTTCTCTTGAGATTGGGGCTGTGGGTGCTGATGTTCGGGTTGTACGACATGGCTAAATAGGGTGAAACACTGAACAACTGGAGCGAGTTTCCCCAACAACTTTAGTTGACAGTCGCAGCACAGAACATCATCGGACACAGCTGAGGTCTCCGACGTGACGCCACCAGCTGAAATCAACTGTTGCATGGCTGCAGGTGACGTTCACGGCCGCTTGTGTGTCGCAGCTCAGTGTCTTGCAACACAGAAAAGAAAAAAAATAATAATCTGGATTCCAAAATAGGAAACACAGACATCCACCTGAAAACCAAACATCCAGATGTCCCAGTATCCAGGTTTAGTCTCACTTATAGTCAATGACATTTTGTTTTTTAATCGCTTCTTTTCTTGATGTAATGGTTTTAATAAAATGTCTTCATTTTATAAACTAATATGATCTTCTCTTTCTGAGGTGTCATTTTACAACAATCCAGGGAGTGTAGATGGAAAAAAGAGGACTTACAGTAAAGTGCATTAACATAAATCTCTACAGTCCATATCAAATAAACTAATACATTTTTCATAGAAAATTTACCTAATATTTATATTACACCCTACAATAATTCATTTTACCCTAATTTTATTAAATTGTTTTAAAATATAAATCTACTGCAGGTTCAGAAATAGTCTTGCTTTGTTACAGGTTTTATGTGAAGCTTTCATCCAGCGGCCAACGTCATTTCTAAGTCCTGTTACTCCTCAGTTTGGCTCCACAGTTCATTCAGTTGGTGTGTACGAGTGTGTGTGGGCTTGTGTGTCCTTCACAGACTTTAACAAGCTGCAACTTTGAAGTACTTAATCTAATTTACAGAAACATAAAAGTAGAAGACTATGAAAGGTGTTTTTCTGCTGCAGACATTTAAGACTCAGGTGATGTGCATGAACACTTGTTCAATCTTAGTTCAAAGATTTCCGTCCCCTTGTGTTTTGACATACCCCATTTGTCAAGTGTTCATGCTTGTCATGAACTCTTCGGAGTGTTCCGGTGGTACTGCTTCTTGGTTCTACTCTGGTGGTATTGACACAAGAAAACCAGCTCTACGGTGGTACCAAAGGAACCAGTTTTCCTGCTTTAAAATCAGATGCTGGCTGAGAAAAACCCAAATTACTCCAAAGTTTCTGTTTGTAGGGGAATTCGTTGCATCTTCACGACTTGGGATGCCAGCCACAACCGACTTGTGTGTGCTTATTTTAGTGTCCCTGTACTACTAAAAGCTAATAAAGCAGATTTTGCAGCTAAAATGGGTCTTTCATGATCTCCTGTGCTTGGGCATTTCACAGATAATCAATTTGAAATGTTGTAAAAGCAGCTGCTGTTATCATAGAGGAAAGAGAGAGTCTATGGAGCTGATAGATGGAATAGATTTTGTGATAAACCACTTCAAGAGGACAGATAAAAGAAGATGACCGTATAAAGGGTCGGAGTGTAAAGGGTTGACTTACTGAGGTCCCATTGTTTTCCCGGAAAACGTCCTTGTTGACATAATTAAAAAGCTTCTTTTCAAGTTGAAGAACAACCTAAATCAAAGGAAGGAGAAACAGGGCTCTGATTAATAGCAATACTAATGAGAAGTGCACTTAGTAATTAGAGCGCTAATGAAGAGCAGTGAGCTGCAGAAGCAGACAATGCTGCTGTTTCTACAAGTGTCTCCCTGAGGCCTCACAGCTTCATAATCTTGTTTTAACCCAACCTCTAATATCCCAGAGCATGTATATGACAAATACAGAAGCACAAGAGGATAGTTATTTCAAGTTTTACTACACAGTACACAGCACTACACAGTACATATGGTACATACATCATAAACACAGTACTTAGTAGGCAGTTTTAATAATGGCAAGTGTCTTGAAAAAGAAGCACAGCGGAGGTGGGTGGAGCCAAATGTCTGAGTCCGTCTCTTTGAACCTGCTGCTATGAACAGATGCACAAAAGTGTTGTGGAAATGGATGGTTTTGCACTGTATCCTTGTGTGGTTTTTATCAAAGCATGCCAAAGATAATTGATCAATACCTCGGGAGATTCTGTCAACCTTTAATGAAAGGGTGTAATGTCTCATTTATTTACAGAGGCACCATTAGCGCTTCTCTGGCGTATCGGTAAGATGGAGGTCATAAGATTTTTTTTTTAAGTTTATGGTTTAAAATGTAAGTGACCCAAACTTACCTTTCGGTCGTTATCGCTTTCCTGGAATATTAGCTTGTCAACTTCATTGGTGTCGGCGATTCTGACTGTTTGCATGGTTGCAGTGGAACAGAGGCTCTGGAGATGAGAACGAAAGAGAAAGGAAGGAGATAACGTAAACCATGGCATTCATTTAATTTAAGGTGCAGATGAAAGAATTTACTGCCACATTTATTTATTTATTTTAAAGAACCAGTCAACCAACTCCCACCTAACTGCCCCTCCTCTTCCCAGAGGTTCATGTACTGACCCCCTCGACTGCGTGCATGGTTAAATTCTGCTTTGTGGACTCTCTTAACAATTAGTTAAACATTCGGCCATCTGTGTTTGAAGACAGTTGAATGAGGAAATCCCTCAGCCAGAGGTTCCCATACCAGGCAGCAGAGACCCAGTGAGCTGATTGAAATTCAAAGCACAGATTAGATAATCGGGTCAAGCCAATATAGCGAGCAGAAAAAGCCTCTTTAGACTGAAATGTCACAAATCAGTCCTGCTTCGACCACAGAGAAGTGGCACACCAGATCAGAACAAACACCGTACCCTGAGAGAAAGTGGAGCGGCTCCTTGGAACCCCCCTCCGCTACCCCCCGTTCCTTCATGCTTATCCCCACGCCCTAAAAGCAACTTTCTAAAGCCCTAACAAATCGCTCCATCTTTCACTCATTTAGGCCATCCAAATGCAGGGTCAATATGGTCCCCTGGCAGCCAAATGCTAATGCGCTTAAGTGTGCTTAAGCAGCTTTGTGCAATGAATAGCACCAAGAAGGTGCTAGTGAGAAGGGCAAGAGATACTTTCCCTGTCAAAAAGTCATTGTAAGCCACATTTAGCAAAGACAATCAAACAAAGTCATTTTCGCCGTCTCTGATAAATGCAGCGTAAGATCAGTATTTTAGATTGAGTACATGCTTGCATTCATTTCAGTTATCATCAGCGATACAAATCAAACCTGCTCCACGAGGTGGAGGAAATGTTCAGAGTTTCACTTGTTTTCTTTTTAGATAACACTTTTAAATAACACCTTGTTGTTTCTGGAGAATACAAAAACTGGGATCCTGTGACTCTTCCAAGTGAATGCCCTTCTGTTGTCTACTTTTTAAATCCAAAAGTCACTCAAGCAGAAATCCCTGGCTCCTCCACAGTTCCCCATGAAGCTTACACCGCCTGCTGGCACAGCAAGCTTCAATATTTAAAGGTCAGAAATAGATCCTTCATTCATGTTCAAAGGATTGAGACAACGCAATAAGAAAGACTTGGATCAAAACCAGTCACCAATGAATCTGCCCTTTGTGTTTGACTGTGATTTATCTGCATAAGTACAAGTAAATGTGGATATGAACCGAAAACATGCAGCTTTCTAATCTGTGAAGAGAATAATGATGTCATTCCCAGTAAAAAGATGAGTAAATTTGATATTTGTGCAAGTCTTTTCCTCTTGCACGAAAGGTTCAACAGTTACATTTTCTTTTAGGGAAATTTCTTTTCCTGGAACAGTTATACTTTAAAGTTGTTTCTGAATTTAATGATTTTAACTTCAGGGTTAAATTTAATCTTTTCAGCTTTCTGCTGGAATAAGGAGGAACCTGACCTGTACTCAGGAACCAAACTGAATAGCATAAATGGTAGTTACTGCTTTAAACAAATTATAACTCAGCAGATCACTGGTGGCGTGGGCTTTCTTCTAGGTATCAACTGATGTGTAGCACAGCTCTCCTAACATCATGTAGAAAGGCAACCCCCGCCTCCCTAAATCTTCCAAAAGTGCACCAAACCTCCGATGGCCTGAGCTCCTGCTCATCCCAGTGCTGGTGTCATAAGATCTGCACAGCAAACACTGAAGATGGGGAAAATGAGAACCCCATGCTGTAAATTAAGGCGTATCAGAGGAATGATGTACCCTTTCTTCTGCCAGCAGAGCCCAGGTGCTCATGCAGAATCTCTGAACAGGCATCTCCCTTCAAAGCTGCAGCTCCTTAAGCACATTACATGTAGACATGGTTTCACTGATCACCATAAATGACATTACCATAATCCATGTGGCTGCAATTGACTCCTCATTTGATACAGGTCAATTAGTCTTCAGGAGGGAGAAGAAGGCAGGCAGTGGGAAAATATTACCATGCAGTTGTGGGAAAACAGCAGTGGAAAGGACAGTGAGGATGTCTTTACTCTTGTGGCTTCTTTAACAGATTCTGCAGTGACTTTGCATTACATCTCTGCATTATGGGTCAGAGGTCAGCAGTGAGTGTTTTTTGGAGGGCCAGAGGGCAGGGGGTGGGCTGAGAGGTTCCTGAGGAAGGCACTGGCTTTGTGCACCAATGAAGGATAATCTCATGACTGTGGAAGAAGGAAGCGGCTGTTTAAAGAAGCTCTCTATTCCAGCTGCTCTTCTTAGAAGAGAGGTTAAAATGATCTGTCCCACTTCAAAGACCTAAGAAATACACACATTGAAGCCTTCTGTCAAAGACCCCACCAACAGATGGAGGCCTTTCACAGTGTCCAATACACAAGCTAATCAACCCCATGTAAAATCATACAAGGTGTTAGTTTTCCTTCCTTAGAGAAAAATATCTTGTATGAAAATGAAGTAAAAGTGACCTTAGCCAAACATCAACAGGTGGTCTATTACACCATTTCATTATTTACTGAACAAAAACTAAGCTTAACTGTAGTGGCAATACGTGAAAAACTACTCACATTTTCTCTCTGCTTCTGCAGAAATTAAGAGTAAGTAGCAGCCAGGAACTGCAAATCAAATGCACTTCATAAATGTATCTTCAGTAAGTGTAAGTGCCTCTATAAAAAACAAAGGTTTTGGCAGTTTACTGTTCTGGAGCTTTCAGGTGTGTGGATAAACACAATGCCAGGGAGGAAATACATCAGCAATCATCATAAAGAAGCAGTTATTACTGTTAACATGGAAAGGGTTATAAGTCAATTAGGACTCCAATATATTACAGTGACAAAGATGATTCACAACTGGAAAACATTCAAGTCCGACACCAATCTTCCCAGGACTGGATGTTTCCTGAAGTGGAGTGAGTATTCATCTCAAGGTCTGACCTTCATATCTTAGGTTTGTTTCATCTCAACAAAGACTTCTGAAACAATGTCCTTTGATCATTCAAGACACACCTGTACATATTTGGCTAAGAATCACAGAACAGCGGAGTCACAAAAACCTAACACAGCGCATCAATAAAAACACCTCATACCACCTGTCAAGCATGGTGGTGGAGGGGTGACGATTTCGGCCTGGTTTGCAGCCACTGAACATGGATCTTACAGTCATCTAGTTGATCATAAAGTTCTGTGTTTACTGAAGTATTTTGAAGTCAAACGTGAAGCTTCTCTCTTACAACTAGAGCTTGATATTGGCTCACAGAGAGAAGGTGCTCACCAACACACCAGCAAATCTACAGCAGAATGGTTGAAAAAACCAGTCACACTGTCACAACGGTGCAGTTAAAGTCCAGACATCAGCCAATGTGAAACACTGTACATAAACAAATGGACAAACCTGACTGAAATAAAGCAAAGTGGTCAAGGAGAGTGGGCCAAAATATGTGCAAAATTATGCAAGAGAGTTATATGATACTGAAAACAAACACTTTAAATTACTGTTCAGGAGGTTCTGCACCCTACTGAACCATCCAAATGTTTCTGTAATTTGAATTGTTCTTTTTTATTTATACAGCATATATAATTAAAAACACAGTATAACATGATGTAGTTTTCGTTTGTCCGAAGTTGACGTCATTTTCAAACCTGGTCAGAACCAGATTAATTTAGGAGAGTTCATTTCTTCAGTAGATAATACATTTCAGATTTTAAAGTCCATAGCACTTAAAGTCCAGCTCCAGCAGAACCCATCTTTGGAGCAAAAATCAAAGAAGAACCACACCAGACATTCTGTTTAACTCTTTAATTATTATTTGGCCTCTTGTTAATATTGGCTGACTACTTATTCCCACTCAAGTGGAAATATTGGTGTGGCTGTTAAAAGTCACAGGTTTTACATTTTTGACCTGGATCTATCAAAGATGAACCGGGAGAAAACTGCAACTCAGCAAGGTGACAGCAAATTCAGAATTTACTCAAATACCTCTAGAATGCATATTACACCCTTTTTCAGCCAAAGAAGTCCCAGTGATTTAGATCTCTCACTGAACTGTTATTCTTCCAGTATAATAAAGTTTAACTGCACTAACATAACACATTCACATCACAATCCAACTCAACAATTAAACTTTAATTAGGCAGAAATAGTATGAGACTTTGTGCAGAAAGAGAGAGAATAAGTAGACAATGAAGCAACCATGCATTCATCATTAGTAGAGGCAGGGGATGGGGGCTACTCTCTGTCAGCAGGGCTGGTGGGATTGTCAGAAGGCACTGTTATTTGCTTGCTACCATGCAAAGCAGAGCTGCCAGCAGATTTAAGGTTTGCCAGCCGGGCTGGCAGGTCCAGCCTGAATTGCTTAGCACCCCGATCACTTTTATTCCACTTACTACCGTTCATCACGCCTGTCCTGCATGCATGACTGCCACGTCAACCTAAACAGGGAGGAAGGGGGCATCTTAAGCAGGCAACAACAAATTTGGCCTCCTGCTTCTCGCCGAGCTATTACACTGGAAAGCCAGTAAATCAGCTTTGACCCTCCCCACCCCATCTGACTGGACAACAGCCAGAGTTATCCACTCCTCTTTCCCGGTGCCTGGCTAATTTAAAGGGCCTCCAAACACCATGGATTCATCACTGACACACATGCAGCAAGGTGGGGATGCAGCGTGGAGGAGAGGTGACAGTGGACACATTATTACCCCCAAACTTAACTCTGTGTGTGACCTGCTGGTCAGCATCTGACCCCATAAACCTGGTCTGTGCCCCCCCCCCCCGACAAACTCTTCTCATGAACTCGTTGAGCTGTGTGAGAACTGACGACGAGGGTCGATGGCAGTGTGTGCGTCGTAGGAGGTCTCCGAACCTGCCACGCCTTCACCAAAAACGAGCTTGGAGAGGTAAGAGGGCGTGCGCGGTAATGATAATGTGCTCTATTCATCTTGTGCATTATAACATCTGGGAAACTTCTCTAAAAACAATGGCGGGCATTGAGGGTTGCCATTCTGCATTTACCTTCAGAAACCTACCAAAAGCATTTGTCCCCTTGGAATGGATAATGGACAGGCCACAAATCATTCAGGACAACAGAACGGAGGGGTGTGTGTGCGTGTGAGAGAAAGTGAATGTATGTTTTGTGTTGGTGTGTGTGTTGCCCCTGATATTTAACTCCTCTGCTGGCCCATTCTGCAAAGCCCTGCAGGACAAATTGCCCTGCATGGTTGTCTTTGAGAGGCAGTGCAGCGCGCGGAGAAAGGGACAGGGCTGAAACACAGGGAACAGGCCTATAAAAATTCATCACTTTGACCCCCGCGACCTCGCACTGCTGGGGGGGCTACGCACACATATACACACAAACTCCAGAGTGCGCACCACCCAACCAAGCTCTTCGACAAATTATTTGAACGTCATCTCCAAAACTAAAAACAAGAAATCAACAAAAAAACAAGAAGGCCAGAATTATAGAAACGCATAAAACCTTCTGATATCACAGCTTCTTTTTTCTTTTCTTACGCCCTTCTCAAGCGGCAGACACAATAGCCGTGGAAGAGCTTTCCACGCAGGAAAAAGCCACCAGATGCTTCATTGTGACGGTGTCTCTATGTAAAGAAGTGGCAGTAAAAGGAGGGTGGGCTCTCCTGAGGCATATTGGTCCCAGTAAGAGGAGGACATTGTCTCAGGCAAGGTTCTTGACACATTACTGCCACCTGTACAAAGAAAACTTAATGAGAGATTTAATCTGAGAAACCTCCCCTGCCACTTTTAGTCAGCACTTTAAAACCAACCGCAGCAGATGTCTCCAAGACTGTTTAACGTAGTGGCTTCTCTTAACCTCTCAACAAGGCCATGCATGCTTAAATTGTTCAATAGCCATTCATCTGAATGTTGTTAGCTGCAGTTGTTTCCAAATGGGCTCTTTGTGACCTAAAAGGAGCCGCCAGCATCATGTTTCCTTTGTGATGCCTCTACTTACGGAGAACATTTATCCTGGAAAGGAGAGAACAAATTCAAATCCTGCCAAGAATGAATCTTTGTAGCACATTTAAATATAACCATAAGAAATGCCACTTATGAATTTAATTGACCTATTTCACCTTAGATCGATTTAGGAATCAATTAAAGAAAGTCGTGGGTGAGGTAATTTGTTGTTGGAGTCAGCAGCAGAGTAACAAAGACCAGACAGGTGATCAGTGATGGTCAAATAAACTTGGAGACTATGTTGAGTTATTATTGTGGTGTTCAATAAAAAAACAGCTACAAACTATTAAAGTTATTTGTAGGGCAATTTGAAACAAATTACAGAAAAACATGATTAGGATAAGTTGCATTAAAAGTCATTGCTTTTGCACAAGCAATGTGTTTTATTTTCCCTTTTTTCTTTCCAGTGAGGCAGAGAAACAGTTTGTCGGGGTAGACCCCAACAAACACAAAACCCTTCTTACACAGAAGAGCTGCTCTTTAATTTGTCAACACCGTTTCAATCAAATGATGCATTTATTTATCCGTCCAGGTGAGAGAAAGATGTCTAACAGCTAAGTAGAAAGAGAAAAGGAAGGTACAGCACGGAAGGAGGGGTCCTGACATCCCACCGTAGGGCGCTAGGCAACCATCTAGTGGGTGGGCTTTGTGATACATTTTACCAATTTTTCATGCCCATCCCTCTTGATGTGACCCCACTCAGAGCCCTTTATGCCCCTGACAGCTCCGTGCAGGAAAACATGCTGCCGCTCTGATAGCATGAAATCGGGAACAAAGACCCCCAAGGAGAGGAAAAGGGGGCCACCGAGGCACGCTGTGCTCCGGTCCCGCCTGGCTCTGGACACAAACAGATGTTAGGCCAGCCCCGGCTCTCACTGCCCTCTGAAAGAGGAGGCCCTTTCAGAGAAATGGGCCCAAAATGCATTGTTTTGGGCCTCCTCTAAGACAAAAACCTGGAGCCACTCCTTCTGAAAAGGCCCAGCAGTATGGCTGACACAAATAAATCACACAACGGAGACCAAGACAGAGGCCCATGAATTCTCAATGCCGCCCTTAATAGGCCCTCTTAAATATGATGGGATATTTGTGTGTGGGTGTGAATGGAGCCTAGTGACTTTTAATGTCAGTGGGCAGAGTAGTTTAAAAGCCAATGGTGCCAACACTGAGTTTACAGCTGTGTACAATGAGCCATTCTGCAGAAACATCAGTCTGCTGCTGACAGTAAACACTCACTCTGGGAAACCTGGGGCCAGCTTCTTTAAATAATCCTTGCACTTCTGCTGGCTTTCTTCAACTTTTTTAAAATCGGAACTTGTCTTTTTTATGTTTGAAAAAGAGTGATTCCTCTCATCCTCTCCCTCCCCAAATAAGAATAAACAAAAAAATAATAAAATACAATTGTCACCTGATTTAAAAACAATCTGTGGCTTGTTTTTCAAGCAGCCATGTGCAGCCTCTCTTACCAAGATGGCTTCTTTGCATATCCATTAGCACGAACCGGAGTAATTAAGTAGTGAGAATAACGATGGATGTGGTGTGTGTGCACCCCTGTGTGTGTGTGTGTGTGTGTGTGTGTGTGTGTACATTCCCCAGAGACAACATGTGTTATTCAGGCAGCAGCTTCATCCCTCAGGGAGACAAAAAAGAAAAACAATTATTGTGCTCTGCTTTACAAAGGTTGAGGACTGCATTAGTCAAAAATAGACTGACATCACACAAGTTGGACTCTATGTACCAGGCACAAAGCGAGCGCTATCCTTCACAGCTTATGCCACCTTTAATCTGGACTAAATAAAAGCATCACTGTTAGCGGCTGTGACTTCAAAGATGAGGCCAATTCTGACATTGTGACTAACAGATGACAAAACAAACCATCAGGGAAGCAAGAAAAGAGCTTCGTGTCATGGTAAATCCTCTACATGTTTTTATTCTTTCTACAAATGTGCCTTTTCTGGTTGAATATCCACAGGTTTGCAACAAATCAAGAGATTCTTGGTAGCATAAAGCTTTTAATCTGCTTCATGAAACAAGTAAATAAAAGTCTCATATCTGCCTTTTTCAGTCAAGGTGGTGAAATTGTGAAAAATACAGTTAACTTTCTTTAATTAATTATAATTGAATATTTTTGGTAATCAATCATTTTTATTTTTTAAGGCAGCCAAGGTGCAAAAACTGAGCCTCTTTTCTTATTCATCACAAACCAAGCAACACTCAAAATGTCACATTGCTTAGTAATTTTTTTTAAAACTACATGAACAGATTTTTTAGGAAAAAAATGCAAGACAGTAAAATAAAGGACAAATATTAGACAGCCTGAATGCTGACCCACCAGCTAATGTGTATTTAGGAAAATTTGAGCTACTAAGTTGGAAATAAGAACTTTTATATCTTTATGGAATTATTTTAGCACCTCAAGATTTAGAAAACAGCACATCTTCACTAATTTAATATAAAATAAACAAAGCAGAAATATTACCATTAAAAATGAAACACCTAAAGCTATAAAATTGCTTGAACTTTTTCTTCCCATATCTAATGTGCCTTAACTGACAAATACTATACTATAATTCGAGCTCGTCCAGCATTTCACTGACATACAAGAGCCGTTTTCAAAACCACATACTACACTAATATGTACTTCTTTTGTCAAAATGTAGTACATAATATGCAGTATGCAAAAAGCACCTGAGTGGGGTGTTATTTCAGGAAAAATTCCATCATGCAGATGATCAGTCTACCTCACACACAGTCGGCCACAGCTGCCATATTTAATCACTTTTACAGTTATTCACCAATAATGACTTTAACACCAGTATGCACTACATACTGCATCCCCTGTACACCGCCTGTGGCTCAAACAAATGACTGTTTCTGGAGTAAAAGACTCATCTGATCAAAGGCTGCAGCTGATCAGATGAGAGACGGGGGTGGGGGTGGGGGTGGGTGGTAACTCAGGTTACATCCCTGACCGGGACCAACCCCAGGGACCTTCGAGGCAATGCTCCCTTGCTCGGACCCTGTTGGTGCCAGGCTCTGTGCTCATCTTTGGCTTGGTTTGTCACGCCATCCCGCCGTTGGCATGGTGTTCTTAGCCGCCAGTCACATTGACCCCCTCCTCCCCACCACCTCAAAGTACACAATGGCAATAGCATGACTATTATTTAACTCCGCGCCGGGCTCAAACGGCCTGTTGTTAATGAGCAGCACCAACAGAAGCCACTGCTTGTTCCTCATTTGCCAGCGTTTTAATTAGATGGACAGGGCTCCCATCAAAGCTGCATCGCTCAAGTTACGCCCTCGTTGCTGAACTCTCTTTCCTCTGTGTCTCCAGAGCTGTATTCATTAGCATAGGAGGCAAACAGAGAGAAGAGAGAGAGAACAGGCACTGTTGTCTAGGGGGAATAGTCTCCCTCTATATCCAGATGGCTTATCAGTGATATAATGGGTCCTCATTGTGATAGATTGGACTCTTCTTGCCAGATAAAATGTCTTTATTGTATTGTGAGGAAATGTCACCGCAGGCGTCACCTGTGAGACCATAAACAGGCGCGGGTCAAATAGCAGGTGCTAATAACTCTGTTTTGACTTGCAGTGTAGTAAACCAGTGGGATTTATTGCCGATGGACAATTAAAACAATGTTAGGTGGGGTGTGCTTCATAGAAAAGTATATTGATTTAGCAGGCCAGACACACTATATAAAAGGATTTGTCAATACAGTTTGGCCTGGCGATAAAATAGTCAAATACAACACTCCAATGCCTTCTCCAGTGAGCTGCCAACAACACTCCTCTGATGACTTACAACATCAAAACACTGTTGCAATGAGCTTCCCTTTTAGCCAAACTGTCCAAGAATTGAGCAATATGGCGTATGTATACATCTGTGGTGGTAAAGTGAATTTGAGAAGCTGAGGGCAGCAAGGGAGGGTCACAGTCCCTGGTGTCAGGGGTTCCACAGAACAGAGTCCCAATCAGTGCTGGCCCGCTGGTTAATGGATGGATGGCCCCCAAAATTAATTAGCCTGACTAATGTAGTGTACACTTAATTACACCGTCCGCTTTTTGATTTATAGCCGGGCAGATACACACATGCTAGTCAAAGATGGGCTAAAAACGGAAAATGCTTTGGGCTTTACTAGTGCAAATTGTTTACCAAGCCCTGCTTCATCAGCTGAGACAATGACCATCAACTACCTGATGAACTGCTGCTGCTTTCAGGCTGTAGGTGACATGAACAGGCTGTTTAGTTACTGTCCATCATCTAAACTGTGACATTTTAAGTGTGCTTCCTTAATTATTGATAAATACTGAGCGCCTGCATGTAAAACCACTTAAGAGTAAGGAATCATTCAACTTTAAATTAATCTCAAAACATGCTGGCTTCACGTCTGCGTTTTCATCGTCACGGCTGAGCTCATTAGTTGTTCCCACTGTGAGAAAAATGGATGATCTATCATCCCGGCCTGCCATTATAAGGCATTTTACAACATTAATTTGGAGTGGGGATAGTCAAGGGCCCCACCTTTAATTTCATGCTACTCAAGCGAAAGAAAGGACGCAGGACAAAGGGAGGGAGATTGATGCCCGGTCCGGCCTCCTGCACTTCCTCTGGATGCCGACAAGGGGAGCTAATCCAGTCACTGGGAGGCCAGCTAGTCTAATCAAATCTGCCCGTGTAGCAGCAGATCAGCCTCAATTAAAAACAGCCCCACACCATGTCTGGGGGACAGTAGATCAAGTCAGCAATTAACCCTCCCTCTGGCCTCTATCAATCCTTAAATTGGAGCAGGCCGGCCGGCAGCACACAATCTCTGCAGATATTAAATTTACATTCTATTAAGTTTAATTAGGAGGGATTTTAAATATACTAGGAGTTCAGGCACAGAGCCCTGAGCCTGTCATCGACACGGCTGATTCACGACCACACACGCACACAGATACACACACCAGCTCAAACAGACATCACTGTTCAGTTTTACCTTCAGAGTTGAAACAAGGCAAAAACTGTCTTTTGTAGGTGTGAATGGGTCAACTAGGGGTTATGTGACACGGCAGCACCCTGATGGCTCTCAGCTGCCATTTACAAGCCTGATCGTGGCTTTCTTTATTAAAACTGCCGGCAAACACAGGTTAAATAACGTTTCTGCTGAAAATGTGCAGAATAATTACAGTGGCTGGTGGTTTGTGTCCAACTCCAGATTAAATGTTCTCATCTTGCAGGATTTATGACTAATGCTTTTTAATGGAAATAAAATCTTGATTCTTTGCAGCAACCATGTTTTATTGTACAACTATTTGCTCCATATTAAATGTTTACTTTATCTATGAAGTGAATTATGGTTTATTAAACTCTCAAAGAGATTCAGCTTGAATCAAACAAGACTTGAACCGTTTAAAAACATTGAGGAATTTAAAAAGTTACATTTCTGTTCAGCCTCCATCCAACACTCTTCTACTAATGAAGGATGCAGTTCCTGTCTCTGCTGTCATCTTACTGCCTCGTCCTGGACTGAAAACATTATTAGCCCCGACAGCAAAATTATATGGTTGTACTTTAAATTATGGAAGACAAATCAATAGATAAATAGACACAAAAATCATCTGACGGGATCTTAATTACATTACAGCTCTGAGGCAGCAGCTCAGAAAGAAAAAAAAAAAAAGAAAAACAGTAGGAGTTTTTTTTTACTGTAAATATTAAACTAGATATATTGCCTTTTGAACTCAAGGGAGGCCAAAACAGGAGCTTTTACTGATTTATTAAAAGAATATCTGCTGATTTATTTATTTTATTGATATTTTCTAGATTCAATATTGATATTTTAACTGAAGTCCAATATATTCTATTATGTGAAATTATTTTGGCCTTTTATGGCAAAACAAAACAACAACAAAAGAAGAGACATTAATAAGTTGGACTACAAATTTACAAGGTTAGTTAATAGACAATCCTTCTTATTTATTTAAGAAAATGGAAAAAGATTATTGGTAGAGAATGATCATTTCTAAATTTGTTAATTCAGGCTTAAATACTAATGAATAAAATTAAAATGAAAAAACATAATTACAAGAAATGCTGTCATGTTTGTGTAATGTTCAATTCCACAATTTCAGTTTTCGTTATGTCTGAAAATCATGCTTGCATGTTGTTTTGGAGGCACACATATTATTTTGTGCTCAATCTTTGAAAAGAAAATCCAATGTTTTTAGTACATCCGGGCTATTATATTGCTTGTGATATTTAATGAGCACTTGCATGAAAAAAGAAAAAGAAAAAGCAAAAAAAAAAAACAAACCAAAAAAAAACACACAGACACAAAAAGAAAAACATTCACTGAAAATCCTGACATGACTTCCTATCCAGCCAGGTTTTTGTGGATCTCTAAAAAAGCCCTTCACTTAAAACTTAAGAACCTGGTTTAAATGTTTTTCCAGGCAGGTTTACGTCAGCACATGCTACATCTTTAGTCTTCCTAAAATGAGCAACTTGAACATTGCGTGAGCAGGAAAGCTCAATGAGATGCTTTGAAAAAAGAGCGCTGCACATCAATAAGTGCTCTGAAGTTGCACATGTATGTAGGATTCAGCAGAAAAGATCTTCAGAACTGTTCTTTGGTGGTTTCCTGTTTTCCAGCACCGATGCAGAGCATGATCAAGCCAAAGCATGATAAGACCCATGGGAGAAAAAAGAGGAGGCTGGTGGGGCCTGGACCACCTCCAGGCTGCTCAGCCCAGGCATTAGTCTCCACGTGGCTGTGTCTTTTGTCTGCCAGTCAAAGGGCCACTGAATGGGGGTCAATTGAAACCAATTCCCTCTGTCGGACACAATTAATGGGGTTGCCCAGGCTGGGCAGAAGGGGGGCGGCTGCAGGTCTGTGGTTACTGATCCTGCCGCACAAGCATGCCAGGAATTTGCCACCTGGAATTTGCCTTCTGACAATAACAATCCCACCTCCTTTTCCGTGCACACACGGTTACATCCTAAAATACGACTGTCGCATCAAGCCTCCCACAAGGCCTGGTGGGCTACATTGTAGTGGCTGGTGGTTATCCATGGTCTAGTCACTCACAATGGACCTAAGGCAAAGAGGAAGAGAAGTGGTGTAGCGTGCAGCTGTACAGAAATGTACCAGAGTACTTTCTGAACCACTGACTCTCAAAGTGAGGCCTTGGAAACCACACAGGTGCTTGTAAATTGTCCCTGCTGCTCAACAAATCTAATCTAATTATTTCTCCTGCTTTTCATAGAGAGAAAAAAAGAAAAAAGAAAGTGGTCATCTTTTTTTTTTGAGAAGCTTTTGCATCGCCTTAATCAAGAGAGAGAATAGCAGCAAAAGCAAAGTAAATAAATAAAATAAAATAGAGACTCAGACAGAGAGAAAGGGAAGCTGACTTCCCCGTGTCTGAATCAATCTGCGGATAAGTATGGACGATCGATCCACCAGCAGCCCATCTACAGTTAAGCACTTCAGCTGATGTGCACTAATTGTCCTGTTGACATTAATTGTCATTAAAGGGCTTAAAACGGCCTCCCAGCTGTGAGTTACATCCTGCGCCGAGGTTCCAGCCCATTTGTTTATCGGTGACATCACAGCTCTCTCTGCAGCCATCACTCGCCTCACCGTTCAAATCAGGCAGGTTGATCACCGCACAGCGTTATGAAGCAGTGCTGTCCCTTTAATAACACATTTTGCACAGATGACATCACCAGCTGTTATTGCTAAAACCCTTTAAATGGTTGGTATGTTGTAGGAATCTTCATTAAGCCTGTCTGCAGCTCTAACTTCCTGAGGGGAAGCCTTAAAGCTGCCACACCTAAAGCTGGGATAAATCAGTTCTGATCAATCTCGCCTAACAAATTCGCTTGTGTGTGTGTGTGTGTGCGTGTGTTCATTCTGGACGTCAATGTGTAAGCGAATGGGGCCAGGGAGCATAAGAAAGGAGAGAGAGGGCAGAGATGGACACACACCAATGCAAGCCTAACACATCTCTGGAAAAGGGGTCATGACCCTCACTGCACTCAAACAGCATTTCAGCGGAGGGCAGACACGGAGCGGGTGAGGGCTTACCTACCACAGAGCGGTGAGAACAAGACGGCAAACACAACAAGATTAGCCACACTCAGGATAAACACAAATAGGCTCTGAATCATCTCATCTGACTTTGTTTTGTTGGATGTTTTCTTTTTAGTTAAATGACTCCATAATCCTTGAAAATGCAGTTTCCTCCAATGAGAAGAACAAAGCGTCTTTTATCCCAACAGTTCTGATAAGATGTAAAACAGTCCGTCACTGACATGATATCAATATAATGTCTGCCAGGTGACATATAATTGCAGAAGCTGACCCTGAATAAGCTCTGTGTTTGCACATCTGTTGCTGGAAGCGTTCGTTCTTACTCACTTAGAGTCTGTACTGTATTTATTATCTCCAAAGTAACGCATGTTCATATGACCACCGGGTCAATGTGACCCAATTACAGCACCAAAATTAAATGTACTGCACAAACTTTGAGGCAATTAATCAATGCCTCCGATAGATTTCTGAGTAAAAACATGTGAGGTCCATCATCTAAAAGGGTGGTGGTGGTTTGGTGACTACCCTAGTGGCCAGATGATGAACTGCAAAGTGAGTGAAGTGCTTGAGCTCTCCATTCAGAGAGCTTTTCCTCCTCTTCCCTCTCCTCTCAATGGAGCTCTAGTTGAAATCAACAATACCCACACCTAGAACAGGCCCACTGATTCGATCACCATTGTGCCAGGAAAAGATCACCCAACAAGTGTCTCTCCCACTCTGTTATCATTGGACATCACTGTCTGCGGTGGGCTTTTATGACTTGTTATCCCTCACCCACCTCCTCGTGGACAATGCTGAATGACTGAGCTGCCTTAGTGCTCACTGGCCTCATTTGCACCAGGAGAAGGAGGAGAGGAGGGTAGGGAGGTGCAGAGGAAGGGAGAAAGAAGTAAATAGCACCATAACATAACAATGCACTTGGAGACTCAGTTGGCAAACACAGCTGGGGCAGCAACAGCGAAGCATTTAATGAGTCATAACTCTGCAGAGACAGTGGACAACCAAAACCACTTTTACTATATTGCAATTGCTCTCAAATACACACAAACATGCACAATTTATATTATCATAAATCTGACAGCACTTTACCACACACGTATCAGTATTAGCAGAAAGCTGTGCATGGATTTTACCACATAACACATAATATCTACAGAATTACCCATATATCACGCAATTGTCAGGTGCAAAAGTAAAAAAGCTTACCTCAATAACTTGTTTTGAATCCAACCTGAAGTTAAAGTCTCCAAAGACAAAGTATGGCAACTTGTCATATCGGTGGTCCGTGATCCTGCAAAACAAACCAATACATTGATAACAGAAAATAGAAATCTACCCAGTTCAAAAACTCCCCTGACCTGCTGGCCTTCAGTTTGTGAGGAATACAGCTCCACCTGGTGGTCGAAATGATTTGATCAGACAGGGTTTTGTAAGCTTTCCCAGTGTTTTATATCTGACATTAATTTTTTACCACTACATTACTCTCACAGACACCAACTATGGATGTAATAACTGAAAAGATACAAAAAAAAAGTAAGAAAAATGTATTTTGAAATATACATCAAGTTTATTAAAAGCATCCCTTTATGGGCTTTCAGGTAAGGAGAACAGAAAAGTATTTAAAAAGCTAGGAATCCTAGAAGAGGATGTCAATATAATGGACGCACAGCATATCAGGACTGAGATTAAAGCCCATGTCACTGTAAGGAAATCTAGTTCAAAGTAAATGACTGATTCAGGGAGCATGTTCTGCAGGATCCATGTCATCCCTGCAACGAGGTAATTCCATCTTCTGGGACTTGCCCGCTGTACATTTCCCATAGATGCAACAGACTCGAGTAAACAGGCGGCAAGTTGAAAAACGTCAATTCTCAGCTGACACCACAATTAAATCACAATTAAATTGATAAGTCTTAATAACTTACTTTGAAAGACAGAAAATTCACTTTGCTGAACTGATCAAAGGGAGAGTGAACCAGCCCCAACCCTCGTCATTTATAAAGCATGCAGTAGTTAAGGATCTCAATAGATTTCTGATTTGGTGCTACAAACTGAGACAGACCTGCTTCCCATCCTTTCCATTTTCCCCTGCCTTTGAATAAATTAGATTTGGGATCAATTATTCCTGCCCTGGACCTCACTTAACTGCAATTTTCATTCTCCCGTTGTCATGCGTTTTATCTTCAGTTCTATAGCTTTTCTTTGTGTTTCTTGGTTTAAACACGTTTTATTTCTTTGTGTAAAAAAGAGCTAGAAAACTAAAGTTCCTTTGCGTTGAAATGATGAACCCTGAAAATGAACTTCACGCTGGAGCTGAACCCTCCAGGTTCATAGATTTGATTTATGATGAAAGCTTGAGGTCACATGACCAACTCCCATGACCTGTACTCTTATAATTCCTTTCAAAGTCCTGCGTAATCAATTGTCGCGTCTCATGCTACAAGTACAGCAGCAGACGATACATGCAGTATAGATCCGCTCTGAAATGGACAACTTCCAAATCTCTACAATTCCGCCACAGAGCCAGCATCTCAGTTCTTAAAAAAATGCACCTAAGTGACATATAATGAACTCCAATGCCTCATCACCTACTTAAAAGAGGCCCTTCTAAAGAGCACAGATAGGAAATTAAGGTGGATGTAGTGCTGGCTCTTGTGTAATTAATGATTCAGGATGCTTGGCTCGCTATCTCCACTAATCGCGCGGATAAATCTCATCGTGGACTTCCCAGGAACAGATAACAATATATTTATGAGGCTGTAAAGAGAGAAGAAGCTTTTCTTAGTGGTGGGTCTCAGTCTGGCCGGCTATCGTAAAGCACGGCTGATCTGTGAGTGGGGTGGGGAGGTGGGGAGGTGGAGTACACCACTACTACATGTGTTGCAAAAACTTATTTCTAAGAAAGTAAAAATGCCTTGTTTCAGGAGAAAATTTCACAGGATTTTACTTGGTTTCAAGAATTCCAAAAAAAGAGAGATTTTTGCTTAAAATGGGACAATTTTGACTAGATTTAGTAATATTAGCCTTATTTCTAGAGGGACTTGTTTTTGCAGTGTGGGGGAAAAAAAGGTTTTGAATTTGAAATTCTGTCTTATTAGACAGATACTTTTTGTATGAAGATGAATGGAAAACAGTCTTGGATAGAATCTTAATCACTTCAAATGTTTTATGGTTATAAAACGATATCATAAAGGGTTTCCAAGACACTTCTTAATATATTATTCGTTCTTGTAAAAGAACGGTTCAAAATGACATTTATGCTTTTAATCTGTCATTTAAACAATATACATCCTTCTCTGGACTGAAATTAAGGATTACGCTCTCTGGTGGTTAGTCATTTTAGATTATGAAAGATTATTTTGAATATCAAAAGTTCCTGCTTTAATTTCAAAACATGCTAGAGAAACTCCAAATACTGTCACTATGCACTTTGAAGTATAATTTAACCGGGATGTTATAAGTTTATATTAATGTCAGAAAATGGGAAAATAAAGCAACAGATGTCACTAATACATTAAATGGAGATGCTATTAGGCTAGCCTAAATGTTGCGATGAGACACCTCCGGTCAACTTGGTGGATCACTTGTCCACACAGACTGAATGGACAGTCTTTCATCTCAACATTTATTCATGTATTTATTCATTTTTAATTTAATGCAGGAGATCTTTGATTAGCAACAACATTATACAACTGTTTTCACGACAGGAGATATGACTCAGGTAACTTATTGTGACAATCATATAGTTTCAAAAGTTGTACCAGTCAAATTCGATGGGATGTTTTCAACAAAAAACATGTGCAAGACACCCAGATGTGTTGATCTCATCTATAAATGTTGGTACCACTGATGAAAGAAAACAGTTCTGGGTGCAGCAGGTGTGCATCTGTATCCGCCTGATGTGGTGAAGAAAGAGCTGAGCCAGAAGGCTCTCTGTTCACCTGTGGTCTCAAGCTCTAAGTGACCGACGAGAGACTGATACTGAGAATACAAGTGGTTGACATGAGTGGCTGGACTCTTTCCTAGAGATGGGAGTTCAACCATTCAGGAGAGACTCTGAGACTTGGAGTAGAGTCGCTGCTTCTCCACATTGTGAGGA
The DNA here is from genome assembly GCA_028564865.1 of Zenarchopterus dispar. Lineage (NCBI taxonomy): Eukaryota > Metazoa > Chordata > Actinopteri > Beloniformes > Zenarchopteridae > Zenarchopterus > Zenarchopterus dispar. The sequence goes on along the minus strand of JAOWBL010000007.1, from coordinate 482,106 downwards.
GCCAGCTAAGGGGATTCCAGTATCTGGTTGGGATGCCTCCGGGACACCTCTCTGGGGAGGTGTTTCAGGCATGACAAACTGGTATGAATCCCCAGGGCATCCCCAGGACACGCTGGAGAGATGATCTCTGCACCAACATGTCCTGGGAACACCTCAGTGTTCCAGTGGAGAAGCTGGTTGAGGTTGCTGGAAGGCATGTTTCCATTACCTCTAGATTTGTGCAAAACCAAATGTTGAAAAAGAAATCCTGTAATGCAAAAGGCACTAATTAAAAAAAAACTCAAACAAACCTTTTTACGCTTCCAGGAGGTAGTTTTTCAGGAGATTTGATAATCCTCTTTACCACAAAAGTATGATGGAAACCCTATTTATGAATTTCCACATCTAGCTAGACAGTGCTGTATGTGATGTAGCAGGTCAATCTAAAGTCATCAAAATCTAGTTTCTAGATGTTTCTGGCCTTATTAATACAATGTAGCTGTGTAACACTACTTTATCATTACATAAAGGCTTTACCTCTGAATAATCATTTGAATGATTACCTGCTGCCGTAATCATCTATCTATTTTCTCCACAGCGGTAGCCACAATCACAGTAATTTATCAAAGACTAAATGCATTTTTGACCATCTTCTTCAAGGTTGAAATGTTATTTTTTTGAAGAAAGGTCTCGCAAGATGAGATATTCCAAGAGTTATGAGTAGTCTATGATTATTCAAAAAAGACCCTATAAATGGAAACACCGTCCCCTTGCAGCACTACTTTTACCACAAATCCAGAGTTTCGATTTTCTTTTGAATAAGTGTAACGGAAACTAGAGAGACTGAGGCTGGACTTCTCTTTTTAGACTGCTGCCTAGATCTAGTAAATCCTTAAAAATAAAGAGAAAACATCACTCATAAAACCAGCAGGTTCCCTGCTCAATAAAGAAGTTATAAAACCTGACTGGCGCACAATTATTCTTACAATTGTGTAACCTTAACTTATTTAGAAAGTATTTGTGTGTGTATATATATGCTCAGTAGCTCCTTATTGAACACAAGTCTGGAAGTGATGTCATTTCAAACCTACATCCTGAAAACAGCTGGAAACAGCGTAGTTCTTAAAAAGGCATGGAAACTTGTGTGTCCCTTGTAGTAAAAGAGAATTTTAGAACATCTGCTAAAAGGGAACCAAATAAAAGCACAAACTTTGAATTTGGAGCAGCTTGAACATATGCCAATCAGACTATGAGTCAAAACAATAAAATAACAAAAAGAGAGATAAGGGAATGGATTAAGGGTTGAATGGGGGAGAGGAGATGAGAGCGAAGCCTTTACTCATATGACAGACTGAATGAAGAGAGAAAGGAGGATAAGGAGAAAGAGTGTGTTCCTCCAGAGCCCCCGCGTTCTTTCTCCTGCTAACAGCCATGTCTAATACCCACAGCGCTGCTGTTTTGTCTGTCGCTCCAAGGTATCAGCCACAGGTCAGAAGGTAACACTCTGTTTACACGATCGTTTCCTAAAGCACTCGTGGTGACCCGCTGGTGTGAAAGTTGAATGTTTTCTTGGCCTTTGTGGAGCGGCAAAGAATTGCAACATTAGCTACAGCTACTGGGCGTGAAAGGGGCCTGAGGGTGGGGGGTCCAGAGCTTGGGGGGCCTCCTCGCCGCCGCCATCCCTCAGCTGGGGCCCCATTAGCCTTGTCGTCATAGTTCATTCAGGAAAACTGTAACAGTGTCGGTGACATTCTCCCACAAAGACACACTCCTTTACACAGTCTATAAACATGCTTTCTCCTGGCCAATTCATTGCGCAGTGACACCTCTGAAAGAGTCTCTTCACATGGACCGTTCTCACTGGGGTTCGGGCTGGGGGCCTTCATCAGGTCTTCCGAGGAGCCACACAAAGACAGGGGTCAGACGCTAATTTATTACATGGCCCCGGACTTTGCTCCCAGGCTCCTTAAACCACCATCACAAAGCAACCAGTGCACATTCTCTCTCTCTGATTCTACTCTTCCTCTCGCATGCAAACAAACCGTCATGGAAGTGAACAAACGTGCTAAAAAAGTCCTGCAAAGACACCTTCAGCATCTCAATCTCACTCAAGAAGCACGATCACCGCAATTCAAATCTCGCCTACATTCTAGTCTATTCCCTTCACGCCAGCATCAATCGACCACTGACTACTCGCCAGATTATACGTCTTGATTGACAGCCGAACTGAGCCATAATAGACAGTCTATACGGGATTATGAGGGTGCAACCGGGGGCCATGTCATGGTTACATTGACAAGCCGACTTCCCATAAGGTGGTCAGTCAGATTCAACTTTGCACACAATAGGCGGCCTGAGCATCGTCATCCATTGTAAGTAAATGTTGAGAATTTGGGAGAATGTTAACATTGTGAAGAATCTGCTGGTGACGGCTCTCTGAATAGGCCAAGGGTGGCCCCTGACAGGACCTCTGACACTGCAGGACAACCTCACCGTCGTCCCACTGGTAGCCTCCAATCTCCTAAGTAACGTCCTCTCCAATAAGAACAGCACGTAGGAAAGATGTGGTGCTGAGGGGGTGTCTGAGTGTTACAGCGGTCACGCAGAGGTTAAGAAGAAGTCTTTGCGAGAAAATGTCAAAATGACATTTGAACGAAGCCGGTGACACATTATGGGGAAAGAGAAAGTTTGCCAGCTTTTGTGGATTATACTGAGGTAAAATGAGCAGCAACCAAGTAACTAAACAAAATTAAAAAAAAAAAAAAAAATCTTGGGAAATATTCCACTTGCTATCTTTAGTTACTGTTAAACTGTTTTATTCAATTTGGCTTAAACAGTTGATGCAAATGTCAAATCAACTTAATAATAAATGTGGATGAACTTGGATTAACTTTATTAGGGAAGGAGGGGAAGGTTTATGGAGTTAGATTAATATTATATTTGAGCAGATGTCAGATTTTATTATAGAGGCCAATAATTAGAGACAGAGACGGAAAGAGAAGGTAACCTTCTGTTTCAGCAAACCTCTTGGGACAAAAAAAGCACCCAAGCACACTTTCACAGTGCCATGTGCAATCACAGTGAGGTTGTGTTATACATTTTAGCTGGGCTGGTTTAGCTTGTGCTAATTTATATTACTTTTAAATAACTCTGATCAAGCTTGTCCAAACATCCTCATTTCCAACGTTGCTACTGAAAGAACATTTGAGATAAGTATCCCCAGAGCTGAAATGAGAAGCTCCACCAAGAGGAGTGGTTGGTCACATGGCCGCTCACGGAACATGGGCGGGTGCAATCATCCACAGGTCGGGGAAGCCTACCGGCACAGGTCTGCGAGTCACGAGTCGAGTGATCATGGACATCAAACAGGTCTCTGATGCTTCGTTTCAGATGTCATTGGTTAATGAACTTACAAGGGTCTAGAAATAGTCAGAGGTAAAAGATGCTCGACAGGAGGATCTACCTGCTAAGTAAGAAATTGATGAGATTCAGACTAGACGTTAGCAGCCTCTGCAGTTACAATCTGAAATTTCCCCAGACTCCCCACATCTAGTTATAAAAATCACACACTACAGATGTTTAAAGACCATAATTCTTTTTAAGTGTGCAATAATTAAAAGCTTTTTTGGAATTGATCAGCGATTTCTGGTGGAATTTAGCAAAATATGGTAAGCCACCATCCATACTTGCTATAAAAGGCTAAACGTTCAATGATTGTTCTTTTTTAGAACTAATCCTGACAACTTCACCTGTCACCAATAATGTACAAAACGTCCAGAACGCTTTTACTGGCATTTAAGCTTTTCTGTCTGACTTTGCTTTCTGCCTAACTCTGAGTGCGTTGCTGGCATCAGATTCAGCATATTTCTTTCCAAATACAGTGGGAAGTGAATACTTTCTTCTAAATAAAAGTAAGTGAATACTACTTTCTTCATTTCCATTTTCTAACAAAAATGGAAATGAAATCTGTAAATGCCAGTTTTTTTTTATTTAGACACTGGAGAAAAACAGTAGAAAAAACATGCTTTCTAGATGGTATGACATGGAAGCTGCATTGTAAATATGATTAGCATAATGCTTGCATGGACAAGAACACAAAAATAAATTCAGTCCAGCTTTTACGGAGGATCTCCCCGAGATTATCCAGTCCTCCCTCCTGCAGCTCGACATGTCTATTGGCTGGAAACTAGCCGGCCTCTCCCCGTTCTTTCAGCCTGTTGTTCTGGGAAAAGCCTAAAGGGAAACATTTAGATTGGAGGGCTCTTTGAGACACTCTGACAGTTGACTGATGACCCTCCATAAAATGACAAAGCATCGCTGTGTGGTGGCCAGTGCGGCCCACTGCCTCCCCATGGGAAACTAATTGCTTTGAATTGTTAACGGCAACATTATTTTTCTGCCAATCATTGCTTTTCAATGCCCTGAAAATGAGCATGAAACAAGTCTTTTCAGCGAACAAAACAGTTAAATGTCCCCAATGTTGATCAAATTAACTTCAACACTGTGACAATGGACTAAATTTGTGTGAAAATAATGGGATGTCACAAAGGACGCCTTTATGCCAGGATTTCACAGTTGTAATGTAAAACTGTTCTCTCCTGAACCAGACCAGCCACGATGAATGGAGGCAGGAAAAAGAAACAAACTCAAATACACAATAGGGATTTTTTTTTTAAACGAAAGATTTAAAAAGAAATGCTGGCTTTATCTCATGCTATCATTTCACATGCTCATTCACCTGCAGACACAGAGTCACAAAAGCCCTGAGGAAGAAGCAACAAGTTTTCATGCATCGCAGTTAGTATCAGATCCCAGGGTTAAAAAGTATATTTTTCCACACTGTGGACAAACTATCAAAGATAAATACTGCTTGATGCAGCTGGCAGCACATATGTGCAATTTCAAAGGAAATTAAGCAATGCTTTGCTTTCCTCTGATGGCAGTGACCTGCACATCAGCACAGGCTACAGAGCAGTGCTTTTTTGATGTGACTTAATGGTGAGCACTGGCTGACTAAACGCTGCTCCTTCTCAGCATTGTTCCCCCGAGGCCTTGAGGCGCTTTGGAGATAAACAGTGTTTAGCAGTTAAAAGGGCCACAGAGGAAAGGGCTTATCAGATGTGTTCTCAATGGGCTGTAAGCTGCATTACTAAGCCAGGGCCCCAGATAAAGTGAAGGCAGTAGTTTGAAGCCGCCACGGAGCTCTCTCCCCATCACCGCCATGTGATCCGGGTCCTCTGCTGGCGGCTTCATGGATCTCAGCTGGTAGTTTGTACAGCAGCCCCCACCTCCTTCCTCATCTTGCAATGAGAGATTAGACCTCAGAGGGGGAAAGAGAGGAGAGAGAGCAGGAGGAGAGAAGTAGGGGGGTTTAGCTTTAGGTATTCCCCCGGTCCCTTTTCCTGCTTTACTTCTGGGGGTAGGAGTCAGAGTTAGGACAATGGCCAAAAAGATGGTTCCCAACCAGCCACTGAATGGGAACACTGTTGGTGGTAGTGCTTCATTCAAAGCCTTGCCCAGGCACATTGTCCTCCCAGAACGGCAGAGGAGAATGGAGTTTGCTGGTGGCTGCCAAAAGGTTAGCAGCCTCTGTGAAAGGACCTACCCATTATTCACTGCCCTTTACAGAGCCCAAGCACCTTTTGTGCTCCTCCTCCCTTCCCTCTGCACCAGCAGCTTTTTCTCACTCCGGTGCTCCGGATCTGCGCTCAACAGCTTCCCAAAAAGTGAGCGAGTGAGGAGCTATACCCCCATCGTCCCTCCCCAGAACTACTTACGACGAATATTTGGCAATGAGGAGCATATAATAACCTGAAGACTACCACCATGTCCAATACTGCTTAGCCCCTCATCCCCATCCCCCGGCCAAAAATGAACCCTTTAAACCACCCGTTCGAGGAGCGGCAACAAGGTTACCATCAACAACACAAGGGAATCCAGAGGGAGTGACTCAGCCAACACAGTTCCTACTCAATACCCTTAACCACCTAACAAAAACTTTGAGACTCTGCTATTTAGTGGTATTTGGGGGGAAGAGGTGGGGGTGGTATTAAGAATAAATCAATTGCAAAAGCATCATGAAAGATGAGGAAATATAAAGAAAACACTTAAATGCAAGCAACAACATGGGTACTTCAGAAACTTCATTATGTCAGTAAATCCAGGTAAATTGCAATGCTATAAAAGTGGCAAAAGCTGCTATATTCCTCAGACACTCCCT
>JAOWBL010000007.1:458419-470375 GCA_028564865.1 Zenarchopterus dispar | reverse complement strand
ATGGAATCAGTGATAAAGTGAGGTTGACCTGTCGGCCAGGGCGGTCAGCCTAAACATCGCCAAATTGTGAACCCTAGCTGGTCGATAGGTGCATCTCTAGTATCTACTTTTCTGACTTATTGCAATGAGAAACCCAAAAATATCTGCAGAAGGTCAGAGCTACGTCAGCGTTGACCTGTGAAGAAACCAGACAACTCAGAGCAAACACCTGGGATTATTCTGGTTTGATAAGCTCTGATCAAACAGCTGCATCTTTCTTAAACAGCACATGGTCAAACAGCACATGCTCTCACAAATAGCACATGATTCACTCTGAAGCTGGTTATTAAATGAGAGACAAATTGATGTTGCGAGTGTTCTCATTCTGAATAGATAAACAGGTCTTTTTCCTGCAGCCTTTCTTTTTCTGTCTCTCTCACTCTCCCTCTCTCTCTCTGATACTCCTAATGGGGAGTTAACTGCAGTGATAAATAAACTAATTATGGGCCAGGTCACATAATTACAAATTGACTAATTTTATTTTAAAAACTCAGATGCAAATTAAAGGGCTAAGAGATATTTGATTTGGCCTCGCATCCTTCAATCTGCATTAGTACAAGATTAACTGTATCAAATTGAATTGCATTAGCATACTTGAATTAATCTATACTGCCTCGGCAGGATGTATGGGCCCAATTATAACTCGCTGCCCCAATATTGTGATTTTGAAAGGAGCAAATGGAATTAAGATCCTAGTGTCACCCTGTGGGAAAACAGATCGACCTTACACTTAGGAAGTGCATATGTTAAAAAGACAAACATGAGCCATGAGGACCAGCTGACCGAGTCTGTTAATCACAGACAAAATGTAGCGCATGTTCCTCTGAAAAGCACAAATTACTGCGTTGCATGAAAACGCCATTAGTGCGCTGCGCATGTCTGTCAATGTAGAGCCGAGGAAAGAAAGTCTCAGAGCAGAAGAGGATGAGGGGGGACAAGATGAAGAGTGAGAGCTGGGGGTAAGGGAGTGGGGTGGGGTGCTCGCTCAGTTCCCATACAAGATCTGACTGCCACCAGAGACGTTTAATCTCGATTTAATTTAAGGAGCCATTAACTACAATCACAGCATTAAAATCCATCACTTTCTTGACACCTGGCCGCAGATTACCCCATTTCCTCCACGTATGACTGATTGGCCCCTGCTTCACTGCTCCCTTAAAAACACGCTCACAACACGCGCAAACACACAACAGCGGACACGAATCCTGGACATCAGGACAAATACATTTTACATGTGTGTTTTATGTTTATATATAGAGACATATAAGACGATGACATCATGATTAGGTTGGGCCGGCTGATAGCGGAGCAGGGATTATGACACTGAAGATGTCCACCCACATTTAATCTGCTGCTGAAACATCATCATCACTCCTCCCTCCATGCTACACAGGTTTTGTAAAAACTTGAGAGTTTAGCCGCTAAAGTTGAAGAAAAGCTGTGCTGTTGTTATTTGGAATAAAACATATATTTAGATTAAGTAGTCTCATCACTTTTTTTAGGTGGGGGGACTGTTGGAGATGAGGAGGATTGCTAAGGGTACGAGGCTCAGGGTGACATTGGCTGAACGTCCACAGGTCAGCAACGGCGTCTCTGCCCGTGACAGTGATGAACGGTGGTTGCAGAGGGGGTCACACCCGTGGATACGGGCTGACTACGATGCATGCATACACAGGGAATGAAGGCCAGAAGAAATGTTTAAAAAAAGACTAAAGGGGAAAAAAAACAATCACTTTAAACTGCAGGAAAGTCCAAAGATGCATCTAAATTGAAAACGACTGTCCAATAAAAGAGTGAGGAAACACACACAAAACCCACTCAGAGTCCTAAAACACCCCCGTGACTCCCACCCAGGTCCATCACGTTTGATTCTTCGACCTTTCCTGTATTTCAGCTCAAAGTCCGACCCCCACAAATAAATAATGTTATGGCAGGGCGATGTTCAGGAGTGGGGGAGGGGCTACACAAAAGCGCTGTGACAGAAATGCACAGTGAGTAATAAGTAATACCCACAAACACTGATTGATTTGAGGCCCAGTAGAGAGCTGCATTTATCTTTATTCCATCACCCTCTTCTTGGGTGGGGGGTGGGGGTGAACACAGAGCCTCGGAGTCCTGCTGTACAGTTTACTTGCTTTCCATTTTCAAAAATGAGTGCAGAAAGCCTTCATTTAGCTTTCATCTCAACATCAGCCGCTCATTTATGAGCTCCTCACAGCCTCGTGGATCACGCCTGTCACAGAGAACAGCATCTGTGTCACAGGTGTCTCGTCTGCTGATAAATGCAGCGAGTATTTTACAAGCAATGCCAGTTTAAATGACTTCATCTCCTTAACGTAGGCATCACTTCTATGAATCACATGTGGCGTTAAATCAGTGGAGGAAAACACATGAAGGAAGTTAACTTTCAGCGAGGGCAGAACTTGAGAGTGATCCCGGCAGTGTGAACAGAGCTCACTACAGAGGGCACTAAAAGAGTATGAAAAGTCAATGCTTTTATGGGCACGCTGATGGTGCCAAACAACAAATACAAACTCATATGGGTGTTGATCTACAGCCTGTCTGCCACTTTCTTCCTTTCTTTTTTTTCTTCTTTCAGTTCCTGTGCTTTTGTAAAACAATCAATACCAAGGGCACATTAAGGTCTGGGTCGTATACTTTATTTATATTAGGCAATGACAAATCCTTATGATGCAAAGGCTTTTGGAGGCATGTAGCCCTGCGCCAAACAAATAAATATATTAATTCCCAGTGGGGAAGGTGGAGAGACTGACGAAACAACGGGAAATGACAAGCAGCCAAATCCATCACCGCGACCTTTCAAAAGAAATGCGCCCATAATTTGGTCCACTTCCTTCTTATTCAGCATTTCAATTAATGTCCTTGCTTCTCTCTCCCCTTCCCTTGCAGCTATAACTCAGGGCAGAGTTATCGAAGGAACCGATGCTTAGCATATGGAGAGGTTGTCACTTAAATCAGAATCAAACTAGGAGGACAAATGATAACAAGGAGAGCATGTGAAAGGGTCTAAACTAGCCCCATGTTTTATGACATGGCAATGAAAATGTGGTCTGGTTTGTGCTGGTGAAACTACAAAACACGCAGATCTGCTATTCATACTGAGGACATCACAAGTCCAGTTTGAAGGGTTCTGTGACATCAGCGACCCGGATCAGATACTTTATCTCCACCCCACTACCCACTGTGCTGCATTTACTGTTCTTCAAGGGTGGCTGTTAAAAAGCTGTGAGACCAGTTTTAAAAGAAACACAAAGAGGCGGAGCTGAGTCAAGTGTCTGACTCCACCCCCTAAAACCTGCTGCTATGAACAGAGCTCCAAAGACGTGGTGGAAAAGAGAGCTGTTATAATGAATCTACGTGGAATTCTGACCAGAACACATTGTAAACATTTAATTAACACTTACGTCTGTGTGTGTGCGTGTGTGTGTGTGTGTGTGTGTGTGTGTGTGTGTGTGAGGAACAAAGAGGCTGAGTTGCCAAGTTCCTGCAACAGCTCATGTGAAACCACCATAACAACCATTTATTGGCTGTGAGGTGCAATTTCTAAGCTTTCAGAAGCATAAATGTGTCAGCATTGACACGTCTGGATGTTAAAGGGTTAAGACCTGAAGAAACGGTCAATTTTTGAAGGTCTTCATCCTTCCTCAGTGTTTGTTTTGATTTTCATGTTTCTCATTTTACATGACTGTAGACTGTGATTCTGCGTTACGAATTTCCAGTGAGGGTCTGTGCTAATATGATCTGGTATTTAAAATGACGCTCCCATCTCGCTTTGAATCAGTAGAGATGCTTCAGGACATCGTTTATGAGGCAAATGTTTAGCATAATTATGAAGAATAGCCTAGAATGTGCGCCTGTAATGAGCTGGGATTAGCTCCAGCGGACCCCCATGACCCTGTAAAAGGATTCAGAAAATGGATGGATAGATGGATGAATGGATGTAAATATAATATCTCTCTGTTTTTTGTACATAATGTGTATAGTTCATAGGGAACATCTGAAAATTATTCTGTGCCTGAGATCTAAAACTTGGGTGTTTGGAGTGACTATCCAATAAAAAAACCCAAAAAAACTTAACACCACTTTGTCCCTTCATCTGGGGCTCCTGAATTCAAAGATATGACATTTAATAATTCCATTCAGATTTGCAGGATACTGTGACACCACAGAGCCAGATCAGAGAGGGATCATCCAGCTTCCCAATCTTCATCTCCACCTAGATTCATGTCATGCTTGATGGCACAAAACTGTAGGTCAGAACTTCAAAAAGAAGGCATGGTTTTAGAAGGGAAAAAAAAGAGTTAAGAAGAGTAAAGTGGCTAACGCTGTTTAAAAAGTAGTTGTATCTCTTCTGTTTTGTACAAAGGGTAGGAAAAACAAGCTTTTGCCTGAACCTACTACACCTTTTTGGTCAGTATTTTTGCTAGTTTTATTTATTTATTTTGTATTTGTCTTTAAAGAGCCCTTTGACCACAATACATAAATTAAGCAACACTAAACTATATTTTTAGCATTTTTGGCCAAAGGTATGAGACTGACAATCCCTTTTAAGACCTTAGAAAATTCTGAAAATTTGTTTTTTTTAAAAAACCCACATGCATTTAACACATTTAGGTTGTAGACAAAGCTGGTTTCTGTGGCAGCCGTTTCCCACAGCTGATGTCAATAATTAAAGAAGCTGCACGCATTTACACAACGGTGTGAGGATTCACACATCAAAACCAACACACATTAAAGATCATCAACAGTACTTTACATTCCTCTGTTTTAAACAGACAGAAACTCTGAGGCCTCCCTCGATGATGTCATGAGCAGCAACACTTTATTAATGGGGGACTGTAAAGGTAAGACGTGAGCCATGGAAACGCTCATCTGTCTCTCGCGACTTCTGAGCAGTCACTCTCTAACCTTCCTCAGAACTTTTAACGGTGCCTTCATTCATCACCTCACATTTCTTAAGAGATACCCCTCACGTCTACAGCCGCCAGATCAAACCCAGAGCAACTGGTTTCGGACCACCCAGAGATGTTCTGTCTGGTCCAAGATCCCCGAGTAATAGGATTCCTCAAAGCTGCAGATGGATGGCAAATCTAGGCAGTTTCATCTACTAAAAGAGGGCATAAATCACGAGCGGAGGAAACGGGGACGAGGCAGGGGTTATCACCAGTCTGCCTCCCTCATGAGAGCTTTGCATTAAAGCATTAGTGAAATTAATTCATCTTTCATAAGAGGTTTGAGCAGTATCTGTGATCTATGATAACAACCAATTTCTCACTACAGAGGGGCCACAGGAGGAGGGAGGGAGGGAGGAGGAAAAAAATACTCTGCGACCCTGATAGACTACACAAATCTGCTCTTTTTAAATGGGCTAACATTATCTGGAGTGCTGCTCTCTGGAGCATCATCCCAGATTCATACCGCAGCCGGGAAACGGGCATATATCACCGGGCAAAACTTTTCTCATCTGCTGTGCCCCGCACGCACCTCCTTCCTCTCGCTCTCTCCATCAACCCTCTCACAGCGAGCTGTGCCCAACTTGTTTTGTGAATTTCTCCCCCATCCTGATAAATATAAAACAATGCTTTATTACGATCATTTTAAGTGGCTTCGCGTCTTAATCAGTGTAATTGGTTTTCGATCATCTGAGGAGCGGGAGAGTGGGAAACTATTTGTGTGTAAGGTAGCTCAGGGCAGGGAAAGAGATGGGAGTGTGTTTGATGGGAAGGTGGGGGGGCCCGGCAGTGTGTGAAAGAGACGGAAATTGGGGGGAAGTGTGTGAAGGGGCCGTATCCATCTGTTTTGCATATATTTGCGGAGGCGGCCGTCGGAGCATGGTTGACAGATGAGTGGGGAGTGAGAGGATGACACACGAGCGGTCGTGCTCTTTATTACTATATCAGCACAGCTATGCTTGGAGCTCAGATCCCGTCTGATGGCACACCGGAAAGCTGAACACGGCGGAGTGAGCAGAGAGCTGCTCGGCGGGACTCGAGCGAACACAAGCGGCACTTTCGCTTTCATGAGTCTAATCTCTTGGACTGATTTCTCTTCCGATCGAGCATGCATCAGCTGGATTTCCCTTTTTAAAAAAAGGGAGAAAAACTATAACTGTAAAAGAAAATGAAATGACTTTTGAAGAGACAATCAAAAGCGAATGTCAGTTTTAATATTTATAATGAAAAAGTTTGGCATTGCAGATGCTTGAAATAACTAAATAAAAGTATGCTTTTTTGTGGATGATTTGCCATTATATACAATATTAAATAATATGTGGGGCAAAATCATTTCAGAATAATTTCTTATTCAAGTTAGAAATTTAGTGAAGCATCAGTGTAATAAGTGTAGAGGCCCACAGCGCAGCAGAAAGCTTCAAACCCATCAAGTGTGTTCATCACCAAACCCACCTCAGGAAAGTAGTCCTGTGGAAACTTCTCCTTCTCCAGCGTGGTTGTGCTTTCTAGTGTCTCTGAACATATCTCCTTTCCTACCACCTTCTTGAATTTCTTGGCTAAAAAGCAGATGGGAGAAAAGCAAACAGCAAAAAAGAGAGAAAGTGAGGACAACAAAGCGAGGAGGAAGAAAAATCACACTGTGACACAAACATAGATGATCTTTGAGGAGTCCTGTGTGAGTCTGAATCTTCTGATAGATAAAGTGACTTTGGCTCCATCAGACAACTGCACCACCTGCTGGTCAGAGCAGGGAACTACAGCTGCAGGGAGAAGTCCAATGAGGAACACTGCCTGGAATCACACAGGAAAACTGGATCTATTTGATCAAAACTCCCTAATTTTGAACAGTAAATAAGAGGAAATAGGGACACTTCTGATAATTAGGAATACAATTACAGGATCCCACATAACCTGTCACAATCATATTTCCATCTAGATTGAAGTATAACTCACATTTTCTGCGTTTAGTGTAGATGTATCGACAATCCCAATTACAAAAAAATTGGTTTTATTTTTTTTAAACAGAACACAGAAAAAATCTAAAGCTGAAAGTGAGATTTCACCATTTCAGAAAAATACTGGCTCATTTTCAATGATGAGTTTGATAGCTGCAACTCAACTTAAAGTCGGGACGCAGACAAAAGGTTGGAAAAGCCAGTCAAGCTAATTAAGTTTGGAGCAGGCATAATACATGGCTGCTGGGTTTAAAAGGAACATCTTAGAGAGCCAATCTCAGGCATAAACACGGGCAAAGGCTCAACTATTAAAAAAAACTATAAACTGTGAAGCAATTGCAGAATAATATTTCTCGACTGAAATTGTAAATACTTTTAATTATATTATCCTCCACAGTAGACAGAATCACCAAGAGATTCAGAGACTCGTTAGAAATCTCTGTGCACTTGGAAGACCAAAAATCAGTATTGAATGTCTGTGATCGCCAGGTGCTCAGACGAGCGTCACTGTTGAAATGGAAATCACTACATGAACTCAGGAGGACTTCTGGAAGTTACTGTCCAAGAACAAAGATGCCAACGCCATCCACACATGCAGGTGGAAGCTTTATCATGCAAAGAGGAAGCCATATGTGGTCATCAGTGCCCGTGGGATGGACAGCCTGCACATCTGGAAAGGAAACTTCAATGCCTGAAGGTATAAACAGTTATGTTTCTTTTTCTTTAACCAACACATGCTTCCATCCAGATGTCTTTTTCAGAGAAGAACTTGATTCTTTCAGCAAGACAATGCTAGACCATGCATTACATCCCAAACAAAAGTTTTCTGTGTTCTGTTGGGTTTAAAACTTGGGTTTATGGGATTTGCAATTATTGCATTCTGTTGTATTCACTTTTTACAGTTTCCTTTATTTAAGCTTGATTCCTCAAAATTCTCTCAAATGAGATATTTTTCACAGCTGATGCATAAATAATAAAATTCATTTTTGTCAGTTTCTTTTAGCTTCTGTTGTGAAGATATGTCTTGTAGAAACATCAACAAAGTGATAAGTAGTGTATGCACTGTATGATTTTTAAATAAATGTTTGCATGCATGTGTGTGTGGTCATTTCCCCTCTCAACCCCTCCCCCACCTTCGCCCCATCCTTCCTTGGGGTAACTGCTGCTAATGCTGACTGGGTGTCTAATAGGAAGCCAGGCGCCTCCACATCTATATCCCTTCTTTAATTAGCGTGGTCACCGAACCCGCTGCCCTCCGACACCACACGCTGATGAGACCGCTGTAACTGTCCAATAACTTGCAGCACACCATTACCACAGGCCCGAAATCGTATGAATTAAGTCCTAATATTAATAAGCATTACCATCCAGTCCAGCTCCCTCCACATTACCTTCAAAGCCAATCTTAGATCACTGGTTTTGATGGAAGTGGGAATAGCTTGCCGGTGGAGCGGGATAAAGGGGGGCACATATGAGAATCTCATTTTAGTGCAGTGGTGATGATGTGGTGTGTGCTAGAAGGAGGGTCTCACCTTTGAAATCAAACTGGTGGATGTTTTTCAAAGAATCGTGGATAAAGTAGAAACTTCCCAGAGCCTGCAAGAAGAGAAGACTTTGTGAGATTATGGTGACATTTTTCCTTGAAGCTACTTATTTTTATGTCTGAAAGCAGATCAGGCCACTCTTTTACGCTCCACAAACACCACACACCATCAACTACACAACAACAGGTGCACCGAGTTCGCAGTACAGTACACTCAGCTCTTTTCTGGAGTCTTCTAATGTGACGAGTCAACATTTTGAGCTTTCAAAGGACACATTCAGATGGACTTTTCAACGAGTAAAGATCGACTTCAATAGGCTTAAAATCTTAATTTTCCCTGCAAACAATCAGGAAACTTTCCCAGTCGCTGGACAAGCCAATCAAAGTCTGTGGGAAGAAGTGAGAGTCGTGCAGAGGGGGATTTGATGCGGTTCACAGTCCACTACACTGCTTTCTGTTGGCCTCTTTACATTTAGTGCAAATGGAGGCAAATCTGGGGCTCAATCCCCTGTGTCTTTGAGATAGCAGACCTTCGGCTCAGGATAATTCTCAGTCTCTAGTCTGCATCCAAAGAGTAATGCCGAGGCTGGTGAGCCACTTCCCCTGCAGAGAGCAGAGCTTTTAAAGTAAAAAGAGAAATGAATAAAAAAGTGAGACAAAAATGCAGGGAGGAGGAAGACGGGAGCATTTGGAAAGCTCAGATACCGTAAACGATTGACAAGTGATGAAGGAATGTGATCAAATAATAGAGAATGAAGGGAAAAAAAAGGATTTCATCATCTTCCGTGTTTTGCTGCGCAGATGCCTGTCTTTCTGATGCACGGGAAGACCGTTCGGGGCAGGCCTCTGCATTATTTATGAGTGCCGGCGCATCTTGAGATTAAACATTTGCTGATTTGTCAAAAGCACAAACACCAGGTCCTGCCCATCTCCTTGACATATAAGTTCAGCTGACAGAAAACACTGTCGCACATTTAATTGATGAGGGCTCCGGCTGGTGACCCGCACCCCCTGCTACGGCGGCCTCCCCCCTCCGTCATTCCTTCTCCCGCTCTGATGGCGGCTGGAGAAGAGGGGAGGAAGGGGGTGGGCCGACATGAGAGGGGGATGCCGCCGGGCGATGGCAGGACTCAAGGTCACAGTTTCCCATAGAGAGAGGACGGTTTCCCGGAAGGCCCGCTGCGCTTATTTGTGTTCGCTGCTCTTTACGTTGTCTTTCACCTTAAAGCGACAACACCAGACCCGGAGATACACAGGAACACAGGGAAGAGGCGGGAAGACCGCTATCTGTCAAAATAGTGACACCCCGCTGATGATTCCGTTTGTGTGAACGATTTAGAGGCTAGTAAAGTAAAATAGGGGGGGAAAAAAGCAAAAGTTCTGAGAGATGGACATAATTCTTGCGATTAAAAATTAAACTGCAGTAAGTGAAAGCTGTCCACTGCTTTGATATCCAGGATGAAGTAGAAGAAGGTAGAAAAACCTGCCTCTGGACAACACTGGAGAAATATATAACCAATCATAGAGAAATGTGATGCAAGCAGAACTACAGCAAGACTAGTTTCAACAAAAATAGGTGTGAAGTAGGAACACTAGTTAACAGCATTTCCATTACACTTAGAAAGAAAATTGAAACTTTTGGATAAAGGCAGCTCTGCAGGTGTTTCCATTTATAGGGTCTTTTTTGAACAAGAGTAATTTTCATGACTCTCCATGTATCTGGCCCTGCAAGACTTCTCTTTAAAACAACGAAAAATAAAAATTCAATGTTGAAGTAGATGGAGAAAAAGCGACTTAGTCTTGGACAAATTATTGTGATTGCCACTAGGAGAAATGAGACAGATGATGAAAGCAACAGATGGTCATTCAAATGATCAATTAAAGACAAAGCCCTTGTGTAATGATTACGTAGTGTTATAACACAACTGCATTGTATTAATGAGGCCAAAAACAGCTGGAAACTAGATTTAGATGACTTTAGATTGACCGGTTATGTCACATCAGACGCTGTGAGAGAAGTGGAAATGTGAAAAAAGTGTTTTCATTGCACCTTTGTGATAAAGTGGATTATTGAATCACCTGAAAAACTACCTTGTGGAAGCATAAAAAGGTTTATTCGATATTTGGGAGTTTTTGTTTTTTGCTTTGAATCCGCGTCAATTCCATTACAGGATTTGTTTTTCGATATTTGGTTTTGTGGGAATCTAAAGGTAATAAAAACATGCCTAATGATGTTTCAGTAAAAACTTAGTGATCAAGGTGTTATTAACAATTCTGCAATCATTTGGTTGGTTTCATAGTTGCTCTTGGATACCGATGTATGAGTCATGGAATAAACCCCACCCCCTGGTTTGGTACAGTATGTACCAGCGGAAATAACTGTGAATGGGAGGGAAGACCAGACGTTTTCATGGCAGAGAAGTAAAGAGTTACGGCTGGCCAGGCTGCACTAATACAACTTCATTACAAGAAAATCAATTTTGACTAACAGATTAAGTCTCAAGATTACATATGAAAATTGGCCGTTTGTCCCATTCTTTATTATGCAGTAAAATAAACAAAATATTTTTGAACGTGCCTACTGTTAGAAAAAGAGCAGCTGAGACTCAAGGATATTATTTAAAACAAAACAATTCAATCAACAAGAAAAACTAAAACTAGAAAAAAATTCCTTTAAAAGATTAATGGGCCACTGTTTACTTTTCAGTAGAAACTGATTCTTCTGCACACTCAAAAGGCCGCAACCACTAAAAACTAAATTAATATGACATCCAACAAATCCTCATGAATCAATTATCAAAGAAATGATAAACAACTATGGCTAAGTGGCCACCCGTGTAATCGCAGAAATCTACTTATCCCTCAAGTCTAATAAATATTCATTTAAAGCCGAGGTTCAGAACCTCGGTCCTCTCTCCTCTCCTCTGCCTCCCGCCTGCTCTCTTCATGAAGAAGCTATTATATTAGCAGGGCGCAATTAATCCATTTGTCTCCTTACATGACAGGCTCCAAATATTCATTAGGGCCGGACTGCGCTGACAGGCCGTGCTTATCTTTTACCAGTGGCTTTACAATGGCCTGTGTCAGACGTATGTTTGTCACGTCCCTCTTTATTGATTAGCTGCCAGATTCACTTGAAATAATTAAAAGTATATTTTACATATTTATAAACCCCCCTGCCACAGAGCCTACTTAATTTTCCATTAGTAAAATGCAGTCTATTAAGTGCACGGTGAGGGCCGCAGGGGAGGTAAGGGGAAATGAGTAATCACTATAATTGTAGACAGAAAGACAATAACCGCGCCATAAAAGCTGGGGTTTTATGACTCGTTCTGGCAATGCTATCTCTTATCACAAGTCATATTGGCTGCACCGCTTGCAGATAAGGGCGCGCTGGCACAAACGGCAGCTGTGTGTGTGCATATGTGTGTGTGTGTGTGTGTGTG
>JAOWBL010000007.1:439062-454899 GCA_028564865.1 Zenarchopterus dispar | reverse complement strand
ACTAATATAATAGGTTAATCACTGCTTTTAATATAATGAACAATATGAAGTAGATCTTTAAGGTGTAAAAAGAATACGAACATTTAAACCAAAGTGTATAAGACATTTCTGGTCACCCATGATATGAAAAAGACCTTCACAATCTCACTTTGGTTGCAAGAGGAAAGCTGTCTCTCTCTCACACACACACTCACACACACACACACACACACACACACACTTACTTGTTGGTACATCCCACTAAAGAATGAAAAACCCATAACAGCCACTGAAAACATCTGAAACTGATACAAGTAATTACATACACTGCTTTCAAATTGTGGCTCTACAGAATCTAAGAAAACATAAAAAAAAAAAAAAACAAGAAATCAAACTATGACACTTTTGGAAAAAAAAAAAGATAGCAGCCTCAACTTAATATTTTCTTGTACTGGTGTTTGAAAGCAATCACTATAATGAAGTGATTTCTGTAACCCTATATGAGACTTGTGCACCTGTGGACCGGCATTCTGGTCCACTCCTCATGATCAAATGTCTCCAGATGTCTGAGGTTTGAAGGTTTCTTCTCCAGACTGTACGTTCTGACTGTTTCCAAAGATGTTCAACAGGATTTAGATTGGGCGTCATACAGGAAAGTTCAGAATAGTCCAATATTTTGTACTTGGCTGTTTCTAGTTGTGTTTTGGGTCATGATCCTGTTGGACCCATGACCTGCGGCTGAGATGAAACTTTGATGGTGGACAGTATATTTTGCTCCAGAATGTCTTAATGCTCTTAGATTTCATTTGAACTAATTCCAGTCTCATTATTTTATGAACTGCTTTCAAGATACTCAGTTGTTGTACACTTTGGCTCCAAAAGTGATGGCTGCTGCGATCTGATACTGATGTTCACCTTTACTCTCCTTAAGAGTTGTTCTGGGTTGTTTGGTTACCATTTTTACTACCCATCCCTTTTATTTGTCATCAGTTTTCCTCTTGTGTTCACGTCCAGGGGGGTCAGCAACAGTCCTGTTGGCCATTGTCAGAGGAACATCAAGGTGCTTGGAGATGGTCTTCTAGCCTTCATCTTTAATGTGCTGGTCTACAACTTTCTTTCTGATCTCCTCAGACAACACTCTCTTTTGTTTTCTCTCATCCATGTCCATACAATCTTTTCTGGGGTTAGTAATTCATTTGTCCAGGCCAGTTTCACCAGTTTGTCTTTTTGGTTTTAAGTTTTTTCTCCATTTGCGTTTTCTTAGCTCACCGTGACTTCGGCTGTCTTGGCTGCTCCACAAGCTTCATCCTGTGACCTGTGAGGGTTTCCATGAAACCCTCAAAGCAATTCAATTGTTTATATCTTTCAGTCTGTCCGTGTTTCCCAAAATCCATCGAGCCAATTATTGATTATCTATTTGAAGTAAACCCCTCTGCTGCAAGGGTCAGTCATGATACCTGTATTTTAGCTCTGCTGACTTTCAAGGCTTTTGGCAGAGTGTTTCCGGGCCTCCGCTTCATTATTCTAAAATCTCCCAGAATGCAGAGCGACACGCGCTCATGATTGATCTCAAAACCACTGATTTTATTTTCTTTTGAGGAAAATATTATGGATGGGTCTAAACAAGGCATAATTGGCCAAACCCACGGCAGCGCCTGACCTGCCAACAATCCAGACCCACTCCCAAGGTTGGCTGCCTCCCTGGGAAATATTGTGCATTAATTTCATTTAGTCTCCCCTCCAACATTCAATGGTAGAAGTTAATTAAATTGCTTGTCCATTGTGTTCATCCACTTACAAAGTTAATGATATTGTGCCGGGGAATTAAAGAGCGTTTTATAAAGCGCACGGGATGGGAGCTGGCAGGCACTACATTGCCCAGTTGAACCCTGTCAGTCGGCGGGCTTCTGGACCCCCTAATTAGCGGTGAAATGGATGCTTCCATCTGCCAATTTCCTGCCACGCTCATCAGTCGTGCAGTTGCTCCTCTAACCTGCCCGGCAGAAGGGTCTAAAGCAATAAAACCATCACAGCAATGACATTCAGCAAAGAAAAGAAAAAAAAAGAAAGAAAGAAAGAAAAAGAAAGTGAATACGCGTCTGCATTATATGACTCAGACTTTAAAAGAGCTTTGATATAATACCGCTTTCTTTTCTCCAGACCACATTATGGCTTCTTCAGCATAATTCTGATGGAAGACTTTGATAACTTTGTTAAAAATATTCGATACAGTAATAGCACCTTGTTTCTGTTGCAGAAAAGCGGTCTGAATAACTGTCTCGTGATACAGCAATAATTCTGATGTAATACATGCTGTCCCTCACTCTTGTGCTAATTAACAGGAGAAAAAAAAGTCTGAATTCATTGCAAAGAATCATTTCTGCCTGGTAATTTCTAGAAAGTTAGCCTTGTCCTGCTTACAGGAGAGAGTGATTAATGCTCATACTTATTGCAGTTGTGTATTTACTAATACCACACTGCAGCTTCAGCAGGTTTTAACGAGGACATAAAAACAAGAGCAAAGTAAATGGAATTACACCTGAGGGGCCTGCGCCACGCTTGACCTCTGAATCAAGCTGGGTAAAGTCATCTTTCGCATGGCAGTGCAGTGTATAAATTCATGGTAAAAGTAAATTAAATGGAGCTACAGAGAGGGCACTTTGCACATCTGACACAGGTGCACCTTGCGTCTGAACTCCAAGATGAGACGCAAAAACACAAACATGTGGCAGACGTTCAACAAGGGGTCACTTTTATATTTACGCCACATACGTAATTTGTATCACTTTTGCCTTCAGGTGGAGTGTAAAAAGCTAATCGTGCCATCAAGAGTTTTCTATTTAGCTTGAGATTTATAAAACAGATCCACCTGGAGAGTTTGGCCACGTTATTGATCATACAACTACCCCGGGAAAGAAAAGTGAAGGAAAAACTCAGTAAAAAGTAAATAAAATCTTAACAGTTCTGAAGCTCTGAATCGTGATCAAGGCTTTATTTTAACAGATTTTTTTTTTTTTTTAAATATTAGCTTAAAGGTTAAGCTGATTTTACAACACCATTGGGTGTCTCGCTCTTATTCCGTCCTCTCTCATTTCTTTCTCGAGTCTTTTAGCCCTTCCTGCCTTGGTGTCCACTGTAGCTCTGTCAGCTGTTTTTATTGTTGTTCATTTGCTTCACAAAGCCAGAAAGTGATGTGCAGATGTCACAAGAGGTGACCACGATAGGAGTCCAAAGTTACTTTGGCTGGTTTTTGCAAATAGCAGGGATGAGAGATCACGAAAGCTCAACAAAACTTCAGAAAAATAATCAAACGTTCCTCCAGATGAGACTGAAACTGTTATCTTAACATGATAAAACTTCTTTGTGCTGCTTTAACAAAGTCAGCAAAAACTCTCTCAGATTCTTGGATTTTTATATCTACTCATCAACGTTAGAAGTGGATCAAAATATTTTATTCAAGTTGTCCTAGCTGCATCTTCTTTCTTCACATCTCATT
The DNA here is from genome assembly GCA_028564865.1 of Zenarchopterus dispar. NCBI lineage: Eukaryota > Metazoa > Chordata > Actinopteri > Beloniformes > Zenarchopteridae > Zenarchopterus > Zenarchopterus dispar. The sequence goes on along the minus strand of JAOWBL010000007.1, from coordinate 451,424 downwards.
TCTCATGAGCATCTTCTTGTAATAAGCGACTTGATCAAGTGCTTCGTAATAGAAGAGTCCAGAAGCTGAACTAGCCTGCCTGGAGCCCAAACCAGTGCTTTCTGTATTCTGTGTTTGTATTTGCATCTTACACGGTATCACAACTTTGTTCCCTCTGGGATTTTTGGTGGATGGGGTTTTAGGACCTGATCCACTAAACTGGACACTCCCATCTGGTCTAGATCTAATTTGTGATCACACGCTAATTTGCCCAGTTTAGTAAATCTGTCCAAAAGTCTTTTCACAGAAAACCACCAGGTCGTCATTTTCTATGAAATGACATGTCAGGAGTTTGTTTTACATTCTCATCAACACTTGATTGAAAACCAGCTCATGATGGCATGATTTGCCAGTAAATTATTGCTGTAGATTAAGAAAAGTTTTAAAAAGTTCACTCAAAAGGTCATTTGACCTCATGAGTTAGACAAACGAATAACAATAAAGTTCCTTAACTTAATAACTTGACCAAAGCTCTGGTCAAAGCGCTTTAGCTCATGATTTAATCAAGTTGCATGCACAATTACTGAATCAAGATTTCACATATTCATTGACAAAGTGAAGACGTTGTTCTAAAGAGAAACTCTGTCACGGCTGCGCTGCTAACAAGGTCAACTTCTCAACACTAAGTATATCAGACATCTGCAATTGGACATGAAAAGAGTTTTCTTCTTCCTTCATAGGGAGAGAGTCTTTTGAAAACAATCTTCAAATGTCTGGTTGATCTTGAAGGTCAGCATAAATAGTCACTCTCTTTAAATAACGCTGCTGTCTTGGCTTGAGAAAATCATCATTTTAAAAGGGGATATGAAGATGATGAATATTTCCCTTATTAGATTGTTCCTAAACATGAAAAATCAAAGCCTGGACAATTGAGATATCCATTGGTAATTAAAGTGGCATTACCTCCTCTCTATTTTCTCTGCCACTGCGTGCTTGCCAGAGCCATTATTCAATTGTTTCAGATGTCGGGGGATACAAAGTCTTTAATATACTTATGCACATTAATGTAAATCATATTTGGCTATGGATGTCCAATAATCAAAAAGAATATTTCAACTTGTAATTCCCCGTCTATAAAAAGCATTCCCATTAGGGGAGGAGGCCCGTGGAAATGACAGGTCCTTGAGCTCATTGATTTTTTTTCTTCTCTTTTTTTCATCCCTGCATTTTGGAAAGGCTGCTAATGTTGTCATGGACTGTTCATCAATCTATATTTTTATCTGATTCAATAATGTGCCTATTCATGTGGCCTCATTTGTGAAAGAAATTATTAAATTAGGATCATACAGGCTGTAGGGAGACTGGAAGCAATGTAATTTGAACCGATTACTGGAGTTAAATGAAGGAGTTGGAAAAGTTTACCAATCAAATGCACAACTTGTTGACCTCATTTTTTAAAATCTTTAACCATTCAAACAATTTATAGAGGTGAAAGGCAGGTACAAAAAGCAGTCAATATCTGAGGCGGATCGTGATGGTACAAGCATGTTCTGATGTAAAATAATCAGTAGCGAGTTTGCTGTCTAAGCCCTGATGTCTTCTGCAAAACTAATCACTCAGCTTCTGTCCAGTGGCAGCGGTGATTCAGTCCCTGTCCCACGCTCCCCGTGGTTCGAGCATGTGGCCTTGTAATGACAAAGTAGCATCCTTGGCTGCCCAATGAGAAACAGCTCCGTAGCAATGCCACATTATGAAATATATTTGTTTGCTGCATCTTAGCGGCGTCACTTTGTCACATGTGAGAAGAATTTATCAGCATGGTCTCCATCTTTCTGCAGCAAGAGCTCTTCCTCCTCCCTTAGTATAAACACAATTCTTCCTAAATGAGGGTAACATCGTTTAGATCATGAGCCATCCGCATGAAACATCAATAAAATATGACCAGTGTCATGGCTTGGGGACAATCAATGGTGGCGTACAGCATCTCCAAAGACATCCGAGAGTACTTCTCTGAAGCTGAGGCCGAGCAGTCACCCCGACAGAAGAGAGGGTTGAGTTCAGAAAAATCATTTTTCTCCCCCTCTTGAGATGTACAAAAAAAAATAAGCAGCTTTCTGTCTGGGTGCTGTCTGGGTATGAGCAGAGGCGTTCTTGGAGCACAACAGTGACCACAGGACCGTGAAGCTTTAGAGGAGCCTGCAGAAACACACGCAGCAGCTCGTCTCAGGCTAAGACGCCCGTCCGGTGCCTCTTTGTGGCCTTCTTTGTCTTTATGTAAAAACCAATGCTCTCCAATGATGTGTTATGTAAAATTCCCAGAGGCTTGATTTAAATGGTTGGATATCCTCCATGCTAGCTTAGTTATACTCCAGTGCATCGCCCCTGAGAGTGCATGGACGCTGCATGAAAAGCAAATGTAAATGCAGGCTCAGCTTCTTAGATAAGAAATTATATCATGGCTTTTTTTCCCTTTATTGTGTTATTATAATAATAAATTTAAAAAAAGAGGACTTTCCTTCCGCAGATGTTTCTTTTTAACCGTACAATCACGGCATCCGCCATTCCCGTGGCCCTTCTTGAAAGCCAGCTTTAAAAAGTCAGGGAGCAGAGGTTCTGTGCCAGGAGCAAGAGTGGCAGCAGACCCACGTCTGGTCTCCTGTACATTTCACACCCAATGTGGGAAATGTGGGAAGAAAAGAGGATTTGGAGGGGCTCATGCAGGTCTGCGGCAAGTCTCCAGGGCCGCCCCATTGAGCGCTCGACAGATGACCAGGTGGTACTGTGTTATTCATCACCGCGTCATGTGGATGCAGAGCAAAAAATACAGCGCAGAATGCATCTGTCGCACACAAGTGTCTTGAGCTTCTCAGGTGACATCATAAATGTATACTTGTAGGAAAGTAACAGCATAACATTATTTAATCCAAGTCCCTTTTTAGTGACTTTTACCCATAAATTAAAAATATAATACATGTTGGATAATTTTAAACTCATGGAAATAACATGAAGGTGCGTTCTTAACCGTATTTACATTTTATTATTGTTAAAGTTTTGGATTGCATATAAAAGAGAGACAGTTTTATTTAGCAAGGGGCATGAAATGGCTTTTTATAAATTGCCTCCTTCACAGACGGGAGATTTTATAGACTTTGAGGATAGGTATCCCTCCCGACTTTAATTAGTCTTATTCCTTCTAATTCTCATCCCTATCTTACATTTTGTCACCTTTGTCCTAATTACATATTTCTCTAAACTAAATACAGTGATGTAATTCACTGTCTCTCTTCTCTGTGTGTCATTTGGAGTCTCCTTTATTCTCATATCCACACCACAGCACACGTAACCATATATTTGAACAACCCAACAGTGTGACTTGAAATAACTCTGATTATTCGTGGCTCTTGCTCTGTTAGCTCAACGTTTTGCTTTATTTCAATGAGGAATATAGTGCCCTTTTTTCAAAAGCTGACAGCGGTGATAATGTCATTTTTCAAACACCATTCAGCTATTAACCCCTCGGGGAAGCAGGACAACAGTATCCTTTTAAACAATGTCTACACACCTCTTTTTAAAGCAGGCTGTTATGTATTCATTTATTTAATTTTTTGGGGGCCGGGGGGGACTCTACTCTAAACAAGCAGGAAAACTTCAAGTTCAGACACCTCGAGTGTGCTCTCCAGGACAGAAGTTGGTTCAGGAGCAGCATCTCTCTACACTCTACGTCTATTTGTTGAATATTACAGTGATTGATGTGAATATCTGGAGGATTTTCCCACATTATGAATGTTAAATTTGCAAGCTTCTGTAAAATTATGAACAATACCCAGAATTCTAAACTGAAAGCTCCACAAATCCTAAAATTGACATGTTGCTCATAAATTGCCATGGAGTCGTTAGACATATTTATGCTCGTAGGTGCCAAGTCTGCAGCTTCTCTAAACCAAGAGGACAACATTCAGATCTCAGGAGCGTTCTGAGAAATGCTTCATTTCCACTTGGCCAAAGACTGCTTTGAAAAGTGTTTTTTTCCCCCTCTTTTCAGAAATGTAATTAGGCTGTTAAAATTAAGAGCTTGAATTTAACTGAAAGAGCATAACATCCAATCTAATTAGAGAATGCTTTAATGAGCTGGTAATTAGCTACGGCATGGTGCACACAGGGTGGTATTGTAGCGTGAACTTGTGCTGAGACTCTTCTGACTGGGGCACCCTTTGTGTTAGATTAGTTCCCACTTGGGAGACATTATTGACTGAAATATGGTTATGTTTTGCTTTCTACCTTTATAAAACACCACTTGGACATGTTCTGGGGGTCAGCTGAAGGTTTGGGCTACTCATCTAGGTGACTGCGTAGGTTTCGAGGAGGAAGAAAAAACTGTCTCTAATGACAATTGTAGTTTTAGGCGACGCTGATCCCAGTAAGCAGCTCGTCAAGTTACGATTAAACTTTAGAAACAATCTCATAAAGCGTTAAAGAATATCTGCTCTCCAGCTGGTGTCAGACAGAAAACAGAACCGCATACAACGTAATAAAAGCCAACAAAGCAAACAAAGACTGGGGCGAGCAAGTGCAGAAAATAAATGGGCCTATCTATTTGCTGGGACAATTGTCGTAGATGGATTTTGGTTTGTGTATGAAACAGTAAAGAGACGATACATCAAAAGTGACTGTGCGCTCCGCCTACAAACACATGCACAGTAAAGTTTCATCAGATAGAGTCTGGTGGTCATGCGACTGCTTGTTGTCTTTGCATTCGTCCAGCACCGCCCCTCATTTGCTGAAGCCCGACTACCTCTGACCTCCCGAACCCTCCAACGACTGTGTTCGTTTTCCTCACAAAAATCAATCGGTTGAGGAAAAGGACAAGGAGAAAGGCCCTCATTATTACACCGAGCAGGACACACCCTCTGACTGAGAGTCTACGACTGTTTTTATAGGTAATAGTTTAACTGGAGGTGATGGCTAGAGGACAAAGAAATTGTTAGCTCCCCTGACCCCCTAGATGAGTCACTCCAAATAAAATAACAAATGCAATATTAAAATATTATCAGAAAATAAATCTGTAAGAGAAATTTGGGGGATGTGATGTGAAATTAGCCTCTGTTGATAAGTAGTTCATAAGTAGGAACCATATGAGAGCAATTTGTTTGAAAAGATGATATTGGAGTGTTGAGGTTTGAAGATGAACATAATGCATTCAGTCAAGGGCGAAAGAGGGCATATGACTGCAAATTCCCAGCCATGTGGCTCTTCCATTTTTGTTGGTCTATTTATACGCTGGCTAGCTGAATAGGTTGGCAAGCATTCCCTAAAATCAGATTAGGAAATTATGAGCCCTATAATTAACCGTCTGTTTCACTTGAGAGCTTTGGGTTTCCTGTTTCCTAATGAAGAGCAAGCGAAAAATGATTTAATAATGCAACAAATGTGGTTTATGAGCTATTAATATGTAGTATATAACATCAACATGACAACAATATTGGCTGCACATTTAAAGATGTGAATAAAGTGTCCACGGTGGGCAGCGTATAGAGTAATGACAGTTAAAGAGGGGAGGCAGGCACAGCATGTGCCATTGCCGTGACAACAAACCAGAGATCATGAGTCCGAGGTGGGAGGTGGAGTGACTGAGCGTGTGCACTTTAAATGCTCTATGTGTTTAAAATGTGCTGCACAATACCTGCTAATTCTATTAAGTGCTTTTGCGGTGTGGCTGTGTGGTTATGGGTTGATGTAAATGGACAGCTGGTTGACTAAAGAATGCAACAGCATTAGAATAAGGTGATTGGATGACAGAGAGGAGTAACAGGCCCAAGCACAGCCACCCTCAGGCCGTGCCAAGTCCATTACGCGTATTGAAGGCATCTTGATATCCGTCATGGCTAGTCGGCCAAGAGAGAGAAGAGGTTGTTGTTTTGTTTAGCCTTCATCGTCAAGATGGCTTCCCCCTTTCACATCCAGGTGTAAGTAATGCAATCAATTAAGGCCTTTACAAACAATCCCCCCTTTTGACATTCTGCACTGGGACCTTTAGGTTGCGTTACAAAATGCTGGCTCAAGGGCAAGCACACACCTCCGCTGCATAAAGCCATTGTTGTCATTTTCTAAGGGGACTTATAAAAAATTAAAAAACAAAAAGAAATAGTTTTTGTAGTTGAAAGTTTAAAAAAAAAATCAGACATGGTATAACTCAGTCAAGTTGTTTGGGACTGATTAAATCTGAAATTATGTGGTGTCAACGGAGTTTTTGCTGTTCGAATTTTACAGGGTACTGTGACATCACAGACCCAGGTCAGAGTAGAAGCAGCTCATCTGACCGTCTTTTACTTCACCCTTCTGTCATGATCAGGCTCTGCAGAACAATAACTCGGAACTGACTCCAAATAATACCAATTAAAGCAAAGGTTTAATTGGTATTTTTGGCATTAAGTATGAAGGCAAATGTGTCCTGAGCAGAAAGTCAGATTAGATGTGGAGAAGAGGCAAGTCATACTGATTGGTTCTCTCTCACAAGCAAAACATCAAACAACTTGATAGAAAAAAATAGAACAAGTTGGGACAGCAGTGAATTAATAGTCTTATGTAATACAGGTTCTTAAAAAGGAAAGGGGAATGAAGGTAGGGCTTTGGGTTAAAGGAAGAGTCTGGTTTATTTCAATTTTAAACAATTATTTCCAACAGGTAATGGAAAGTTTAATCATATCTTGATTCATTTCATGGATTACTTTTGTATCAATTGCATCCATGGACTGACACGCTTGTCCAATATTGATGGTTCCTTTTAGACTTCAGGCTCCCATGGAATGTCCAGGCCTTAGATGACAACTTAATTTATGGTTAAAGGGCATGAACATTAAAAATATGTTGTTATATGGTCTGCAGAACAATTAGGGTCCACACATATGACCAAAGCTGTGATGTCCACATGCATATCACTGAAGGAGAGAGGTGTATGCGTAGCACTAGTCTAGTGTAGTTATTAGTAGAAGTGAAACCAACCAAAGTGTGCAAAACAAGTGTACTAGATATAATATAACCTGTATCACCGTGGCAAAAATCTTCCTTTCTAGCTCAAATACCTTAGGGGAGGAGCTTAAAATTAGCTGACTTGTCATCAATCAGTTTAAAGTGTAGGACACAGCTGAGATGTGTTTTCTTGTTTAACTGAAGCATTACTGGTTCACGGCTGACATTGTTAGCAAAAGACAAAAAAAAAAAAAAAATTAAATTTAAAAAAATAAAATAAATAAAAATCCAGAAACCCAAATTTAAAAATGGATATCACCTAGTAAAAGAATATCTGGATAGCCACATATTCAGGTTCAGACTTTAAAAAATGCATGAAAAAAGTTCATTAAAAATAAAATTAGTAAATCACCTAAAATGTAAGATAAGTTTTGTTGTTTGTTTTTTTTTTTAAATCCCATTAAAACAAGAAGTAAAATAAGACGAGAAGTCCTAATTTATGCCTGAAAGTAGGGAATTTATACAAGAATGTTCTATGTAAGACTAGAGATGAAACCTGCAACACTGATAGGCCAAAAATAAACTAAACTAAGTGATCCAGTAGAAAATTCTTTCACAGCTGCTAGAACTGATATCAGAACTGATAACTAAATAAACGCATTCAAATTCTTAGTTTAAATGTTTTAGATCAGGCATGGCAAACGCTTACTTCCTTACCCGAAGCTTTCTACAATTCTGATCCCTCACTCTCAGAGGACTTGTGCCATCTGTGATTATTTAAGTGTGTTCAGTGGTGACGGGTGTAAGAGGTCGTCCCTCCTGGTTTAATTACTCTGCAGCACAGTGCTTACCGAGGAAGCCACAGGCTTTCTTCAAACTGGGGAGAAATTGCCAGGATTTAATGTTACGATTTCCCCTCTGATATTAACCAGCTGTGCGTGACACCGGGCTCAAGTGAGGCAATCAATTCCCCAAGAAAACGCCATCTTCTTCAGACAGGCTGGTGAGCCCCAATGAGAGGGAGAATCACGAACCAGCACTTCCAGCACAGTGAGGGATGTTTGGATTAGGGGCTAGTGTGTGGCTGCAGATGTCTCGCACCCACCCGCCAGCACCTCCCTCCATCTGTACACTATACCTGCTATCAGGCAAGGTGATCCCAGAGGAGGGAGGGGACATATATATATATATATACACTTAGGCAGGAGAAAGGTCAGGCAGGCTGAATGTGGCAGGCAAACAGGCAGCGGGGGTCTGGGGGCCTGGGGATGAATCACAGGAGAATTGGTGCATGGCAGTGAATGAATAACCCGCCATGGCTCCCCAAACCCCATTATTTCCCTCCTTCTCCAGCGGGGCCTGAAATTCATGTCTGCGCATGCTGCCAGTTCATTAGGGGGAGGATGTCATTCCTCTTCTGACTGCGGCAGGACAGGCCAAGCGGGCCCCAGGAGGACCTGGCGCTGTTTAATTCCACATCAACCGCTCCACTGAGGGCCTTAATCTCTGCTTGTGTGATCAATACTATATCAGTGTAAATTAAAATGACAATTTTAAAGTAATTAAGCCTGTTAATGCTCGATTCAAATGTCATTATTTGCCTGAGGAGAGGCAGAGGGTGGAGGGATGTGTATAATGTGCGTGCATGTGAGGGTTTTTTTTTTTTTTTTTGAGAGGGAGAGTGGGGGGGGGAGCGGTGTCTAAATTATGAGCCATGTCCACAGTGACAGGTAAACTGCTTTAACGTGCACAGCCCAAAACCAAAAGGAGAGCTTAACAAAAGCAGATTAACTCTCCACCCATGCCGGCCCAGAGACCTCTTCAATTTCAGAGGACGATAACCCAATTGTTCAAATCTGATTTGTACAAGCAAACCCAATTAGAGCCATATTAGATGAGAAGTGGCAGGGAGAGAACGCCTGCTGAGGGAGGCAGGAAAAAGAGTGGGGTGAATCGGGGTAGTAGAGGGTGCAAAGGAAAAAGAAACGTTACACAATAAAAATGCACTTAACTATAGAATCAAGGCCAGCAGCAATTTGTGATTGGATTATTTTGGCCCCCCTCCGCTTGTTTTTGAATAGCTATTTAGAGTCATTGTTAGGGTGAAATAAATGGGACCCTACAATAACCTCTTCCTTTTTTACATGAGTGTTCGTGTGTGTGTGTGTGTGTGTGTGTGTGTGTGTGGGTGCATGCCTTGTCTCAAGTTTACAGAGGTAATGTGTAAGTGAAAAGGAAATGAAATGATCACATTGTTGCTTGTTATTATGACAGGCTCACAGTCCACAGCTGCCGACCCTCCACTCCACCTTGAACGAATTCACCAATTACTCCCAATCACGCTGGTTAGGGGCCACACTACACCCGACCAAGCACACTTCCCACTCAGGTCCACTCTCGGAGAGGAAACAGTCGAACACTATTAAATATCCAAGTTTCCATTTCATGGTTTATCTGGCATTCCCTCACATATAAGCCCATTTCACAGAATAACAAAGCCAACAAACTGTCAACAATGGCCATCAGTCTAACCTGTAGAGCCCCTAAGGCGCTCTAATGAAGCAACAAACAGAACTTCCCTCTACATAAATGCCCCACCTCCTAATTAGCGTCTACAAAAACAAGAAGAACTGCAGTGTTTCAAAGAAAACCTTGAGCACAGGGGCACTGATTAGTCACTGATGTGTCCATCTCTGCTCATTCAAAAAAAAAAAAAAGGAACAGCTGTCACAAGACAGAGCGATTCTGTGACACGGCCGTCGCTGTTGTCAAACCACCTCAGTGACAGGAAACCTTCTGGAGCTGCAGTTACTTAGCAGCATCACAGCTAATACCCCTCAGCGGGGTGATTACTTGAGATGAATGAGAACAATTGCCTGAGTGCAAATATTTATTACAGTGCAGCCACGTGCTATGCATTTAGGATGCAGGCCAGTGAGCTTAGAAACTTTTAATCAGCGTCATCAAAGCTCTGAAATCCAAGTGACTTTGTCACAAGACAGTGCAGCACAAATCCAGAACTCTGTTGTCAGTCAAGCATCTCCATGAATTATTAAATATCAACCACTGAAAAACAAAGGCAACCTGTGAGTACTTAATTAGCAGGGTGGGTGCTACTATGCATCCCTGATCATGCAGGGTAAAAGACACCCAGGGGCCTTTCAGAGAGCCAAAAAAAAAGGGGAAAAAAACTTGGCAACATCTTGGTCAGAGTCCAAGCTGTCCAATCCATCATGCTGCCTGTTGACTGGTGTTAGAAAAGCCAGCCCGTATTAATTATCAGCTCATTTGGAGGAGGAGGGGTGTCAAGGGTGGAGAGTGGGTGGTAGGTGGCCAGTCCTCTTTGATCAATGTAAGCGATCGCTGCAAGAGAACTCCACTGAGGGTGATTATGGTGAGTTTGACCTGGCATGTTGGATGTTTTTTTTCTTAGAGTGGAGGATGACTGGGTGTTTGGGGGTTAAAGTGTTTTGGCTGTCGAGAGCTAATCAGCATCTCTGCCTCAATTTGGCAGCAATAGTGACAGTATTAATGCTTTTTAGCTACAAACAGCAAGAAGATAATAATTAAGGACTTCAAAGATCTGGCAGATCCAACCAGATCATGAGAGACATGATCCACGCAGCTTATTACACACTGAATTATATGGCCATATGCTAAATACACTGAAATAACATCCGCCATCCATAAGAATGTAAAACTTTAACCAAAAGGCAAAAGTAAGTAAATACAGTTTTTGTTATAGGACTACGTCTTCCATACTGGTACCTTTTTTTGAGAGCTATACTTCAGATAAATAAAGAATTTTTTTATTTCAGAATAATCTTGGTTTAAACTAGGGCTGGACAATAATTTAATAATGACATATACTGAAAATATAAGATGATTCAATAATGTGACAAGCAGAGGTAGCCATCCAGCAGCCTAGAACTGACGTTAACGTTCAAAACTGACACTTAATATTAACAGTCCCAACAAGTTTAGGTTTGTTTGATGATCGTGTTTCTTGGTTATGGATCTAAATGAACCATGAACAATTATTTATTTGAACAATTTCATTTCTTAGTTGGTGCAGTTATCCTTTGTGGGCATTTTTTAGAGTTTTTCTGTGGTTGTCATATAGATCATACTGATATCAGAATTATATCGTATTGATCGAAATGAAGAAATATAAAGGCCACAGCATTGTTGTACACTTTAAATTGCATGAAAAGTTGGCAAATAAGTTCCCCATAGAATTTATTAAAAGACAAGTTTATTTGTAAAGCACATTTCATGTACAAAACAATTCAAAGTACTTTACAAAAACTTTTTTAAAAAATGCATTAAAAAGTCAGAGTTTAAAAGCAGAATTAAACACAAACATGAGTTAAAAAGAGTTTTAAAAAATAAGATGTGAGAAATAAAGGTTTCAATGATTTAATGTAGATTATTGAAATGCAGCAGTAAATAAAAAGGTTTTCAACCTTGACTTCAAAAAAGTGAGAGTTTGAGAAGCCCTGATGCATTCTGGGAGTTTGTTCAACACATGAAGGATTATAAAAGTGTTTGGTTCTGAGTCTGGGTAGAGAAAGTAGGTGTAACCATGACAACCTGAGGGTTCTGACTAAATCATAATGGACCAGGAGATCAGATTTATAAATCAACAGCAGGATTTTAAAATGTAAAGAAAATAAACTTTTCATGCATACAAGTTACTGCCATCTATCGAACTCCAGCGGCACGTCTCCCACACATTAATAAGAATTTATCTCAAGACTGAGAATGCATAACCAAATGTGTACCCGCTACACTTGGAAACATGCAGCAGAACCTTCATCATTTGGTGTCAGGGTTTTTTTTGTTTTTTTTTTTAAACATCGACATATATTTGTCATAGAGCACACACCTTTTTAATTCTACTGGCTTGGCTACATATATCTGTGCATGATATTGCACTAAAATTTCTAAGTGCTTTTTCTAATATTATTTTGACAAATTATTATTATTATTATTATGTGTGAGTTTAGACTCATGTCTGTTTATATAAAAAAATAAATTGTTTGTAAATCAGCATATGTCTTTCTTCTCCATCTTTATATCCACCCTGTATGTCCAGCACAACAAGCTGCACTGGCTGCAACACAGAAATAGTGTAGAATCATTGGACAGTTTTCAAGAGTGAAGCTGGCTCCAAACCAGCCTTCAGAAAAAGAAAAAAAATATTAAAGAAAAGCTGTTGTACTGTTTCTCTGGGATATTTTAGTCAAAACATGTGAGAGACTTCCTTAGAAACTTTGGAAATTGTGTCAACACCTGAAAAAAGGATATATTTTTGTTTTAAGCAGATCTGAATACTTCCTCTGCTGTTAATAGGAATATCAGTCAAAAGGACAGCATTATTGTGTGCATTAGTGATTATGCACACAATATATATA
>JAOWBL010000007.1:426154-438962 GCA_028564865.1 Zenarchopterus dispar | reverse complement strand
TGATGCATTTAAAAATGTGAAGGGAGTGTGGGGGTCTCTTCTCCTCAGTGAGTGGGGCTGTGAGAGAGCTGTGAGGGGCTCTCAATAGACAGAGGATTATGGAAATCAAAGATGAGAGATTAGCTAATGGGAATATAATGGCCACTGACTGCCTGGGTCAGATGGGCCATGCAAATGAGGCAACGATAGCTGGTGGCAGAGGGGGAATCGATATGTATGGACAGAGTGCTGCCTGGAGATAGCCCTACGTCAGTAGCGCTCAAAAGACATGTATGTGTTAGTGCAGAGGCCTATAAAACACACACACACACACACACACACACAGAGGGCCTGAAGCCAGCAGACAGAAGTGAGCTTTCAGCAAGAGGACCGGGCTCAAGTGGGGAAGAGGAGATATCGCCAGCTCCGGCCCCGCTCGCTCTCACTGATGTCAACAGGCAGCATGTGATCCTCCCCAACGCCTGGCTCTCATCCCCACTGACAAAGCACTGAGATGCAGAAACTCGTCCACGCTACATCAAATATCTATTCATCCTATCTTGGCCCCAAAAACACAACAAACGTCCTTGTAGACAATCAATAGAGCTGTGACCAGGACAGCCAAGTATTACAACGGCATTTAGGCACACTAAGTAGTTTATTTTCCTGCACGCTCTGAACAGTCTGACATCCACCATTTAGGGTGTGCAGATATTAACCTTCTGCAGATGTACGAGGTAAAGTGGGTGTCGTAAAATGCAATTGAGTGGGACACATGACGGCTTTCATCATCAAACTAAATGGAATATCTCCTCTCTTATATATCAGAGCACCAATTCTGAGCATGTCAGAAAAATTTCAATTTCAGGTGGGAGCGGCAGGACTGTGGCTCCTCGCGCCTGGCCTCTCCCCTCTCATTTTCATTCCCTCCCGCTCTGCGCAGCCATCCATCAGGACCTGGGCAGAGGACACCTTCCACCGGCTCACGAATGCACGGAGCAAGTAATAAAATTAACCTTGTGGCAATTGTTTTCCCACCCGTTTGATGGCCCCGTGTCAGCTCATCCGTAACAGCGGGAAAGGATAAAAAAGTCAAGCTCAGATGTGCAAAAAATTATGACTTGTTTGAGGGAAAGGGATGACATCTCAATTGAGCTGAGCTAACGCCAGATTACAGTCAAAATCCGATCCATCAGCGTTGGAGAGTTTCTGGGAAAAGCAGTCGATTGTTGATTTGTGTCGAGGAATAACAAGGAGCACTAGAAGTGAGGCATATGAGCAAGAAGATTACCAGGCAACAGGGTGGTGTGGTTTTTTTACAGTCCAGCTACGGCTGACCTGGACCTTCCTACTGGGCGGGCCAGAACAAGAAGAAGGGAGGAGGGGAACGACAGGAAAGGGGGGATAAAAATCTTTCAGGAGGTGTTTATTTGCTCTCAACACCTCCTAAGCGATCAATATTTTTAATTTGGGTCCGAGTTATTATTTTTCACATCACTGCGCCGGGGAGCAGAGTAAAGTGGCTCATATTTTAGCGCTAAAAAGATCGATATGACAGGCTCACCTTCACTCGGCCCCCTCGGTGGCTGGGGGCCGCACATCATAATGGACAGCGGCGAGGTACACCCGGCCCGACTCGTGCTGAAATCGCATCATTATCTGAGGCCGGAGACACCCTCCACCACCCACCGCAACATCCCTCCTACCACCACAGGACACCTCCGCCTCGTGCACTTGTGTTTTACTCTCCTCAGCAGATCCCACCCAAACACACACACACTGACACACACTTTATCAGAGCTGCTTATGATGAGGCGTGTGTTTGAGAGCAGCCGCTGCCCAGGCTCAGGGATGATCCACAAGGTCAAAGGCTCAGATCTGACTCCTTGTCATAAAGGCATCAATTTCTCCACCTCTTTACACAAACCATTAATTATATCTACATTTTAAGTCTAAATATTTTCACAGAGGGAATGCCCGCTCTCTGCCTCATAACTCACATCTGATGGCAGATTCATCGATTGTTGTTCTACACGTATCCAGAGTATGAGAGTGTTTTTCCACGTGCGCGCGCCCGTATGTGTTTATTTGATTTTGCCGTCTAACGTGCGTGTGCGTTTGTGTCGGTGTGAGCGTATGCACTTATGTCTGCTATGAGAGTTTGAGTAATGGCGAAGGAGAGTTATGCCCTGGCGGTATTACAGAGCTGACATTTACTCCATTCGAGTGGCCTCAGTCGCTGCTGTGCTTCTCACCATATTGAAATAAGACATTTAGTTTGCAATATCTTAACCTGTTTATGTGCCTGGTGCAGGCGTCTTAAACACAGAGCTGGGAGGAGGAGGAGCACGAGGAGGAGGAGGGTGGTGGCAGCTGCTGCTAGTTAACCTCTGTGTAAAATCCACCAGCTCTACATGGAGACCCCTCCACTGACCCCACTTTCCTCTGGACACTAGATAATACTTATAAGAAACTTGGGCTTGTTTCATCATTAAAAAGCTGAGCAGGAAGATGGCAGATGAAGCCTGTTATATATACTAAAAAAAAAAAAAAAAAGTTGTGGGGATGAACGTGAATGGCAGGTGTTCTGGCCAACGCCGTAAACACGGAGGTGCTGAAGCCCTGTCAGCACAGAAGAACGCTAAGTGTTCATAAACTCCTGGCGGAGCAAAAAGGTAATGATTATTGCATTAAAGGACGATGCTCAGAAGGACGTTCAGGCCTCTGCTCTGAAGCAGAGAGAGGCTGAAGTAACTGAAAGGCCTGTTTCACTCCCCAGGACCAGAACATGGGCAGGAAAAGTGCCAATCATCATTTCATCACTGTAACAACAGTGAAATACTTTAGGTGGTGTATTTGTGTGCTGCCCATTCTGAGGGTCAACACAGAAACATCTCTTTGAAAGCCTTTTTCCTCCAGTGGTAGTTTCCCAGCCTGCATGTGCATGTGTATTTAATATTTTTATAAACATTATTCTTTTTTCCCACCAATAACAACTATCTACAGTTCAGAGGTTTCTCTGATTAAAGACTCTCATACACACCTCAAGACATTTTTTGTGTGTTTTCAAATTCCATAATAGTGCATCGCAACTCTTTCACTTCAAACTTCCAATAAATTGTAATCACAGTGAGAAAATACATGATAATAAATGATACGTACACTTCCCTGTGTATTAAAGAGCTTTATATTTGTTTTTTTTACTTTACGCAAATTACTGGGTGTGAAATACAGTTTAAGCGAAACTGGAGTCCAAAAACATCCGAAACTGTCTGAAGACTTCATTTGTAGCAGATGTGCACCTCTGAAAACAAGTGGCTTTTATGGATTCACACTTAAACCAAACCATGGCACGCTGCTGAGCTCCAGTATTCCCAACAACGTTTAACAAATAAAGAAATAAACCACTTCTACTGCATCTATTAGCTCACAATTACTCAAAAGGAGTGAGTCAAACATGCACAGCCACTTTCGAACCAACAGCACAGCATTTTAAACCCTTCACACACAACGTGAAGACCGAGGGTGAAACACATTTACAGCTACACACGCTGTGCGTGCGTATACACGGCCACGGGGTAAAAGGAGGCCGAATTATCCCGTCAGGGCACACAGCCTGATTTATCCTCTGTCACCGCTCTCATTCCTGTCCTGCAGACCACAGACATGAGACGTGCCTTTAATTTCCCATTAAAATGCCCTGGAACAACTGAGTGCAGAGGAGGCCCCGTGTGCTGCTGAGTGTCGCCGCCCGTGCACGCGGAGCGCTTGATTACTCTGTGCGACAGGGGAAGGTGTGCGCTTGTGCACGTGGGTTTGTGAGCATTTCCGTTAAGCCGCACGGGCACGGCTGTGTGTCGGGAAACGGGAAACCGGGGTCCAGGCCTGCGATGAATATTGATGGCTGAGAACAAGTGGATTGGGAGTTGAGTTATCAGGGCGGGCCTTCCTAATTGACATTTTACCTGCTGTATACCTTAACGGGGCGGTAAAACAGCCGGCCCGGGATCAGCCGTGGGGGGGATGTGTCAGTCAAAGATCCTCCCTGTTAATGCTGCCTTTCTCCAGAGGAAAGAAGAGGAGCTCCAGCATCGCTGACGTCCTACTCTTTAGAGTCAGGTGTTACATGTAGCAGTTAACTAATTCTCCAACTTATTTCACTAATAAAAGAACTAAAAGGTTATCTGATTGATCCATTTCAACGGTTTTGTGTTAGACACAAATGCAAAGATGTTACCTTTTAAATTCTGATCGAACTTGGGTTTCAAATACCAGTTATGTCCAATAAGGATAAATCTGCTCACTTTCCCAGATTTCAGTTTTCTTTTTTTAATAAATGCAATTAAAATTTTCCAAACTAAAATGTGTAAATGGCACAAAAAGCATTTTCTGTTGTGAATTTTGGGCATAAACATTAGCACGATTCACCATAAATCAACAAAAGAGCACATAAATCAGCAGTGGCGTTATGGCACTTCATGCACGCGTTTATCTTTCACGCTCGCACATAAATCCGTCCACGCACTCGTCCACTTTCAGAGACCCTTCATACACACACACACACACACACACACACACACACACACACAAAAGAAAAAAAAAAACCAGCAGCACACACTCGTGCAAACTGTTAAATCTATGAACCCTGAAAAGTGTTCCTACGTAGATTATCTGAAAATTGACCAGCAGGGCAGACAACAAACAACCGTCCCTGGAGCAGAGTGGGGGGGGGAGAAAAAAAGAAAAATCAACGATTGAGGAAACAAATACGGCTGATGTCATCAAAGCTAAATAGCAAGGCCTGTGTGAGGAAGACTGAAGAGTCTATTCATATTTACTGTTGCAAAGACTTCAATAGCAAGATCATCAAAAGCACATCTGATGTTGCTTTTTCCAATGGCTGATTCACAAAGATTAGCACAAAATGCTGTTTTTATTTGATAAAAATGAAAATACACCTAAAAAGGTTAATCTATAGAAAAACACCCCAACGTAAACAGTTGGTGCTGCTGAGATATTAGCAGCGCTTATGTGAGATGGCAGATAATTATATTTGTGAAAAGGCCAGTGTTTGGAATATTTTTTTGAAAAGAGCAAATGTGACTGAGTGGGTGCTGTGATTTATGAGCATTTGTGGAAGTGCAGCGTAGCGTGGTGATAACACTGAAAACATTCGGGGAAGGCAAGACAGACACAACTCAGTGATCACCAGCAACAAACTGATGCTGCAGTCCATGTATGGAATACATCCATATATGTTGTACTTCAATCCGTCCATCTGATCTCCTGGGAGTGTGGAGACGATTACCTGACACACCTGCGGTCTGGTGATGGAGTATCAGGGATGAAAGTGCATCTAAACACATGTTTCCTTGTAATCAGAGCCCAGTTAAAAGCAGCAGGGCTGCTGTGTGACGATTGAGCATTTGGCTCCACCAAGAGGCCACAAACCAAACAGCTCTCCATCCATGAAACACCTATATAGATGGACGAAGTGTCTTTGAGTGTAGTTCTGTCTAAAACAGTACATAGTCATTTTAATTTTACGTGGAATTTATTTTCTGCTTCAACTGGTTGATTTGACAGCATTTTCTGGCATTTGGCCCAATAAAAATGTTTAAACTCGGCAAATGTATTCCTCTATTTAATCATTTAAACATAAGGCTGTTAAATATCAATTATGAAAAACAGATGATTAAAGAAACAATCCAAAAACATTTACAACTTCCAAGCCTTGCTCTTTATCCATAAAAACTGTTTTCCAAATCTCTACTGCCTCCTTGTGGTCATCTGTGGATGCTACACTAAACCAGACAGGCAGCCGAGTTGCTCGTCTAACAGACATAGACTCAAATATTGGTCATTTTTTCAAACATCTACATCAAGTTGATATAATCCAGAAGATTGGCTTTCAGGTACATCTGAAGGCTTTACTGTTGTGTTAAACACCTGAAATTGTCACTCAGGTCCTATTATTGGACCTCAGTGTGTTTCCAGCAACTGAAAAAAGGATTAGAAAGGCTTAACTTCCTGGGCCAAAACAGTCAGGCTTACATTCTTATCTTTCTAAGCCCCATATATTTAATTTAATTTGAAAGAAAAAGTATCATAAACCAGCAACTGGCTGCTCTGGTTTCTAAATATCAGCCATAGGAAACCTCATATGAGTCAACAGGAATAATAATTTATGTTTATCAGTGCAAAATACGTATATCTCATCTTTTTTTGCCAAGTGTGCATGGGATTAAGCAACAAAATCTTATTTTGAGGTTATCGGCAGCAAACTAAGTTTTGTGCATCTTTCCAAAATCCAACAGAGGGGAAATTACCTGTCTCAGACCTTTAAAGCTCTTATCTCAACAGCTGACTCGTTCAGGTCCAGCACTGGTTGTAACTAGGGATTCAAATTTTTGCAGGTAGTGCAACATTCAACCTCCTCCTACTACTACTGAAGCTCTGGAGCCCAGGCCAGCTCCACTTGGCAATAAGTTCAACACGCATGTGCAAACTGCAGCAAAGCAAAGCAAAGCACTCACACTCGCAAAATGTTTCAATCTTTCACTCCTTTGCAAGTCAAACCATCGGAAACCAAACACCTTGGTCAACGACAAACATCGCTAACGGTCAACAATACACAGTGGGTGAAAGTTTTGTGTTGACTGTGTAGAAACTGATTCAGCCACTGATCACAATGTGTCCTAATTTAGTACTTGAGTTTGCAAAATAACTAGACGACGACACAGACAGTGAACTAAAACATCTTTGAGATTACATTAAACAATAAAAATAAAACCCTAGAACACGAAAAGCAGTGGTGCAGCACTTACTGTGAAATGCTCCTGGGATTTGTAGTTCTCATCGAGGTAGACACGGGCCCTGCTGTACTCCTTCATGGCATCACTGGACAACAGCTCTCTGTTGGACACAACATTTATTATTTGCTGTCAATCAAACCAAAAGAAACCAAAATACCCAATCCCACAGAGTCAATATACACAGCCACATATTAGCACAGTAAAGCTGCACTGCCGTGTAGCTCAGAAGTGACCAGCAGGGGGAGCAGTCCACTCAGTTTCAGATGGGTGCTGGTTGCCAAACTGCAAAAATCAGGATAAATACACCAAATAATAGCACAATACTTACTTCACAAAACTATCCACGTGTGACATGGATGCTTCATAATTCTTCCCACCCACTTCTTGACAGTGCACTGCCAAAAAGTGAGGCTTGTGGGACTGTACTGTCTGTAAGGGAAGAGAGAGGGAAAAAAAAAACACAGGTAAAGATCCGAGGAAAAAGGGACAAACACTTCAGTTTTACTTCATTTTTTCCTCCCATGTCGAGAGCATCCAATACATCCATGTTCAACATGATAAACAAAATAATACCAAATGATATAAGCGGGTTAAAGTTTGACACCCGGGGTATTTTTCTACGTCTTTTACTTAAGTATATTTACACAAGACTGAGTACCTTGCTAATGTGGCAGAGAGCACTTAGTGAGCCTGTTCTGAAACACAACATCTCTTCTGTTTCATCTAATATCAGATGTGCGAGCAGCACCGTGTATATATACACAAGGGTGTAACAGATGCTCACATGTCACCATCAGTGCTGTTGCTCCACTCATTACACCAAATAACTCAGCTCTTCCAGGAAAACGGCAGGATCCTTATCAAGGTTGAAAAAAAAGTGGTGAAATTCCTTGTAAATCTTAAAACTGTTCCTTACATTTTGGAAGTAAAAGTTGATCTGTAGCATCTACCTCAGACTGGACACACCGAGTCACATGACCTACGATGCTCTGCTCTAATGTTCTCTCTTCCATATGGTGAGGTGTTTGTGAGCACGCTGTCAGAGCCTGACTTTGGATGGAAAATCAATATCGCAGAGTGATTTCCAGCACTCACAGGGGTCTGATCTGTGGATCACATGACACAGGGAGGTTGCCTGAACCTGAGTGGATCAGCTGCGTCACCAGTTGACCACCTCAGACCTGCATGACACTGACTACAAGCACAGTCAAATTAAAGTCACGCACGCCTGGATCTCCACAGATTTTCCATCAACCTTTTATAGTCTGTCACTTAGCAGGCAGGACTGGGAATGCTGACCTGCAGAAGCTCAAACGGAGAGCAGTTAGAGCACCTGTCAAGTCGTGATGCGAAAGGTCACAGTCAGACCTAAATGACCTTCTACTTTACTTCAGAAAACAATAAGCTTTTGCTGAGCATCTAATTACATTTACTGTACCGAGTTCACTCTAAGTTGTCTCGACATCCGAGTCAGGTCTGATTTTATGACTTGTAAAAACAGTGGCGTCTTTTCTGAGCAGCTCCCGGACGGCGACAGCTGTCAGTGAGAAAAGCCCGTCTACTGGCGCCGCCACCCCCAATAGAGCGCTGGCATATGGAACCATTCCTCCACCTCACAAAGGACGTCAGCCGCCACTGTGTTTGATATGGAGGTGTGTCCCGTCATCCTCGCTTCCTTTCCTTCATGACCTGATTCTTGGCAATGTCTCAATTCTGAGGAAGTTCCCGTTTATCTAAATAACATATGAGTCAAACCGTACTGGAGGCAGAGGAGGCCTGTGCTGCTTTGATAAAGCCTAATAAAGCTAAGTTATTACCTTCCACATGCACAATGAGGGAATTAAAACATACATCCAAGGAGCGTATCCTCAAGAGAAGAAACGCCTTTCTACACTCTTAATCTTGCAACAGTCTTTGCTTTGTTCCACTTTCTTGAAATTTGCAACAGATTAAAACTTATTTAATTAGTAAACCTTGTCTCTTATTCATAATCTAGTTTTCACAATCCGATGTATACAACAGATATCATCATCGACTAGACAGAGAG
Source organism: Zenarchopterus dispar (assembly GCA_028564865.1). NCBI lineage: Eukaryota > Metazoa > Chordata > Actinopteri > Beloniformes > Zenarchopteridae > Zenarchopterus > Zenarchopterus dispar. The sequence continues at coordinate 430,121 of JAOWBL010000007.1, read as the reverse complement.
CAGCACTAATGAGATACGCCTGAGTCCTATTTTATGATTCCTTTTTGGTGCACACACTCCTCATGAACACCACAGGAGTGTGTGTATCAACTTATAACTACCATTTACACACAATCGGTGACTTAAGAGCGCGGAAGTGGGCAAATATCATACTTGAGGATGTTCTCTGTAATTTGAGATTAATACTCAGCTCATCCTCTTCATCCCTGCGCCTTGTAGAGTGGGTGTTTCAATAAGCAGTTCAAGGACCGAGACACAATAGTACACTGTTCTTGAAGCAATATATCTAATCAATGAACTCTCTGATGACCTTCAGGACTGTATGTCTGCAATTTTCACATCACAAGACTGGATGCGGGGATCTGACACAATCACTGGCCTGTGACGGTCCAAAGAAGTTTCCAATGCAAATTGGCTGAGGGATTAGTCGTGTTAGTGCGGTGCAATGCAAAGAGCTGTTTATACTACAGCAGGAGCAATGGTGCGATCCCATGTAGCCCAGAGTATTGCAAACAAGTGGGGCAAACAAATGAACCTGCTTTCCATATGTGTAAAGTAGCTTGTAAATTGAAAAAAAAATCCTGATTGGTGATTTGGTTGGGTTCAGTGCCGAGAGAGGGACATAAATGAGAAACAGAGCCTCTGAAAATGCTTCAGGCACTGCATCAATTTAACGTTTCTGTTTCTATGACATGACCCAGACAGCCCACCACACAGAATCAGAGTTCTAACTGCAAGCCACGTGTATAACGTGTCTCATTTCAGCTGCTGTGGTCAGAAAAAGTCTGTGAACCCCTGTGAATTGACTGGACTTCTGGGTAAATTTCAGGATTTCTCTCTTAAATCCCATTTTATGACCTTCATCAGAACATTACAACAAATATCCAAAGCCTCTTTGAGCGTGTGGGATGAGAACGCAAACGTGTGTTTGAGTGTGGTTGACACTCGTGACGCCAAATGAAGCAGGTCCATACACGTCACCAACCAAACGTGCCAACACGCCCTTCAACAAGTGAACGTGGTTCACCTGCACGACGCTGAAGCGGGAAAGTCCACATGCTTCTGACAGAGGGTGTGAACACTCTGCCTCAAGAGGAGCAAGAGAATGAAAAAGTTAACGTATGCGAGACCACCCATGGAGCGTCAGAGAAAAACACTACACACTTGTCTGCTTGTGAAAGACAAAAAATAGGACTTTTCTAGAAATGAAAGTGACAAGGGATGAGTTGATCTACCAACTTGTCATTCAATTTAAAGTCTGCTCCACAGCTGGGGTCTCCGCCAGCATGCCCTCATAATTAGATGTTTGCAAAAGTCATCGATGAATGAATGAATGAATAAGTCAATCGGCAATGATGTCCCTACTGAAAGCAGTGGACAACCAACAAGCGAATATCCGGATGTCCGAGTCCACCCTGATAGATGCTAATAGGTGCTATAAACTTTTTTTTCCATGTCCTTATTAAACACACCCATTAAACATTTACAATGAGGGAAGAAAAAAAGCATTCAACACGTTATGTTTGCTTTGTACTGGGAGTAATATGAAGATCTGATCGCATTTCATGGCAAATAAAAGCAAAGAATGTGTGACCAAAGTGTTCACATACTTTCTTTTACCACTCCATTTTCATCATAAATAACAATTCAGTTTCTCTTTTTATATCTGTGAGACAGTGACATATGTTTTGTTTTGTAAAGTTAAAAAAGCAAAGTTTAAGTCGACCCTGATGCCTTCAGTCTCTTCCATACATCAATGGTATTGATCATAACTGGTATCGATCAATATGCAAAGCCAGGTATCACTATACTAACTGGAACTGAAAAAGCAGGATTATTTTATTATTTATTGTTATTAGCTGCTCAAACATTCTTCCAAGCAGATTCTTAACTTTAAATACACACCATACCACAAAAAAATAAAATCAAACAATCTGCAGACTTTACCTATGAATCAATAAAAGAGTCAATTCAAACTCTAGCAGATCACAGACAACCTGTCAGTTAGACAGGTATCTTAACCAGTGAGATATGTCTGTTTGGACGCTAAAAGTGAATCCATTTTTTATGGTATGGGGATTCGTTCCTCTACATTGCAGTCTCTAAAAGTCACAAAAGCTAAGAATGCTTAAAGAAAATCCCAAATGAGAAATAGATGTTTGCTTTTGTTACAAGCTTTACATGCATAAGTAAGTTCTGGCTGTCAGATATAAATGTGCATCTTTAGACCTAAACTAAAAGTTCAGAAGAAGATTCCTGAAACTTTTTTCAAAGAAAAGAATGTTGCAGTCCCTTTTGCATCTTCAGGGACCTTCCATTAGCAGTCACCCCATCGAATACATCAAAATCAGAAAGCTGAAACTTCAGTCTGTCTAAATCTAACCGAGCATGCTTAAAAATATTCAAAAATGTCTTACAGGTTACATAAAAAAACAAGAGCAGGAATTTAAAACAGTGTAAACAGGCTTTTCATTTTCTACCAAGGTGTGCCACATAATAACCATTTCTTCCCCACATGCTGCTGACTCCTCGCTGGCCTGTTGAAGATGTTGCACCACTGAAGTCGACAACAGTGTTACAGAGAGAAATCTTAACACCAAATCCCGTCTGTTGTTTCCCCACATCAGCGATGGGCCTGTGTTGTAGGGTCGACAGAGTTGATTGAGTCTACTGGGTGTGAGGTTTCCTGTGTGAAACAGCACTTGGATTCTGGCCAAGACAAGTCAGAGCAGATAACGCCGTTAAAAAGTGCTTCTCTTTGACAAATCTTCTCGGGCTTTTTGGCTTGAACATCGTTGCCTTGATAGTTCCAAGCAGCAGGTTAACCAACGTATGAGAGGACACAGCGAGGGTTTTGTGAACGCAAAGAGGTCCTGAGGAGTTTGCACACTGTAGCTGATTGTAACCTACTGCGGCCGACGCTGCTGGTTATTCCCAGTTGCACAAAGTTCAGAGTCTGATGCTTCTTTCCATGACGTCAGCCTGCAGCAGTACAGAAATGGCATGAAGCTACAGGCCTGCCTGGTGTGCACAGGGGCACACCTTTGTCCCTGCATGCTTTCCTCTCCTCTACTTCAACACACACATATTAGTAGTAGAGGTGATATCTTCCTCTAAAGCACACACAGCTGCTGTACAAACAGAATTCCTAAACAACCAGGACATGCATTTACACACATACACTTTACGCTCACGACATCCAGTAACATCACTGTTAAACAAACACGACAGCCGGAATCACTTGGCAAATGGCATATTTTGGCACGTCAGCTGCAGCAATAATTACAGGGAGAGGTAAAACAAACTTTAAAACTCAGACTCAGAGTTGCTGTGCAGCAGGTTCCTATGACTTCTGGAGTTTGCTCTCCACACTCAGGTTAAACTGCTCTGACATAGTTGAAGCCTCTTAAACCAATTTTAATTGCTTGGCTTAAGAGAACTGCTACAGCTGGTAGAAAACCATTACCTTTGTGTTTCAAATTGGTGCTTTAGTTGTTGGCAGAATTAGGAGTTGAAATGTTAAAATATATATAATTAGACTGTCAAGGAGGACTGGTGAAGGACATGCATCCCAAATTAATCACATGATATATAAATATATGGTGCAAGATTAAAATGCATGTACATGCACATACATACATACATATATATACACACACATATACATATATACACACACACATATATATATATATACATATATATATACACACAAACACATATATACATATATATATATATACATATATACATATATATACATATATATATACACACACACACACATATATATATATATATATATACACACACACATACACACACATCTATATACACACACACATATATATATATATATATATACATACACGCACACACTCACACACACATGTGTATATATATATATATATATATATATATATATGTATATATATATATATATATATATATATATATATATATATAT
>JAOWBL010000007.1:414450-426054 GCA_028564865.1 Zenarchopterus dispar | reverse complement strand
TAAACATCATACACGTCTGTATATTATCCTCTATTTCAAATAAATGTCCAGAAAAGCTAAAAAAAAAAAAAAAAAAAGAGAGAGAGAGAGAGAATGTAAATTCAATGCTATCATGTGAAAATGAGGAGCTGGTTTGATGATGGAGGTTAAACCATTGCAGAACAAATGTGACCGATAAAAGCGAGACGGTCAAACCTCATACAAATAAGAAAATTATTCACCATGTGGATTTCTGCTAATCGGCAAATTTGACATGCACATCAGTGGTCTTTTTAATCTTGTCAGTAGAAAAGAAGCCAGTGTACTCTAAGATGCTTCTTATGCACTTTCTGCAGACCAGATTACTTTTTGTTGGTTAGTTAGTTAGCTAACTGGTTACTAAACCTCAGGTACACTTTAAGCTGATTAATGACAAGCTGGTAAATTAAAAACAGTGATTTATCCCTTGAAAGGATTTTTTAAAAATGTCTAGTACATTATTATCTCACTCGCTCTCATGTCCGTCTTGTTTGTTGTTGCCTGCATGAACCCCACTCAGCCAGTCACTCATGTGTGGTCATCACTTATTCAGTGAGAATTACATGTCATTTATTCACATGCGGGCGGACCGCACTGGTTCTACACATCATAGAATCTTCTTTGGACCTCTGCAGAGAGAGATTTGACTTATTTTACCTATCAAACAAAGCCTAAAATTTGAACTATTTGATAACCAAATGTTAGTCATTAAAAGTCTGATGGATGTTGTATACAAATGGCAATTTAAATGCTGCGTGTCGACAGGAAACCCTCGAGAGCAGAAAAACTCACCAGCAAAACCTAATATTGATCATAGGATGTAAAAGGTATGCCACAGTGTGGCATGGTCACTGTTAGATGTGTTGATGTGGTTCTCAACACAGCAGAGAGCCCTTTTAGACACTCTGGCCACACCTAGGAACCCTGTGAAACGGACTTGAAACTTTTAGCTCAGGAAGGTGGAGGCCCACTCCTCTAATCCTGGTGTCAACACTCCTCAAACTTGTCATGGAAACTTGAAGACAAAATTGATCTGTGTGCGCTGGATGTTTGCGGTGCCTTGCTGATAACGTGACCTTCAATGATAATGTTTCAGTAGCGTCAGCTGCGTGAAGTTCAAAAGTTTATCGCACGATGTTTTCAATTTAGTAAGCAACCAAAGCTAAATAAAGATTGTCAGGTTTCTTTCCGTTGCTGTCAAGTCCTAAAACTCTCTTTTGTCATCTCCTATAAAGCTGCTGCAAGCTTCAGGGTATTTTAGTACTTTCTGATCACTTCGTTCGAGGACACATTTAAGCCACCTCAGTCTTAATCATAATGAAACTAACAAAGAGCGAGCGGATGGACGGCTAACCGTTTGTTTCTTTGACACATTTTAAGCTTTTTCACACAGCTACAAAATATTCTGGAGAAAGTACGTTCTTTCAAGCTAAAATACTGAGTAAGAGTCAGAGATTTAAAGAACACTGATAGAGAAGCTGATCGATAAATGAGCAGCTCATAAAAACGTACGCATACCCAATCCTTTTAATGTGAATCAGCACTGCAGTCAGCTGGGATTTGTGTAGATCATGTGTCATCAGAAGACAGGAAATTACAGCACTCAGAACAACCACAGCTGTGTGGTTTGAAAGCTTTTTTTCACAGCATGAAACTGAAGCACATACTTCCAATATCACTGAAAAGTTCACACACAAACTGAGCTTAGTACTGGATCACCAAGGTGTTGTGAGGTAAAAATCTGCTTGAGGCTCACAAGCTGACAGATTTCATCTAATTACTTATTTGAATAAGTATTCTCTTGAAATAAACAGAATGTTTGTGTAACATTGCAGTTCTTAAGTCATGTTTAATACAATAGAGTAACATTTTTGACTTTCCTAGACTTGCCACTATAAAACACAGTAGTTAAAAGTGCTGCATTGCTGCATTATATATACACTCACTGAACTGTGGGAGCTCTCCCACTCACACCTCTGCCGTGTCTTACTCAACACAGACCAGAAAACTCCATCACAACATGATGAACACTGCTGCTGTGGGCTCAAACACCTCTGTGGTGAATTCATTAGCTGGAACCTTGAACTTGTCAGCTTTCATTGAGATTGCAGCTGAATGCACGTACAATTTAAACACCAGAGTTTTAATAGTTTTCAATGTTTTAGTAGTTTTTCTTTTTTTTTTTGTTTTTCAGTTTGACAGTTGAATTTAGTTTTTGTTAGTTTAACAAGGTCACCAGTAGTTTTCATTTTGAAAAATAGGTTAGTTTAAGTGTAGTGTTAGATTGGGTTTAGTTTTTAAGAGTATGAATTGACAGATATTTACAAAAAAAAAAAAAATCTAGGATGAAAGAATCCCACACAGTACAACCCACCCAGCAAAGTTACACTGAAAAGGTGTTTAAAAGACAACTATATAAGTCATCTAAACCACATTTTGTTGGTTGAAAAGTGAAAAGTCTTTTTTTTTTAAACAAAAATGATGTCTTAATCTAGACATCCATTGACACAGGCCGGTAATGGACGTCTTTTTAGGGCTAAATAAGGGCTATGACGGGGCGACCATAAATCAACCAAAAAAAAAAAGATTTCAGTGGAAGTCCATTTGGGTGGGGAAAATCAGTTACTCTTTACTTTGAGTAACTTCAAAAATGAAGTGCCAAACAGGAAAAAAACAAGGCACTGAATGAAACAAGTTCATTTGACTCACAATTCCATTTCGTTTCAGTTAGTCTTGCATCATTCATTTTTATTTACTTTTACGTTTCATTAAAAAAAAAACCCTGCTTTTGTTATTTCAGTGAACAGGATTATTTTTTACTTTTAGTTTCAGTTTTCATTAACTATAAAAACACAAAAGAGAGGGGTCTAACCAGCATCGGGTCCTGCCTCAGACGCCCCTTGGGTGAAAAATTAACCACTCTGCTGCTCAATGAGCTGGTGAACACTATAGCTGGACCCCAATACTCCAATATCCAGATAGTTGTTCCTTATGTGGACATCTGAATTTCAATTTGCATATCTAGATTTTTATTTTCAAAGCATTGATTTAACGGTCCTAACAGTTACCTACAGCAATGCTTGAGTTTAATTTCACTGTAAAACATGATGGTCTGTCAGAGGCCTCAGCTGTGTTGTACACTTTATGATATTTTGGCTAAACATACTTCTCCCCCAACATATTTATTCCTAGACATATTTATCCCCCCCCCCGCCCCCCCACTGGAATACAAGTTACGCCCCACATATCAGTCTTCTATTGCCAAGTTCTCTCCTGACGTCGCATATGCCAGTAACTCACTTGGTCTCAGTCCTCTTGGTCATTTGTGCTAGACTCATTCAGTGTTGCATGTGTGCACCCCACTCACCTTTTCATGAGGTGTGAAGACTTTAGGGAATCCCTAGTGTGCACATGTCAAAGTAGTTACTCCTGTTAGGGCTGCAGAAGTTTGCGCAAAACATCTTCCTCGCTACTGCTAAAATCAAGAGTAACGGACCACAACAACTAGCAGAGAGAAGGACTGATCAATTTTACTAGCAGACAGAAGGACTTATCAATTTGCTAAAAAAACTGGCTGCCAGCTCTCCGTCATGCTGTGTGGCACCAACATCCTTGGATCAGTCAAAAATAATTAGCTAATTTAATTAACTCAGAAAGCTGTGTTTATCCAACACAGCAGGAAGGATCGAGTGCCATTTTTAACTTCCTACTGTAAGGCATGAAATCATGTTGTTATAATTACAAGCTAGGTTTGAAAGCAAACATGCTCATAATGGAAATAAAAAAGGGTTAATTGTCTTGTGAGGGTATCATCATTTGAGAAAAAAAAAATCATATTTTGGTCTGTTAGATTTTGTCCATATCAGATTAAATATATTCACATGAATTGCACAACACTTCTCCAAAATGACATTGTAAAATGAACTAATGATTTACCATTTAAAAACGTCCGCAACATTTTTTGTTTTTTTTTTAGTTTTACCAATGCTGACCTGGTGACATGTTATACTTAAAACAACCCTAATAATGCATACGCCCAGTGTTACACCGTAAGATGTTGGCCTCAGATCATATGCATCCTTATTTGTCAAAGGATGTAAGTACTTGAGTCTAAAAGTAATTAATACTAAATGTAGAACCCAGATCATTAATGCTGTGAATCATTACCATCAGAAACATCACTTAATAGAGGAAGAGAAAAAAAAAGGTATTAGTATTCAAAGATGAGACATTTGCAGCGTACATGGAGACAAAAGAGAGATATGTTTCCATATGAAGCCTAAAATAATCAGCTGAGCGTTTGACACACCCCCAGGGAGCTGTCCAGAAGATCCTTAAAGTGAAATGACTTACTACATATAATTTATCTGTTAATGAATCATCTTCCAACTATTTCCACCCTGACAATAAACTTCTCAGGTTCAATGGCTTTTTTTCTAACATAGAAGCCAAAAAGGTGGGACTGACTGATGACAAATGTTAAATAAATGAATGACACTGCACAATAGCCAATAAATGCGTCCAGCTGTCTGGAAAAATGTACTCAAGCAGCCTTTTAAAGGCTTTGAAACTAATGCTAAGTAATCATGTCAGAGCCTTTCAGTGGAGCGCGTAAGCATTTAATTTTTTCCACAATGATCTTCCCAACACAAGGGGAATGGATGAATCACCACGTTTTTCCAGGAATTCCCTGCTGCTTTTCTGTGCATCTGTATATAAAAGATGTGTGAAATCATAACATAGGAACACTGCACGCAAATAGAGAGGATGTGGGTGTGTATGTGTGCTATTGTAGATGCCACCCAGACCCACCACGTTGTAATTACAAGTCACAAATCAGGCACAGATAAAGACGACCTGTGCTGTGTGGGCCGGCTGAGGCTCCAGCCTGATGCACTGCAAGGACAGTTCACGTCCGCCTGCCTGCCATTACAGAGCTGAACGCTGCTGTAATCACACTGTTCGGATGCAGCATTTCTGCTCTGAGGTTTAAAATGATCGGAAGTCAAGAACAATGAGCTTAATTCATTTTTCAACTGTCTTAATCGTATCGATTAACAGGCCTGTTCATCTTGGAGAAAATATCTGTCTGCTCCTGGTGAAAAGTCATGCTTTTGCTTGGACATAGATAGAAAAGTAGACTAAAAATCAGTTCTTTTGATTTATTTTTGCTTCTGCTTCATAACCTGGAGCTGGAGTCCAGTCTGAGAGCAGGACAAAGGTTCTGCAAGTTAATAGCATCGTCCTTTCATAACGCAAGACATCACACTGTAACAGAGGGACTGGAAGTCAATGCTGTCGCTTCTGGTGTAGGAATATCTTCGTCCGAATATCCTTACAGCCTTTTCAGACTTGGAGGCACCATAATCAAGTCAGTTCAAAGACTGCTCTATTAGTCAGTCTGATAACAGGGACAGCAGCTTAAATATCCACGGAGATGCAGCTGAGGCCATTTCCTTATACTGATTCTCCTTCACATTTCTAGTCAAACAGATCATTAGTGAAAGACGGAGGCTGTGCCAAGAAGCAACCACATCTGATGAGAGCAAAAACTGGGAAAAAAAAAACATGAAAAAAGAACTTGTAAAGACATCACACACTTTCCTGGAGGATCAAACGATATCCCTCATGACATCATTATTTGATAGATGTAATAAAAAGTTGCTTACCATATCCACGTATGTGACACCTTCTACATGAAAACAATAATACACAACAGACATGTTATAGATTAGTGCAAAAAGGAAAAATGTATAATGATGGGTTTTTCTGCACAAAAATGATTAGTGGAGCTGCTGCCACATGAAAGAAAAAAAGTGAGGATTACTTATTGTTTAAAGCTGGAAATGCATTCCATCTGAGATTTAATGGCTGTCACATGCAGTCCTGTGAAGGTTAATCCTGTTTACTTTGGTCCCATCGGAGTGATTCAACAGAAGGAGCAGACATGGCAGCGATCCCAACAAGCAAGTCACATCATCAGGGAATCCAACAAAGTGTTGATCTGTACAATCCTGGAGCTGCTCAGAATCTGCCAATGCTTTTATCCAAAAATAACTTTCCCCATTTGTCATGCTAAAAAGTTGCATGACTAATATATTTAATAGTGGGTGTAGTCTAATAACTTATCATTCCAGATGCTATTAAACACTCAGCCGATTATTAGGGGGAGTTCTCTGAGAGCCAACTCTCACTGGTTGTTGGTTTATGATATACATGGTCTCAATAAATGCTAATTTAGGTTTAGCAGTACTGTATAACACAGAAGCTCTCTAAATAATCTGCTTCAGCCACTGAAATAACCGGATTGGTCAAGTACTGTTTGTTTATTTGTCCTAAAGGAAAAGTGACAAGGAGCAGGAAATCCCCCCCAGTCTCAGAATCCAGACCCTTCCCACTCAGGGCACTTGTAACTATCAGCTCTGTCCTTCTGGGAAACAAAGAATTAAAACTCTCAAGTAAAACAAAATCTTAAAAACTCACATTTTCAAGGGCAATGGAAAATTCAGAGGCTACAGGTTTGAGTCCTGGCCTTTGCTGCACGTCCTGCATTTGTTGTCATATAGTTTTCAATAAAGCTTTCAGAGCTATGATGATTGGTTGATCAGATGCAAGATGAGCAGCGAGACAGAAACAAGTTCAATAAGAGTTCAATCACTCTCTGGTTGCAGCTGCTTTACAGCTGAATTCATTACTTTTCCATGTTTTCCATTTTGTGCATCTTTGATGAATTTGATAAAGATATCTCCAATTGAGCTTGAATCTACAATCTACAAACACAAATGTGTTTACTTTGTAGGTTACCCATACTTACATTCAAGACCACAAAACTAAGCAAGCATTAAGCATTTCATCCATGCAATAAGAATCTCTCGTCTAAAAGAAAAAACGTCCCCCCGACTGAACAACTGGTGTTGCGTTCAGTAGCTCTCATGGTCCGGGGACCTCCCGAGGGATGCTGCCAGCCTGGATCTGCTTACATTTTTCAAGAAGCACACTCGGTTTGCAACAAGAACACACTAAAAAAAAAAAAAAAATGCATAATTTAGGGATGGAGAAAAGAGGGTGAGAGAATTGGGTTCTGAGAGATAAAATTAAAAAATAAAAATGTTCTACTTTCTCCAGCTTTGAAAAGTTGCTCAGATGCATTCCAACTCCCAAGGGATCAGATCAGAAATGTCTGATTAGGACGTTAGGTTACTTTATTCTTCAGTTTTTCTCCAGTTGTAAGTGTACGCTGTATAAGGTTTTCAAACTCTAACATTGATTCTGATATTGATTGTGGAGGTTGGGCCTTGGTGTCAGGCATCATAGGCAGTATCGATTCAACCAAACCAAAAAGAAAAAAAGGGAATTCTTAGCATCATGTTTGGGAAGTACCAAAATAGACAAGAAGCACAAACAGCCTTTATTAAGTTCATACAAATAAATTATTGTTAGGACATAAGCAAAATAATCCATCATTTTATCTCTTGGAATAAAGACCTATTTCTGTGGAAAAAATGTTCAACTGTAATGCTTTCAGAGTAATCAAGAAAGGGTGCCGGAGGACGTGCAGACTGCACGCACATGAGCTTAACGATGTGAATATTTCCACTTGCTTTATTCTTAACATGAGACAAGTGAAACTTATTTATGATGATAAAGTGCCGCACTTCTTTAGAAACCCACCAAAGCTCATTCTGAGTATTACAAGCTTACGTATTTTAGATCTCAGAAAAAGAAAGTCCCAGCAGTAAATTACATCCTTTTGAGGAGAGAGAACTAATTTTTAGCTCGTGCTCCAGAAATTCATGGCCCACATTTCAGTCCTGATTTAGCATCAAATGACACAAAAAATGAGCACACCTAAACAGAAAGTTCTTATAATATCTGGCTTAGAAAATGATGCAAGTATCTGCAGTCTGCCTCTGTGTGGCAGCAACATGAGATTTCATTAAGAGGAGAAACATTCCTGTTTCCAGGTCTAAGTTTTGCCACGTACCAGAGCCTTTATTCTCTTCTGAGGTGACACACAAATCAAAGCGTTCTTAGTTTAATGAAGCAACAGGAAATGGTTAGGAGTAGGTGGAGGAGGAGACAAGACAATGTCTACAATGCATATAGTGTTTCCTTCAGGTGGCAGTGCGTACAGTTCTACTTCCTGTACAAGATATGCAGTCTTGTACCGATAATGTAACTGTGCTGCTGCTCTCCTTTGTCTCACATGAGGTCATCTGATCACCTCTGCATCATCAGTCTCAAAGCTGTTTTTTCCTTTCTTTGTCCAAAATGTCCTCAACCTCCTTGGTTGCAGTTTTTTTCTTCTTTCCCTCTCCCAGTATTTGGTTGTTATCTCGCGGTGCTCTCCCACATGCAGCATCCTGTTTGCGCCGGGGCAGGACAAACTTTGTCTCTGTGCAACGCCAAAGACATTTCACAGGCTATCACATTTTCAGCATGCGTCTGATATCTGTAATTGGGCTCTTCCTGCTGATGGAGTGAGAGAAGAAAGCAAAAAAAAAAAAAAATAAGCGGAAGAAAAAAAAGAAGAAACAAATGAGGAAATGGGGGGGAGGGGTCAAAAGGGTCAGTTTCCATTTCCATCAGGACCCCATTAAAATGTCCCTGAGAGCCCCCTGTAACAATCCTCACTGTAACTCTGTACTATGTAGAGCAGAAAAATCAACATGAGGATCCATGACAGACAAAAATAGGCTAAACCATCAAAGGTCATCTGGAAAGCCCAAAGTTGGACAAACCGGACTCTTCCAACTTTTCCAAAATATGTCCAAATCAGGAATATATCCCCTAATAGGTCTTTACATTAAAAAAAAAAAAAAAAAAAACCCTTCCTCAGCAGTGACCTCAGAAGAGTGCCAGAAAACCAGTTTTCCAAAATTAACAGCTGAGCAGGAGCCGAGTTTCCACAACAAAGCACGTAGGACAGACCTCATCCAGACCTGGAGTGCCTGCTGGTCTGAGCGAACTAGAGAATACCTGCTGGACGGTTTCTAGTCCATTGAATAAAAGCAGAATAAATAAACAAATAAAGGCACGAGTTCTTTCTTGAACTCACACGCAGGATTTTGTTGGACCTTTAACGAGGAACATTTCCTCATTACAACAAAGCACATAGGACAAGTTGTTGTCCCATTTAAGTCTCTTCAAAAATAACAATTCCTTTGTCCCTTTCCATTTACCTCTTTTGGTCATTAGTGCTCATACTTTGTATGACACACTTGAATGATTTCACAATTCTGTTTTGCAACTTTCTTCTGAACTGACATCACAGAGCATCTGTTGGGAAAGTTGTGCAGCTAGCCCATATTTCAGATGAATTTTAAAGTGTGTCATACATTTGGCAACAGAAGGCCTCGATAACTTATTTTAGAGTTAGAAAACTAGATTTGTGGCCATGTAGGCCGCTTGAACAGCAGAATAAGAGGGAAGAGTAGAGGGGAGGAGTCCGTTAGCCCAGGCATGATCCTCCAATGAAGAATGATAATGAAGAAATATTCAGCTATTAAACACATGCACTAGGGTGGAAAAGGAAATGTCAAACAGCAGTCTGCACTCTGCAAAGTCAAGGCACAAGTTTCTGGATCTTTGACGCACAAACAATTGTCACAAATGAAGTTTGAAATCCATTTTAAAAAGTGTGCTGAATGAGAACAAGACATGAAAGCATGAATTATATTCATGTGTGAAAATATGTTTTCTACTTAGCACGTTCTTGATATGACTTCTAAGTGATGGATAAAGACCTAACAGACTGAACTACAGGAAATTAGGTCAGTTTAGCCTCAGTCACAATAACCGTACCAATGGTAGGGAATACGCTACAAATGATTTTTGGACCACTTCCAATGTCCGTCTTGAGGCAGATTTATAAGAATCCAGAATTCATAGCCCATTTTTAAGTTTGTCGCTAGGTTGATGGTCATGTCCAAGATTTTCTATAATTGCACCACGAAAAGCTGCATCAGAGGGGCGATGGACAAATACCTTAAGAACAACCGAACAGAACAATGCACAATGTTCATGTAAGTATGCTGCAAGAACACATTAAGTTGTTCTTGGAGAGCCCTTACAGCGTTCCCATTGACGCCTTACAAATGGAAATAAGGTGTAGATAAAGCTGAAGTACGTCATACGTGCACCATTCTTGGGATTCCTAGGTGGATTGTAAAAGAACCGCACACGTGTTGTATGACTCCCCAATTTGCATGAGGTTGTCAAGGGAAAACAGCATCCAAATATCTGGATTTTGCTCAATTTCTGTTTCGAAACTTTCACTGGTTTAGACATGGGACCCAAATGGCCTGCTGCAGTTGAACGAAAACAGCAGCTACAACCGCTCTTTTTCTTCTTCCTGCAGCTGTAGAAGGTGCAGTAGCAGACTTCTCACCATGATTGCCATCTAGAAAATTACAAATGTTTCTATGAATATTCCAGCAGATGTGACGATCAGGACAGATGTTTGGAGAAATTGGACAGTGGTCACTTGTATAGCCCGACAAGACACAGAGCAGATCGCACAGCAGTCAAACCAGGAAATGCACTTCAGTAATATAACACAAAATCTGATCCTGTTACACATTTTATAGATTTAGGGTGTTTTATTTGCTCCTAAAACGTCATCACTGTGAAACAATCTGAGATTAACATTTTATTGCTTACAATCCTTTTTTTCTTTTCAGGATTGATGCTCTCTCCTCCATGGCAAACAGCCATTAAAGTATATGAAGTGGGTTTTTGCTGCATTTACTAAAATCCCCTTAATACTACAGATAACAGCAGCCGATGAATGTTTTTATTTATGCCTTAAAAACATAACCGCGGCAAAATAGTTAGAAATTATTTTTTCATTGATCTACTTTCTCTCCTCATTCATTCAAGCTCGCTTGACTATTGCTAAAATAAAATAACAATTACGTTTAAAAAAAAAAAAAGAGACATCAATAATAAATAAAATGAGGAATCAGCATAAGAACAGACAGCTGAACATGAAGACAACACACACACACACACACACACACACTCGCCATGCGAATACACACATACACACAGGATGAGGAGCATACACTGGTCATCATGAAAGATGTGTAAACAGGAACTGAGAGACAAAGTTTCATGTAATCTCTCTGGTCCAGATGGAAAGCTGGCACAAACGTTTACCCAGACAGATATGCCATTTTCTTAAACAAAACCAAACAATGCTCACTGACTCACAGTCTGTGGAAGAAAAACCACACGTCAAATGAATACATACTGTAAGATTATGTGTCTTGGTGCACCTTTACTTCCACTGAGGAGACATAACTGTAAGCGTAAGGGGAACAAATTCCTACTGAGACTGCAGATCTAAAAACAATGCTCATTTCTTACTTTAGCCACATTCATACAGCCAGTTCGTTCCCCCAACCCTGGCCCCCCTTCCCTCCCTCCCGCACTGTACGATGTGCAGTGTCCAGGAGGTGGAAAGGCTTAACATTACGTTCCTTGGGCTTTACCACCATGGTAGGTAGGGAACAAAATGAGCACTGCATAAATTGACATTATAAGGAGGGATGATAATATATATTTTATAATAATAATTGTTAT
>JAOWBL010000007.1:404075-414350 GCA_028564865.1 Zenarchopterus dispar | reverse complement strand
GGGAACAAAATGAGCACTGCATAAATTGACATTATAAGGAGGGATGATAATATATATTTTATAATAATAATTGTTATGAGGATGACTGCAAGCTCTGTGCAGTGGATGAAATCAGTCTGTCACAGGGAGTGAAAGTCATAGTCTAGTGGACTGTCAGAGCGTGACCATCTATCAATCCATCAACTTCCTCTTGTCCAAATTCCCTTTAGCAGCATACTAATTAGAGAGGCCCAACCCTGCCACCTTCTCCAGCTCCTCCAGGGAATACCAAGGTGTTCCTAGGAGAGACGAGAGATATAATCTCTCCAGCCTGTCCTGGATCTGCCTCAGGGGCCTCCTACAAGTTGGACTTGCAAGGAACACTTCCAAGAGATGCATCCTTTGGCATCCTCACCAGATTCCCAAACCACCTCAGCTGGCTCCTCTCAAAGTGGAGGAGCAGTGACTCTACTCCATCCTGGATGAGAACCCTACGATGAGGTTGCACATCAACTCTGCAGTCAAGAGTCATTTCATTTGCCAGTTTCAAAATAAAAAATGTTTCGTCCTTTTAACAAGGCTAATCAATGACTAAGTCTGCATTCATTACATCATCATTACCAGTGGAACACAGAAAGGAAGACTTTTCTCACCTCATTTTAGATTAATTGATCTTTCATCCAATCCAGTTCATTGCACATCTGCACATTTTTGGAGAGATTGCTTCTTGTCAACAGCATAGCCAAAATTGGCAGAATACCTCAGATAAGTAAAGTAACTCTGTTGGACTCTTTCACAAAGAGTTAAACCTCCATATTGACAAGCAAATATACTCAGCTGACCAGTCACCCGCTATCCTGACCTTTGATATTTGATGAACGTAAGCAGAGGACAGCTTCCTGACTTACTTCATAGCTGATGTAGCACCATACAATTGTCGTTAACACGGTTTGGGGACAACTGAGGCAGAAGTTTGTGGTACAAATCTTTTACTTCAAATTATATTTTCAAGTCACTCCTGCTCCTTGCTTAGATCATTGACCATTGTTGGAGAGCAATTTTTAAATCCTGTACCACATTTAGTCAACATCTCCAAAGAATATGTAAGTATGTGTACCACCTGGCCTTGCTGGGGAATATTTCAAACAAACTTCCACTATCATAATATCTGGTTTGCTTCCCTCCATATCCATAAGATTACATTACAAAAACTTTTTGGGTCAACTTCCCTTTATGTTGAGTGTGTCCATAATTAGTGAATTTCATACAGGCTAAATATTTGAACACAAACATATTTTAACTGAATTTGAATGTTATAGTACATTTTGCAGATTGTGGATTTCACTGAAGTCTGCATCATTAAATTAGGCTCTAAATAAAAATTAATGCAAGTCATCAAAACATTTGGTTTTCTCAATTTATTTTGGTTTCCATGAACTCCATTAAAATATCAGGACATCAGCTCTACTTTGAAGACAGAACAATCACATAACTAAAGCCACTTTTCCACTGAGTCGTATGGCTCAGTTGAGGTCAGAAAGACACAGTTTGAAATGGCATTTCCACAAGTTGTGTAGACTAGATGGTTATAGCAGCATCAGCTACACAACAGTGTACCCATCTAACTCAGTTGACATTACAGTTCTTTCACACAATATTTCAGTGACGTATACGACAAATCTGTCTTTTTCTCCTTTCCCAATGTCTCATTCTTTCAGGGATAAAGGAGACCTCTTTAACCTTTAATTATGGCAGATTCCCTTTTACTGAACTCCCATTGGGCTCGCCAAATCAAATCCGAAGAAGACTATTCCAACAGAAAAGCAAATGCGACTGCTTTTGGTATGTCATTTGACCTCTAGCTTCAAAAAAGAAAAAGTGTGTCAATTACGGGATTGTGAAATAGTATTTTTTGCAAATCACTCAACATAAAGACTTCTTTTGAGATGTATAGGGATTTCTCACAAAAGCAAGTCATTATCAGTAAATCACAATTCCAATTTGCACAATTGTACAGGTAATGGAAACACATCTAGTGTCTCCCGTGAACAGAAACAAGAAAGAAAGAAACACATCAACACTTTAGCAACAAAAACATAATGGCTGTCATCATCAACTCCAGCAGTGTGGTGGACCTTCTGGGTCAGACCTTCTCTTGCTATATTTACTACTGTGTAAATGGCATTTGTAAAATCAAAACAATTTGCTTTTTTTTCTGTTTAAGCTGCTTTTCTGACCTTCAACTTTTCCATACTTCCTCTGCAGTCTCTTATATTCACTCTGGAACTGCTTGGCCATCTGCAGGATTGCAGCAGCAATCGTCTGTGACCAATCTGGATAGATTCCTGTTTGTCATTGCACCATTAAGTTCCCTTTGCAACCCTTCTGCTTTAATAATCTGAGAAAAGCCTCCTGGGTTGTTCAAGAAGCAATGCTAAATGCTATCATTGCTGCATACAAACTCAATCTTGAGTTCTAGCCAATCAAGTCCAGTGCTTGTCATCATGTAAGGAAATGATAACCCTTAGTCAACTAAGCAAGAGACTGCAGTGTTTCAAGCCCCACCTTAAGCATATTGTATCACTGGTTTTGGTAACCTGACCAAAGGGTGCCAAAAAGGGGGCTATTGTCGAACTTTTTCCCAGTTTTGGCAATAAATGTGCAAATAAAAATATGTGCCATATCCAAGTGAAATACCCCGAAGTGCTCAGTGGAACTGCTGCTTTAGTTTGTAAGAGAGATGATAAGTTTCAGAATTTAAGGAAAGTTTTCTCAGGGATTAAAGGTTTTCATCTGCCCCAGCTGGTCAATTCAACCTGCATTAAGATAAAATCCAGAAAACATGACCAATTAACAATGAAACTGTCAAAGACCAGGAAAAAGATAATAGGCCACATCAGACGTTGGGACAGTGGCAACACTGGCAACAAGAAATATGATGTACAAGAAAAAAAATCTGATGTTCAAGGAAGGCCAAACCTAGACAGTTTTCTTCTCACAGCTTTGGCTCTGTCACTAAACCAAAAAGTTAATACGCTAACTGTGTCACGTCTCATTGTTATTGTGTTTGAATTCAGGAAAACACATACTGTACATGTGAGCACAACGGAAAAGGAAAAGTGACTGAGTTTAGACCAACACCCAATACAGAGAACATGAAGCTGAAAAAATAAACTCAACATACATTTCACAACACATCACTTGTTCCTGAACAGACAATACGCACATGTATTTAAATAGGAAACAAACTCTGAACCTGTAGCTTTCCACATAAGCGATGTTGCATTTTTGCCATGGGGAAATTTATGACCTTATTTACTTTTAAACTTGGGGGCGTGGGGGGGTGTTGACAAATTGTCCTCTTTCCAGTCAAGTAAATGCCAAAGTGAATCTTGAATATCTGAATGATATCTCAAAAGTTCAAAAGATGGACTAATGAGTACAAATTAAAATGGTCTGACAGACTTGTGGACAGATGGACGAGAGTAACCCTTTGCTTATTTTTAGGTAATAAAAGTGCCAGTGAGCAAACAACAATCTGCTGCTGCTGAGTTGCAGCCCTGAATAGAGATGTTACCGTTTTCTGCAGGCAGATGAGCTGAGCCCTTCCTGAAAACATGCATTTAACAATGTAAGTTATTTGTTTTTTTTCTAATTAGTACATCAATAGATATTTCATTAAAACATATGGAATAAACAAAAAAAATCTAAACAATTTGACTATAGATCTGTTAACACCTAAAGAGAATTGAGATATTATAGCTGTGATGTGTTTACTACAGGGTTAAAAACGTGCAAAGAAAAGGACTAGACACACCAACAAAACTATGCCAGGGGTGTAAGGGTCACAGCACATGGCTTGTAAAAATATAGCAATGTTCCTCGAGTCAAATGTCTGTAGCTCCACATATAATAAAGATAAGCCACATTGAGGGGCAGCCAAGCAATTAGTTTTTCCTCATTTTACAAGACACAAGAAGAAACCAGCTGCCAAACCTTGTAAACCTGTACACCAGTTTGTTTCTGACAACTTTATGTCTAGCAGATTGCTTTAACTAGTCTCATTAACTGTTTTATTCTGACACCTTTGCAATGTTTCTCTAGTCCAACTGGTGTATGATGTAAGATCTGGGCAGCAATTTACATTTAACAATTTTACTTAATCAAATGGAAAAAGCTTTTCATCCATCATGCACATAAAGCAAATACCTATAAAAAAGGAATGACGAGCACTAACAGGTGGATGAAGGTACTCCCTTTTCAGGAGGCATTTGTCTTCTCTTCCTAACAAGCTTCTCATTTGCCAAACTGGGTAATAAAAACCAGGCGGGGTAGAGATGCTACCATCTGTTCAGCCACTATGTGGAGTGGCACATGAGGGCTGGCCTCTTCCACGGAGACCGAGAGGCGAACGGACACTTGTCTGCAAGCCTGCAAGTGTTGACAGTCTGCAGGCAAACAGCCAGGAGAATACTTCAAACAGCTGTGTGCAGGCCAAGTGTGAAGTCCACTTCCTTTTATCTGTGGCCCGTCAATCCACTGACTGTCCTGAACACGTTTTTATTGCCCTAGTTGAAAAAAACCCCTCCTTTTTCTTCTAAGTGAACCATCTGATACAGAAGAGATGTAGATGCATAAAACAGAGCTCCACTGAAATACCGCAGAAGTTCCAAGATGCCCCTCAAAAATCGAATCATTAACCCCTAAAGTGCCACACATCTTCCCAGGCCAGCACCACAAACGAGCTTTCTGTTTTGAGATGTGTTTGTGGTTGAAATCTAAATATAACTGCAGAAGTGGTGGAAAGAAGAGGGAGGGTCTGCATTGTCCAAGCTGTCAGCAGTTGAAAGTTTGCTGTCAGCAGTGGAAGAGCGAGCGATAACCCCCCGCAAGAGCCGGGAGTGATAAGACACCAACAGGAACTACCACAATCAAAAGGACCACACTTGCACTCACATGCACTGGAAAACTGGCAAAAGCCCTGTGTCCACTTAAAACACGAGGGAAATCAGTAGGGAGCGGTCAGACTCCGACCTCTTGGTTTTCAAGTGGGGAACGTGACCACAGAGCTGGAGCTGCTCCTGTTTTCAGCTCAAGGTCCTGATCACCATTACTCTAATAAACACAATGTTCTGCCTCAGCTCTTTGTTTTTAGAATCTTTTTTTAGGTTTCAAGCCTGTTATGGTCATAGCTCACTTTTAATATTGATTTTTTTTTTATTCATGGTGCTGTTTTGGGTAGCATTGAGGGTGAACTGAAGATTGTTTCTCTTTGTCTGCAGACCATCACTGTTCCAGATTTTCCAAAGAGATGAAAAGGGGTACTAATCTAGCAAGAATGGATCTCCATCAGTCACGACTCAGCCCAAGAATTCAAAACCATCATGCAAAAGTCTCTGAAAAATATTTTAAACTTATTACTTATAAATACCCTTTAGTACACCACAGAGACATAAAAAATTGTGATTCTGGCTAACTGAAGCAGCAAAGTTTGCAAAAAAAACCCAACAAAATTTGTATTTGCCAGAACCTTTTGGACGCAACTGTAAATGAAGCAATTAAAAACAGGTTCCTATAAGATTTTTTTCTCTAAAGATATTTTAAAAAGTTCCATCGGGAACAACCAATAAATAATACAAAAATGGCGGTAGGATATCATTTATCCATTTCCTGGTAATGTTAATTCTGACATTCTGTCTAACTTACTCAGGCTTTTAAAGAAAATGAGCCCATTGTTGACGGTATTGTACTGTACATTTCCCAGTACAAGTCAAAACAGGTACAAGTTCAATAGCAAGCATGATGTCGGAAGTTTTTTTCAACACAGAGTTCAAAAACACATCCAATGCTGACAAGAGCCAAAAGGCAAAAGCAACAAGCATCATTGTGGGTTGTTATAGCGTCACATAAACACATACCAAGTTTTTATTAGACTGTGTTTTCTAGAGAAGTGAGACTGAGAGTGGGAGGACTAATGATGACTAATGATGTGGATATTAAAGTAGGTGGCAACTTCCAACACTGTCGCAGCGACTGGGAAGTAACGCCCAATTCCACCCTCCCTATTGATGTCTGCCGTCTTTTGTATCTGACAAAAGGAAACAACACAAACCCTCTGGATCCAGGATGAAGCCGGATAGAAGAACAAATTCTTCCATGTACCTTCTATTTAAACATCTGCAGAAAGTAATATAAAATTAGTTTTTTGTGTGAAAAAAAAAAAAAAAAATCTCTTGGGAGTGATGATACAAGAGGTAGAAAAGATAAAACACTATTGATGTAATATCAGTAGAAAGTACATATGTTCATGTGTACATTATGTATTGTTTTGTGAACCAGAACATCAAAACAGACGAATACT
Source organism: Zenarchopterus dispar (assembly GCA_028564865.1). Classification (NCBI taxonomy): domain Eukaryota; kingdom Metazoa; phylum Chordata; class Actinopteri; order Beloniformes; family Zenarchopteridae; genus Zenarchopterus; species Zenarchopterus dispar. The sequence continues at coordinate 408,010 of JAOWBL010000007.1, read as the reverse complement.
GATGTCCACTGGGGGGGAAATATCTACTACAACTTTTACAAGTAGTTGGAGGAAGCCAGATCTATTTTTAAATGATGGGAAAATAAATGTTGGAGCAATTTTCATGTACATCCAGGACCCAGTGATGGATAATATTTAAAGCAGCACAGCATGCCGTAGTCCAGATGCTCTGAGCAACAGTGGGAGTCCAGAGCAGGAAATCCTTAAGGGAGAGAGGCTGCAGGAAGAGCGCCATCACGAGAATAGCCCATTAAGGACTCTTCTTAATGATCTGGCCATATGAGCTAGTATTTCTTTATGCTGAGGGCTACAAGGTATGGGTAAGGTTGAATGAACACCTACCATGTTTTGAAACAAGTCATTGATTATACTTGGGAAAAGATAAAGAGATTTGATGAAAGGAAAGATTTCATACGGGGAGTGGGAAGAGAAAAGGTCTAAAACCATTTTTAAACAGGCCCAATGGTAAGGGAAGCAGGTATCATGCATAGTTACTGAACTTCTGTTTCGTTTTATTTCACTTCTTTGAGCAACCTATTGTTTTTTCCTTGAATGAAAATTTTGCATCGTTTTTACATTATTCAAACGTTTGATGTATATCATGTATATTGCAATTCACACATTTAAATGATTACTGCCATACCTTACTCTGCCAAAACAGTTTACAGAAAAAAATGTAATAAAGCTTTCGCAATTACCACAACTTTACTGCTGAGTAACACCTAGGAGCCACAGCCCTGACTGTTTACACAACTACCTGGCAACTGCTTCAAACTTTAATGTCACAGATTATAAAGTAGCAATTTAAAGTATAATTATCATAAAAAGTGTCCCCTGAAGTCACATGGACAATTCTTAATCTTTGATCTTGCATAAATCAATAAAGGCAGGAGAGAAAGGCCCTCTGCTTTCAGAAAGTCAGCTTCTGCAGCGGGGTGTGGGCACTTCTGCAATCAATCATTCAGTCCGTGTCCCCCCGCCTCGAGAAAGTTCAGCACAGAGTGCAGCATGAGCACGTGCTGGTGTGAGTGTGACCAAATGGTGAGAAGGCAGTTTAAAGTGAAGTGGATGTGCATCAGAGATAAAAACAAAAGGCAGGAGACGTTCTGCTGTTGCTAAGCAAAGCACGTTGAAACACACTATGAGTTTACAACATTCAAGTGAGCTGAAGTCCTTTGATAAACAAGGCAAACTTAAGATTGTACACAGCACAGAAACTGTGCACACAACTCCAAGTGTGATGACGACTCAATGGCATACTGTCAAAAACACAAAACAAACTTGTTCTGTAAATATAGAATTCATTTACACTTAAAAACATATGCAGATGAACTATGACTTTGGGTTTGTACTCACATCCGAGCTGAAATTAAACCCACATGGTCAGGCTCAACCACAGAGCTTCATCAAAACATGAGTTGCAAACACTAAGCTGTGAACTTTCCAACCGTGTGAATACGCGAGTTGAGGGGAAACGTCAATGCCAACATCCACCAAGTCACAGAGGACATTTCTAAAACTAAAGCTCAAATCTCAATGTTCTGGCACTAAAAGCATATTAAAATCTCACATCTTTCATGAAAGCTTCAATGTCATTTTCTAATTCATTTTTGAGATGTCCACAACTAGCAAGACGTAATTTGTGACTGGTGGATTTCCCACCAACTGTCTGATGCTTCAGCGTCCTTAACCGAGTATTAATAATTTGAGCCAGCTTAATGTTTGATTCCCCCTGGCCCCCAAAAAAAGAAAAAAAAGACATCTCACAGAGAGATCAGGAGCAACTGTGTGTGACTGGACTGCACAAATTGGAAATGTGTGTATTCAGCTACAAAGCTGGCACTGAACTATTTTTCTGATCTGATGTGCAGTAGTGTTGGCTTGCTGCGTGAGCTCTCATGCAAGGTATGCTCTCTAATAATCTGCTGTAATGGATATTGAGTGCAGTTTGAGTTCAAACCTAACTTTGATCTCAGATGAACCATGGGTCCTCCCTGGCCCAGAAGAACAACTGGATCAGTCCAGCTTTTGTGAAGCCCTCTTATCATGAGAGTGACCCCACCAGAGGAGCTATGGCACATTTCAGAAGCAGCCCAAAACAACTCTGATCTGATAAAGCTATGCACCAGGTGTGTCTTGGCGTACATCCAACTCAAGCATCAAGAGAGATTTGTGTCAAAAATGGTGAGAAGCTCATTTTACATGTGAAACCACCCACACTTTTTTAACGTATAATAGCTCCAAGGACAAGACGTGGTGAGAAATAGCTACAGTTTTTGGAGTTATAGCTGTGTACTATTGCATCTTTAAATATACAGATTATCATGTGATGTTGATATTCTCACCCAATTTCAAAACTTTGAGGGAAACTTCTAATCTTCTGAAACCAGCCTAACACATCCATGACCAGCGTAACCAAGGGTTAGGATGGATTTGTTAAGTGTTGGTGGAGTCTCCAGCCCACAACCAGCTGTTATGAAAAAGGTATAAAATCATGGTTTAAAAAGGAGACTTTGTTCTCCATTTCTGTGACATTTAAAGCAATGCATGTCACATACATTTCATGCAGAAAGCAATAATGTCCCCTAATGTTTTTATTGTTCTTACATTTTTGCTCTTATAATGGTACAACTGTGTTTTGGTGTTTCCGTATTAAAACCATTAAAACCACTCTTCTCCACTGATCACAAATTCACAACATCTTCCTCCACCTGGGGAAATATGAACATTAAAACAGCTACAACAGGAATTTTTCTACAAGTAAGCACTTTGTTTTACCCAAATTTTAATCCCTTACAAAAGTCAGATTGATTCTTTGATCACATGTTTCAACTTCTAGTTAGAAACATATGTCCTTGATTTGGGTGAACTGCACCTTTAAAGTCAAACCTAATCCCTGTATTTAAAACTAATTAAGCCTCAAATGCAGTCTACTTAGACTAAAGGGAAAAAAAAGAAATGGTTTAAAATTAATGACCAAAACAGAAATATAACAGAGAATTTCTGTGATTTCATTTACCAACTCAAGTCTGAGCCAGGTTCTAGTGAAAGAATATCTTTTATTTTCATGTTTCATGCAGTTACCAAGTGTGGCACAAGATGTGAGACCAAATTCACAATCACTAATCACTACAGGATTCACATGTGGAAAATCACAATGACTTTGCAGCCAGGCAAGTCTGGACGTGGAGATGCCTCCTTAAATCCTGCTGGAGTCGGGGCCGTGACAACCCTTCAGGTAAATCCTCTTTGCATGACAATGTGGGCTGCACTTAATGATGCTTTGATTACCCGCTGATATGCAGATGTTTTCCTGATTAAATCAATTCACTCATTCTTTCTTAAAAAAATACCCAAAAACTCCAATTTTACATGTAAGATCTTAAAATATTTTCTTTTGTTTGAATTACAGTGTAAATATTCAAAGCACTCAAAGAAAACCATCAAATTTGGACATTTTTAAAGCAAGAAACAACCTAGTTTTACTTCAGTCACTCTAAGGGACTTATTCATGACCAAAATATTTGTTCAGGATCAATGTAAGAATACAAATGGACTAAGATACCGTTATTTATGATCTAATAGGAATATTTATGATAAAACACAACTAGATAAATCCCTTATATAGCAATTTCCTCTGACCGCATCACGCAAGTGGTTTTGTATCAAAATGTCAACGTCTAAAACTTAGACACTTAACTATGCAAGGCTCAATTCGTAATTAAAAAAAAAAATTATCCAAAGTGTTCAAAATAGTTGTTTGAAATCACATTGACACAAAAATGTTTCTACTGCATCCTTTTATTTGTGCTCCTATGAAAAGTAATTTGGTGGGACTGTTTCTCTTCAGAGAATCCTATGAATGAGTCCTTGGTTTGATCGCTGATGTGTATGTGTTTATTGTGTGTGTGTGTCTGTGTGTGTGTGTGTGTGTG
>JAOWBL010000007.1:369281-403975 GCA_028564865.1 Zenarchopterus dispar | reverse complement strand
AACGGGTCAAGACGACTCGACTCTGCATTGAGTGAGATGAAGCTGAGATAAACTGGCCAATAAACCCACCTGCAGTAATCCACTGCCATGTGTCATATACCACGGCTGGACTTCCTGGTGCTGCAGACAAATTGAGAAAGGTTTGTTTTCTGTCACGTTTAAACTTGAGGTTGCTTTTCCAAAGAAATCATGGCAATTTCCTAAATTGGATAAGAATTGGCGATGGATCACATGTACATCTGCAGCATGACTTCAAATCTGTCCAGGACTGAAAATACAAGCACCCATATCATCTGCTCGAAAACGCAAACCACAAGCCATCTGCGTCAGAGAGGATAATCACATGTATCATTTATTTTCAATCACTGATAACAAATTAAGATGCCTCTAAATTGTTATTTGTTTTGGAAACATTACATCATTGACAAAATGAAATCCATAAATTCAACTAAATGATAATCTAGCTCATCTGTTGTATCAAATAGCTGTAACGTGATTTTATCCGTCTTCAGAGCTCTTCTGCAGAGCAGACAGATGAATGTTAAAGCTGGGAGAGCACAATGCACTTAATGAGCTGTTAGTTTCCCACAATTAGAACTTTCATAAGATCAGCCCCAAAGCCAGAATTTCCACAACTATTAGTCTGCAGAGGTTCATTGTGGCCTCCATCTGCATCTTGTGGTTTCCCACGTAAATTCAGATGACCAGGAGAAATAAAAGAAACTGAAAAGTAGCTCTTGATGATATGAGCAGCAGCGTCTTACTGGATGAGTGATGTCCGGCACCGTGAGGATGAACCAACCCAGACTGTGGTCTGGATCATGACTCAGACACGGGAGATGGGGGTTACCTCTCAACTTTTCACCCCAGGCTGGAGTGGAGTGGGAGGCGTGACTCTGTGTCGATCAACAGATGTAAAGTTGTTGCAAGTCTACTACAAGAGTCTTTCAAAATCCACAGTGAGGTTCTAGTGTATTTGTGTAGACTCGAATCGGATAGACCACAATACATAAATACAGAAGCCAAATAACACTCTTACTGCTAATAAAACAACTTTTTTGTACCATGACACATGTTAGGACTGGACAATTAACCTTATCATTTTCTTTTAAGATTTTAGCAATTAATGAAGAAAAAAAACATGGCAGGATTAAAACAATTGCTGCATTACTAAATTCTGTTTTGCAATAATGTTTCTTTTCTATTACATAATAGATCTTTGGACTGTCCCTAAAAGCCCAAACTCATACACGCTTCATTTTTTCCTGTGGAATTGTACTTAAACCACAATGAATTCAGAAAGGTAGAAGAAAGTTTAATAAACATTATGTAAATCGAGTGAGAACGTGCATGAAACAGTCGTGACATCATTAATTATCAACAAACACTTCTGAATGATGGGCAGAAATATCTAATTTTCACTAATGCCTTGATCTTTGGTTCTGTAGTTGATGCGTTCAGAGTTTTTGTTGCCTGCTGGTGGATACTCTGAGCTGCTTCTTCTGAAATCATAATTCTATGGAAGAATGAAAAAAAAGAGAGCACGAAGCCAACCAAAACACCATCATCTGATCCTTCTTTTAAAAACTTTTCCACTCCTACAGCAACACACAACAAACTTTGGCAGAGGAACAAACACCAATTAAACAAGCTGTCACATGAAGTATTTAGTCGCTTTCTTTGATGTGCAGATCTGACGTACGAAACCTCATCTTAAAAAAATAAAAGGAACAAGTTGGACCGTAATGACTGATTATGAAGAAGGGTGAGTATGCACTATCTCATGCCATGTAATTTTCATAAACAGCATCCAAATTCATCTTTTTGCTCTTAAAACCATTACAGGAAGTTATGCAATACCGCCTTGCAACTCCCTGTTTTCAGCTACCAGGAGAAGCAGCAACAAGCAATTTGTTGGATGGCACCAACTATCTAGAATCAGCATCATGTTGGTAATATGTTGTTATTTTAGGCCAGAAAATCCCACCAGGACACCTGTGGCACACTCATTATGCAAGCCTGTGGTTACCAGAGGTAGCACAAAAGCTGCTCCAAATAACACGAGCAGCCTTATTAAATATTTAAGGAGCTGTCAGGTGAAAAAGCAGTTGATCAGGTGAAAGGGAAAGATGGATGTACTGCAGCTGCAAACTTGTCTTACAGAAATGACAGAAATTTCCCAAAGAAAGCTAGAAACCAGAGCAATGATGGACAAAACTGTAGAACTTGTTCTAGATCACTGGTTTCACTGCTTAATTAAATATCTAGTAGTTGGAAATACATCTCTGAAACTGCTGTCTCCAAAAAGTATTAGTGTGACTGAAGACATCTAAAATACATACTGTGTCTGCACCATATAAATTGTTTATTTTGTTAATAAGAAATAGATATACCACTAGTACTGAATCGGTACTCAGTAACGGCCTTAAGTCCAGCTATGAGAAAGTGTACATCTTTAGTTTTTACTAGAATAAATACATCTGTCCAGTGGGCTTTGTCCTGTGACAGCCTCAGCTCATGAGCCGTCGGTGGAAACGAGAGCAAGAGAAAGAAACACAGACCCAAGAAATACAAACTTTTATTTATTGCATCACCATATGGTCATCTTGACATGGCAAACCAGAAATGTGTATGGAACTAAAACAGAGTGGTTGTAATGAACGAAACCCACTCGTGTTTACTGCAGTGAGAGCATTTGAGGAGACTGTTGGCACTATCATTAAGAGAAAATACATAAAGAGAAGTCTGCCCACAGAGTCTCAGAAAACATGCCAAACCAGATTAGCTTCACATTCTCAGCAATAAGACTGGGCAAAAGAGTTGGATTTTATTTTTGTTTTTGTCAGAACTTCATCATTTAGCTCAACCCAACTAACATTCCCACTGGAAAACCTCCTGAAGTCACGATGTGATGTCTCGGTTTCTATCAGCAGGCCACAGTCAGCTACCGCCACAGATCCAGTAATGGACGAGGACACTCGCATCACACCTACAGAGTGTTTCCTCTGAACCAGTGAGGAAAAGTGTACTTTGCTCAAGCAGCACAAATGCGAGCAAGCACCATGTCTACACAGAAGGCGTAGAGCAAGCAGTGTTTAGCAGGACAGCAGCAGCAGCCCTGGATTTCAGTCTGTGTTTACACTGGAAGCAAGCTGCTGGTCACCCTTGTTTCACACGGCCAGTATCAGCCTCTGGACAACTGACTTGAAACATAAGAATGCAGCATGATTGAAAATGGGGCTTAAAAATGCTTTCTGTGCAGACACACCTCAAAGTTATGATATTTTGGATGCTGGAAGATGTGAATTCAACTCAAACAAATTGGGCACATCTGCACTGGTTAGCCTATCATTAGGCTAACCAGTGCCTCATGATAGGCTAACATAGGTGGTAGGTTTCATTAAGTATTATGCTAAGTGCATGTTTTCTAAGATTAAATGTCCCCATCTAAACTTTTTCATTACAGCTAGTGTTGGTACGGAACTGCTGATTACCTTCACGCTTTGAGAGCTATAATTCAGTCCTCTTTCAAAACAAAAACCAAGATTGTTTGGCGACAGCCATATGTAGCCAGGATATTGTTCACCAGTGGATACAGACTGACACTGAAAGGGCAACAGCGTGGTGCTCTCAAATGTGGCTATGTAACATTTGTTCTGGTAATCACTCTCACTCAATATTAGCTTCCACCTGTGCAACCTCTTCCGTGTTGATCAGTGGATTAAGGGCTTAATCTGGGAACAAGAAGGTATTCCATAAATAAGGTTTTACAAACCCTGAACTTCATGTTTTCTGAAACTACATCAACTGTCAGTTCCATAATGCCAGTTTTGAAATAGTTAAAACAACTATGAGTTAGTTAACTGAGGGTCGCACGCATTCACTCATGTAGGCTATGGAGTCCAAGGAGCATTAAAACCATGATGGCAATGGGAAAAAATGGGCAAAAAATACTTCTGAAAATTAGAGCAACAGATCCGATTTATGACCACAAGAAAACTAAAATAACTAAAACGAATAACTAGATGAATGCCTCTACATCTGCCAAGGACAACTTGTCAAAGAAAATCATTGAAGTCAGATAACATATCCATCCATGGTCTTTTTTTTTTCTCTCCTGCATATGACTTTTGCCAATCCTCAAAAGGGAATACCATTTTATATGCCACCGTTTTGGTAAATTTAGACTTAAAATACTCAACATGATCACAATAAAACATCTGGTTAAGACTGAGAAGTATGTTATCATAGTGATTAACATACCAAAACCAATAACAGAGGTTTACTGCCAACTCTGACTTTACTTGACCAGGAAAATAATAAAACCCTTCTGGTATATGCCCCAGGTCAGGTTCAACCTAACTTGGAAGAAAAAAAGAAAAAGAAAAAAAAACACAGGTTATGTTCATAAGGGTCGGATGCCATGGTGATTAACAGGTACGGTTCTTTTAGGGAGCAGAAATAAATCGTTGGTGCTCAGAGTTTGATCAGCAACCACATGTTGAATGTGTTTTGAACTTAGGACCATTTTGCTCTCATCATCAGATCAACTGAAGATGTTCAGAAGCCTAACGATTATTTGGGCTCGAGGGCAACTTCCTCTTGTCTTTAAAGTTGTTCTGATGGTTTCAAACACACCACCAATTTCGTCCCTAACAGTTAGTGTAGGAAGCACAAAGACTTAGTGACTTTCCATTACCACTACAATTGTGCAAAACCTAAATATCAGACAGAAAAACCTGAAATTGAAACATGCAGAATTTGAAAAGTGTCAAATTCACAAAAAAAAAAAAAATTAGGCTTTCATGTTTTTTTAAAGATATGTTAATAGTCTAGTTTAGCTCACAAGTAAAGTGGAAAGACTATTTTTGCATTTGAACATCTATGTCACATCACTGGATATGATGTAGTTGGTCACATGACCAGACAACATGATCATCTACCACCTTCATCTTCTGCTGGATATTTTTGTAAAAGTGGTAGGGGCAGTTGAAATTATTTGTCCAAAACTAAAGACGTTTCTGTCTATTTTCTTCGAAGTTGACATCTTCCTCTTGATTCTGAAGAGAAGTTTTGTAAGAAAGTGTAATGAAAATCCACCTACTGTGACAATTAAAGTATTTTTTCCATTAGAAAACCATGCAAAGCCTTGCAACTCCCTCTTGCAAATGCCTTCTTTATATGAATTTACCATTTTAATGTCTATACAAGTAAAGCTGCAACATCACGAACATTTTCTGAAAGTGAATTTGAAGGACAGAAGGCAGACTTTCCTGACTACTGACAGTAAAGAATAATGTTATCTGTATTTAAAATCACTCTCACTTTTTTTTTTTAATGCAGGAATAAAATAAAGCAAGCGTACTGCTAAACAACAGCTGTTACCTGCATGGTACAGCTTTATAAAAAAAAATAATAATAACGGTGAACGGATGACTAGATCAATGACAGATGATTATAATAAAAATAGCAGGAACTGAGATGGAAAATAATAATTTGAAACTTTCTGAACAAGACTGACAAACATTAGCCACATTAAACTTTGCAGGTATAAAGATTTAGAGCAATGTTACCTTAGAGGGGCAGAAAAACATAACACAGGTCTTTTGGGAATTTGAAACAGTTCTTTCTTGACATTCTACAAATCATTAAATCAATAGAATCAGAAAAATGGAATGACTTACTATAAAATTGACACCCTGACTCAGTAACATGTTACGCAGCAGTATCAAAAATTTGCTCTTATTAGCTACCAGAAACTACTGGTCAAACCAAACCAAATAAGGTTGGGGCAACAAATCCTCTGAGTGTAATAAATTCCAAAAAGACTGATTTGTGAGTTTGTTTTCATTTCTGTCGTTAAAATGTACACATGGCCTTGGATACTTGCTTTTAAATCCAAAGCACAAAAAAATTCATCCATCGCTACTCTGGAAAGATAAGTTCAAATATGTGGACAAAATTTTTAATTCACATCATTTTAGCTGGATTCTGAGCTTCTGAGATACAACATCCAACTTCAGCGCATCTTACTGATTAATTCATGTCATCTGTACTCTTAAACTTTCATGCAGCCAAAAGACTACAAGTGTATATCTAATAATAAAGTCTTTATTTAAATACCTAAAGAGTGCTCGTCCTCACTTAAAAACACATAGTAGCAGGGATGACCCAAATGTCATCACATAGGGTCCAAGGCTTCAGAAGTAGGTCAGAGTGAACATTTGGGGCGTCGTGAAACATGCGTGGCCCATGTGGTTCACATGTGTGCAACATCAAATTAATAAGCACTATTTGCACAAGATGGGTGCACACGTGTGACACTGAACATGTAAGCCTACACCACACAACCACCAAAACCAAGAGGAGCGCAATAGTACGGAAGTTATTACCCCTAGCTGTTGCTGTCAACTTGTGGCTACAAAGCCAGTGCTAGCCAATGAAATTGTCTACATCTGGCTTGCATAGCAAGCGGGAGCAGATTCGATTGGTTGTTTATGCTATGATGAAGAAAAATCAGAAACATCTGCCATCGAGGGTTGCTACAGCACTCCAAATGAATGTGTGCGAGACCAACCAAGGAGTGTGCACACTAATTAAAGAAATAAATATCTGGATTTGCAAACTGAAAATACCTCATGTATGTCTGGATCTTCTGAGTATCTAGGTACATCCCTACATAACAGTACACTTGTGGTGGCCGTGATGAATGCAAAAACTTACAGCTGCAATCCATAAAAGAGAGTATCCCAAAATCGAGGTGTAGATGTGTCATGGGAACATACAGTACATCCAAGTTTAGAAGCCCTGACACATTTTATATTGTTTCTTGGAGAATCAGGGTCACGCTGCGCCACGCCACACACAATACATAACAGGTCTAATAATGGAAACAGCATTTAAAGCAGTCCACTAAGACCTGATTCAACCCACGTATTCATCACAAGGGGTAGCAACACATTGGAGACTTTAGATTACCTTTTGTATGACCAGCACACCCACTCATGGCAGGTAACATGCTTGAATGTGCATTTTGGCTCAGCTCAATGTAGTACATGTGTAGTAGTGTGAAAAAAAGAAAGAAAATAAAAGGAAAAACAGAAGACACCCAAAGCATGGTGCTTGTAAAAGACAGGCTATTTATAGCCTTACTCCAGCAGGGAGAAGGCTCTTCCCTCCTGTCTGGGATCAACACTTCACATGGGTGAGGAGAGGTGGGGGGGGACTCCCGCCTAACACAACACTGGAAGTGACACAAAGTGTCTGGATTTGAAGGCCTTGTCAGAGTTATTTTCACCTTGATTTGCAAACATCAGATGCCAAGCTACAGGCAAAGATAAGACGTAAATTCACGGTAACAACCTTTGAGCTTAAACAACTTACAAAGACTACGCCTTAAGAGACGAGACGCACCCATTTATGCTCAGAAATGATTCTACCTTTTTAAAACAAACGAATACTCGCCCGCATTTAAAGCAGAGATTTGAATGTCACTTGTCATGATGATGCAAATACGATGTTGGTGAGTCTGCAAACTAACTAAACAACCTTGGCTCTTTGTTTAGGGGAGTCTACGTCTGAATATTTGTTATTAAGTTAGCAGGACAGATCTGCAGGCTACAGCGACATCACAGATCCAGATTATGCTCCATTCACTGTACCTTGGAAGTAGGCACCACAAAGCTGTTACACTGGTATCAGAAGAAATACATCCACAGCAGATGAGGCCTGAGTGGATGGGAGTGGGTGACTCCACCCCCTAAAACCAGCTGCTATGAATATGATATTAAAAGCATAGTTAAAATGGGAGCTTTTGTACTGTATCTCTGTAGACATTTCATAACACTCTTAGAAAGCTGTATTAGATTTTCTGGTCCTTTAATTTTGGATATCGGGGATTTGATCCTGTCTCAATAGCCGCATCGGGTATCAGATAATGAGGCAGATCTATTTACCTCATCTCCCTGTTTCTGACGCTTGTTACATCAATATTAGATCATATTTATGGCAAAATAATGTAAAAATAACCCAGTTAATTTCAAGTGGCCCATTACAAACCATAAATAACTGAGTATATGTATTACATTACACTTTACAAAGTTAAAGTAATGTTTTAATGGTGCTTTCACATGTGCAGGCTTTAAATGAACTGCAGTCAAATCAATATCCTATTATCTGAACAGTTTACAGTTCTGTTTTATTTTTTTTCCTCTCAAAATATCACTAGCAAGTTTACTGTGCTGTACATACACTCAACAATTAAAACTTTACAATGGAAAATACCCCAGTATCACACACCACTGCACATGCAAAAATATGTCTTCAAGAGAGCAGCACATGAACACAAAGTACACTTGGTACAGTTCATTCTGGCTACTGTGAACACAGTAACTGCATTTGCGTGTGGACTAAAACAAATTGCACACAGACGTCTAAACAGAGGTGGGCTTAGCTCAAATTAGATTGCTTTTGATACAGACACCAGGACTGGAATTACTCGTCAATACAGTTGAGGAACCACCAGGAAGACTGTGGCGTGCTCATTATGCAAGGCTGCGATCTCCAGAGGTGGCACAAATGCTGCTAAAAACATGAGGGACCTTATTAAGCATTTAAGGAGACATCAGGTGAAAAAGCACAACTTCATCAGGTCAAAGGGAAAGATTTGCTTTTCAGACATGAGAGAAATTCCCTAAAGAAAGCCAGAAACCATGACAATGATGGAGAAAACTGGAGAAATCCCTCAACGTATTTCATGTCAGCTAAAAGACGCATAATCAGGTGAACATTTGGACTTCCAATGTGTTCAAATGTCAAAATATAATCTATTTTTGATTTTACACACAGTTGTGGCTGCAATTTAATTTCTAGACTTCTTTATTTTTATTTCTTTATTATTGGGTTTCTTCACATGATGTTCATTTAAAATATATATTTTTAAAATTTGTTATTTAAAATAATAATAATTACAAATAAGACTGATAGCAGATTATAACTCAGTATCAGCCCAAACCCAAAGCCAAGCTATCTGAATCAGTATCAGAAAGAAAAAAAAGTGTTATAGGATCGTCTCTAATTTAAATCAAATAGTAAACTCTGGTAATCTTGAATTTTTGTCTCTGTGAAAAGGAACCAAGTCATGCAGAAAATGCTACAAGTTCACAAACTTATGAAGTGATGCAGACAAGATCAAATTAACTAAGGAACCAATTTTATTGTATGTATGGATGGAGAGCAGCCCAAGTCAAGCCAAGGTGTCGGACCCCTATACATAAACAAACCCTAGGTATCAGCATCGGAAGAACTAAAAAAGTAGGACTGGTCCATCCTTAATGTCAAACAACATTTACAACATTTTGTGATGCTGAAACAGCATCTCCAGATGTTTTTTACTGCACCACTCTGAGTGTCTCTCTATCACTCTCATTAGTCTTTGCTTCGTGAAAAATCAACAAGCCTTAAAAAGAAGTTTGGTTTCCCCTGCTGTGATGGAAACAAGTGGGGGAAGGTCATTTTTAGAGATAACCTGCATCCCTGCCTACCTAAAGTTGCAGACTGGATCACGACAGGACTGAAGCAGCAGCATCTGTCCAGTGTCATGCATGTGAAGCAGACTGCAGGACATGTGTCATAGCACATGTCAAACTTCTGGCACATGAATAAGACAGTTTGTGATGTCAGAGTTAGTTACACCATGAGGTTTCAGTTGCTGTTTGGGCCACCGTACAAGAACTGAAACACTCGAGTCGTGACCATCTGAGATGTCATTTTGCGTAACGTGAATCCTGTGTTGACAGTGTGAAAACATCAAAAAGTGTCAATGCAACATTAGACAAAAGAGGCAGCAGTGACAGAGTGTGTTTATCGATGGAGAAACTCACATCCTCGAAGAGGGATCCAACGTTGGCCGTGACCAGCAGTATCCCTGTGCCTTGCGCTACTGTCAGCTTGCCTGCCATAATTCTCTCTCGCAGGTGGGTCGAGGATTTGAGCAGCGGACTTTGAAGGTAACAACCGAAGAGCAGAAGAGGATAGGCCCGCGAATGTCTTGGGGGGGAGGGAAAGTGGTTAAAACGCAGGGAATTTGCCACTCAAGCCGGGGTTGAGGCGGCTCGGCTGGAGCATATTTTTTCAGCAGTGGCCGTGCATCTACCAGGAGTTGCTCTGCTCTGCAGTAGAAGGTCCGTTAGTGGCGGAGGTTCGCGTGCTGCTTCTCGCGCTACTTTTTAACGTTCAGGGCCATCGTAAAAGTTTCCGTTTTCAATCCACGGCGAGCGCTTGCTTCATCGCAGCGACGAGTGTTTCCCTACCTTTTGAGCAGCGTAAAACTCTCCCTCCTAAAGCAGGACGCCTTTCCAGGACCATAGCCTTCAACGGTTAAGAGAGGATAGGCTGGAGTCCTTCACTGCTCTGACGTCACCGTGCCAATGGAAACACGGCTCTGTCTTAAAGGGCCAGCGCACAGTAAACACAGGCAATCGCTCTCCTACGTCACGGTGTCCATTATCGGACACGACCGGGCTATCCCAACTTTTCTTATCATATTTTTTCTCTTGTTTAAGCATGACTGCGGACGGAGTTTGTTTTAAACCTCCACAAAGGAGTTTATTGTCTTAAAATATCAATTTTCTGTCCTGCCCCCAAAAATATGACTTGAAGTTATCCATTCAGACTATGTTTTCGCATGTTTTGGAGAATATTATAGGTATTGGTGTCCACGTTGTGTTCATGCTTTATGTTTCTAATAAAAACAAATTTAAGATAAGGCATGGGCTCAACACTGCAACCTAGACAATAAGTCCAGGGGACACATTTGTCATCCCATTCAGTGATGAATTTCTTTTGACAGAGATGGAATAGCAAAGATGAAGCCGGCTGCTCTGGGACTGAGTTCTTTTACTGCAGGATGAGGCATGTCAGTCAGAAAAGTCAAAGTGTAGCAAGTGATGAAGTGCAATTAATGTGTTACTAGCAGAGTAATTTCTGTTTATATATAACGATTAGTGTTTAGCAGTCTTCTTTTGGTTTATTACAATGAAGAGCATTCTGCAAATTGTGGGGAGACAGGCCTAAAACTTCTGGGTTAAAATAACTAGTTCACATTCAAAGCTGGACTTATTTTGGGGGAGGTTTGTTCCAAGTGTGAAGTGTTATCATTATTTCCACAATGAGCTGCAGCATCATTCAAATAAAATGCAAACTTTCTTTGTGTTCAGAGGATGTAAACCCTGTAAAATGATGCCGAGTCCAAGTGTAACTGGATTCTCGTTGTTGTGCTGTTGTTGTTTTTTCTGAAGTCTTGAAAGATTCTCCTATTGTTCCTCAGAGGTATGATGCTTTCTCTCGGTAACAGGTAATCTTCTCAGGAAAATAAATCGGAGGTCACCTTTTTTGGCTATTCAACAGCAACAGATATTCTTCCTTCACCCATGCCATAGATCAGCAGTGTAGGCTGCACCTGTACTGCAGTCAGATCTATTTAAACTCAATTTCAATTTAATTCATGGGAAGATATGATTACTTTTATGACACATGATCTACCTCTCGTGGTCTCCTATACATATTATTTGAAAAGTAGTTGCCTCTCGTGGTGACTGCTCATGGCTTTATGGCACTATGTCACACATCAACACTGATGTTCAGCGGTGGATATGGGATGAGGCCATCTCACAGCACTACAGTGGGCATCATGATAGAGGTCATCAAAGCCATATTTCCACTGAGTGCTGCAGTTTGGGTTATTATGGTGAAGTTTGGTGGAGCAAATAAGGTTGCCTGCTAAATATTGTCAGCAAGTGGGGGTGTAATCTATTCCTGGAAAGTCAACTTCAAGCAAGAAAACAAACAAAACCAGTCATCTTGTTTATTTATGAGGAAAAACAGAGAGGCTGTTGTTAATTCTTTTCAGTTTCGGTAGATCTGATTATGTTCTCATTTCAGCAAGTGCTGGCTAATCGTTCACGTTATTAGTCATGTGAGTAACCTGTTTTCTTCATAAGACCTGATTTACATCAATCGTGCAATAATAACTACCCTCTACACTGCATGTGTGATCGTTCCACAGACCTCGGCCCTCGTTGCCAAACATAGATACAACTGGTAAAAGATTTTCTATGAACCTTTTGGCAGTAAGAGTTTGCCATGTTTGAAGTCTGCAAATCAAATCAGCATACATGACTGAATTTTGCAAATGTTATCAAGACACAGTTAGTCCCGACATGTGATGGATTATTCTGAATGAGAAACACTTATCGACTCATTCATAGCATCTATCTGGTGTTTGTTCACCTGTTTGCTGATCAGTGAAGTATTCAAAGACTAAAAAGCATGCTTGGTGTTTGAGCAGCTGTTAAACAGATTCTGTACTGCAAAATGTTTCTGCAACACAGACTAAATCATACATATTTAAAAGCAGAGCGCCGGCTGTATGAAGTATTCTCAGTGATGTCCCTTTGTGTCACTTTGTAGCTCCTGAAGCCTCACATCTGGAGTGATATCCTCCTCTGATCATCTGTGTTATTTACGAGCATGCTTTTCACACAGAATGATGTGATCTCCTCTGATGGGTTTGAGAGAGCCTAGAGCCATAAATAGCCCACTCCAGTCAAAGGTGGTTTGTGGTCAACAGCTTAGGGACAGTCATATGATACACTGAAGGACAGTGCAAAGAGCTCTTCTTCTAAGAGGATAAACCAGTGAGAGCAAACTTCACTGAGTCAACCAGGTTCCATCATCATATTCTGCATTTTGATTGAATTGAAATGTATATAAATGGCTCATGAAGCTTAAGTTAAGAGCGTCAGGCTTGTGTGTATGTATGGCTCAGTTTTTTGGGAGCAGAGGCCACAGTCATGGATAACAAAGAGCCTCTGAAAAGACCTGAGAGATTATCACCCAAATGAGAATGCTCACAGCTGTGTCTGGCATGGAAGTGGATGTGTGTGCAAGTGTGTTTCGGGGGGGGTATTTGCATGTTACCTTGCAGTGTTCTGCATGCAGTGACATGATATACCACAAAAATCCATAATCAGTGAGCGCGATACAGAGGAGGATCAATGATAACACTCAGAGGCAGGGAATCAGTGCCAGTGCTTTTGTGTGTACATTCAAGTGTGTACATACACACACACACACAGAGAGAGAGAGAGAGAGAGAGATTTAATTAAAAAGAGATCAGACCAGCTTTGAAAATGATCCAAATCTGACTATCTCTTTTGCTGAATATTATACTCACCACAATCATAGTAAATAAAAAGAACACAGTATGATGAAAAAAAAAAACAAAGACAAATTTGTGCTTGAGAGAATTTATTTTGGCATTTTAAGTGACTATCAACTCAAGATCCTGGAAATAACGCAAGCCTATCACTTTGTTAGGAGCCGCCTACAACTGAGCTTCATATTTACTGGGCACCTACAAATCAGAAGCTCAGCTGTCCCTTGGACTCTGCAGATTGTGGAAACCACCCAGAAACATTGTGGGTCTACCTGACTTTTCATCATGAAATTCAAAACTTTTTTTTTTTAAATAAGTTTATGGAGAGAGGCTCAGATGACCAAGAGCCGGAGGAAAAACAAACATTACTTTTGTCCTTAATTGTCTTGAGGAGACAAATGATGAAGAGGACAGAAGAGCAAGAAGATGAAAAACAAGTTCTTGCCTTGCTCCAAGAAGAGGTCCTAGATGTTTCCCTGCCTCATCACACCATGACACAAGTGACTGTGTCATTGACAGACTTGTTCAGACCTTGATGACAACCTGTTAAGAATCATTCATCAGAATCAGGTGTGTTGGAGCAGGGAGACATCTAAAACATGCAGGACAGTGTGCCCCTAGGACTGGAGTTGGGAAACACTGCCTTAGGTTGTGTAATTGCAGTTATTTCGTAGCAACGCAGTCTTCATCTCGGATGAGTTAACTAACTCGTGCCACAATTGGCTAATGTTAATTGTTAAGCCTTGGGACTTTATCTCAGGTTACAGAGCGATCAAGAACCAAATGCAAAATTGTAATTTTAAACTTTCTGTTAGGTAGCTAAAAGCAGTGCTACAACTTCAAAACTACTACTTCCTAGCTCTGTAGCGCAGGAGATCTTAAGTTATGCCTTATTTGTCAGTTCCCTCTGTATTTCAGCACACCTCTCCTGCACCAGATCTGTTGTGTTCATCTCCGTGAAACCAATGTTCCAACCCTCCTTCTCATTCATGTTTGACTTTCAGTGTAAAAACCCTTCCTGGGGTGTGTGGGGGTCTTTGACCAAAGTGAGTTTTGGATCTGTCTGCCTGTTTGTACCCTTTTGCTTTTACCTAATCTCACTTGCATGTTGACTTTTGGTTTTGAGTTTATTTTCTTGTGCCAGCTTAAAGTTCTGATAAACAACTTCAGCACACTACTTTACCCTGAAAATGTTGTTTTTGTGGTTGATTTATCAAGATAATGCTTTGTCATAGTTCTTTTAAGTGTTCCACCTTTAAACAGAGCCATGCCACATTGGGCATTTCAGGATACCAACGTTCGTGATATGTAACTAAACAAGTTGTCTTTGGCTCGAGTGTTTGAACAGATGAGTGCAGTTGTTGCTTCTAAATGGACCCTGTGAGGTTGTGATCACAACTTGGTAGGCCATGCATGGTCTCGTTGATCAAGCTCAGCATTCAGGCAAATCATACTCTTGACATGCTCCAGTTCCATGCATCCATTTTGTCACGCAATGGGAAAACAATTTCACAACTGATGACAGTGCCATGTAAAAAAAAAGAAAGGCGACTCCATCAATATTCCTGTCTAAGCAACTGTGTCATCAAATCAAGATGGTTTCAGACTCTTTTTAGACTTTTTCCTTTTTGTAGAAACAGTGGCTAGTGTCACTTTTAGGGCTAAATGCAAAGATGCAAAGTCAAATTAAAGACTATATTGAAATTACATTTAATTACAGACATTTAATTACAGAATGTTCACATCCAAGATGAAAAATAGCTTAAGAAATTTTTTTTTTTTTAAATCTAAGGAATCATCTTTTATGGGACCCAGGTGAGGAGATAATTCCAAGTTAGGGCTTTGGCAAAGCTGCTGCTGTGAATAAGATATCTGGGTGCAAACAGGCTATTGTTACACTGCAGAGAGATAAATATATAAATAAAAACATATCCGCAGAGAGAAGGAAGGAACATTTAGACTGGATGGATCAATACTCTGGTGTCTTCTGATCAGATGTGACTGTACTAGTGAGATTAGCTTCCTGGAAAAAATTGTTGTTGAAGACTGCAGAAAGCTTTCCGTGAACCATACACTACAGGAAGTTGGCACGTCATTATTACTTCAAAACTATGTGGAATGAATTCCCAAGCAACTGTATCTTTACTATCGCTGGCATGCTATCAAGAATTTTTTTTAATTGTTCCATTGCTAGGGGGAAAATAGCAGAAATGGCTTTAAAATAACAAATCAAATCTGTGTGGAGCTGTGTGTGCTCACAGATAACAACACAGGTGATGTGTGCCATGAGGGTCAGTAAATACTACACCGTTAGTTTAAGTTTGGAGAACCAATGAGGGGGGATGTAAGGAGTGGATAATAAAAGTGTGTGTGTGTGTGTGTGTGAGAGAGAGAGACTGCTGCTGATAAAGACGTTGCGTTCGCTCACTAAAAGCCCCTCCCTCTGTACTCGGGGTAATGGAAAAAATTATGTTGGAATTCCTGACTGCAAGCAAGTATGTGCACTTTGACCCTGATCTCTCTTCTGCTTAAATTCACTTATCTAAAAATAGACTAAACCTGGAAATAATCAGGCTCTCACATGTCTCTAAGGGAGCTGAGGTTCAGCCGCGAAATTATGTATTAAAACTCACTCAACATGAAGATTTTATCTCCAGCTGCACTCAGAGTGCTGACGTTTTGTGTCTCATGGGAGCCTGCTTTGTTCGCATGGGAATCTGACATGAGGATTAAACATGTTTCATCCGTGGAGGGCAGATCTGTGTGGATGTTCGTGCTGGAGGCATCAAGACACCGGTGATAGATTGTGTATGAAATGGTATCTCTGAGTCATGGGACTGTTTATGTCTGTCAGACATATTGGTATTTGCATAAAATGTTTCTCCGAAAATTGCTTGGAAAAAAACTATACTGCTTTCTGCAGGGTTAAATGTTTAAAATTATGCAGAAAACTGAAGAAACTTGAAACCTCCGGTCTTAACCCTGAACACAAGGAGAATGACCTTTTGGCTTTCATGGAGAGCAAATGTTTACTTATTTACATATCTAGTAGTTGTGAAGCAGTGCTCATTAAGAGTCATTTTTTGACCAAATGTAAATTTCTTTTTGCCTTTATGTTAGTCCAAACCCAAGAGATGAGCTTAAACAGTACCGTACTGTAAAGATGTCATTTTTTCAAAGTGTGTTTTCAAATCAACAAATCTATACCATAATCCTGCCTGCTGTCTGCAACACTCCGCAATTTGATTAGTCTGAAGTGGCTCCATTTTCACTGTATAACAACAGAATTACAGTCACATCAGATAACGTGGTTTAGTTTATCCAAGCGATGTGGTTTTCACAAAAAGTGAAAGAGTGTTATGATTCCAGAGGTTGAAGATCCAAATGCAGCCGTTCATGGGAGAAAGCAGAAGAAACAAACAAGTTCTCTGTTTAAACAAAAGTAAACCACAACACAACACATGCAAAAATAACAAAAGAGCACAAGTAAACCAAAGCTGAAAATTAAAACAAGGATCATGGTCTGGTTTTAGGTTTCTTATCTTGTGTTTTACTTGATTCTTCAGGTTTGGTCTTGTGTTTGTGGTCAGTTTCCTATTTTATTTTGAAAGCCTGTCTCCTTATGTGTTTAGTTATTTTTTGACTTCCTGTGATCGTGTCATTCTGATTGTTTGTGCCAAGTGCCAAACCATTTAACTTCAGAAGTTCGGTTCATGCAGAACTAAGATTTGTTGCAGTTCCTCGACTGACCACTAGAGGCTGGCTGCAAAAGAGAATCACTCCATTGACTCCCATGTTAAAATGTCCAACTTTAGAGCAGAGACAAACATATTTATGGCCTGGTTCAAAAAAACCTTTTGGTCTCAATCATTTGATTTCACATCCATGAAATGTCTGGAGGGGAGGGATTTTTTGTACCACTTCAGGAGAATTTATATAAAGCAATACATTTATTTCTGTTAGCCCCTATTCTTTTGTTGGAACCTGGAGAACTGAAGCCAGGAGAGGACTTTACAAAATCAGTTCAAGTTTCTGAATCTGGTCACAGGTAAAGTAAAGCACTGCTGGGCTCAGTGAGACGGAGATCAAAAAGGACATCAATCCGGGCTGAGCCCCGATCTCCATTATTCTGTTGCATTTATTCTTCTTGGCCTGGGTGTTGCTCTGTACAACTTGTTGGTTTTACTGTTATTCATCCATTACCTTAAATGTGATCAGACCAACCACTCTTCATGTTATCAGCTAGAATGTATTGTTCTACGTAAATATGTGATTTTGGCATCAGGAGTGTATCTAATTGGAGGAGGACAGAACAGGAGGATTCTCCTAAGAAGAGATAAAGTAAAACATGTCAGCAAGTAAAATTAAGAAGATAGATAATAATAAAGATTAACCATGAATCATGGTAGAAAAAAAGTCATAACCACCATCAAAGAACATTAAGATTGTAGACAGTTAGATAATAAAGATTAACTGTGAATCACACTTCAAGTGTAATGTCATCAAAAAACACTGTTTTAATTATTAATTATTATTACATTTCTAATATGATTGATTGACAGTCGGCTCAGGCAATGGCTAGCCATTATCACTTCCTCATCTGTAATTGTCATAATACTGTGTGTAGTGAAGCAACCACAGATAAAGGGTGAGGTCATGCGGGAGAATTTGGAGCTGCAGTGGACAGGGTCCTTGCCATGTCTGCCTCTTGAAGGCAGCAATGGCAAGGACCCTGGTGTGGGCTGTGGAGCCGTGAACCTTCACAGGAGTGTAGGCAGTGACATCTTGATATCCGAAGTGCTGTTGACCCTCTTGGAGATGTGGTTAGAAGAGTTGCCAACCCTCTCTGAGACATAGTGAGGTGTATCCTGGACCCACAGTGAAAGGCCTGGCCACACTGAACCTGGACGGCTGGGCCTGTGTCCAATGCCTCATCAGAAGGTCTCCACAAAGACCCCAGGGCAGCTTTCTCTAGAAGGTGAGCTGACTGAAGGGCTGAATGGCATCTTCCCCCTTGCTTGCTTTTGGGGCCTCCCAATATGAGATGAGTTATCTGATAAGGCGATTCCCTTCCAACCAAATCTGGAGTCTGTCTCATATATTTCTTCACCTCTTCTTTACAGAAACTAAAAAAGAATTATGAACTCTCCCACAGAGTTAATTTCTGGCCAGCCTGCACTGTTATGATTTCAGAGGTCAAGAACCCGAATGCAGGAGACAATAAGAGGAAACAGGAGTAACCATGAAGTCCTTGATTTAAACAAAAGGAGCCACACAGGTAGATAATCCAGAACCCGATTTTAAAGATACAGATTAGGGGAAAAATAGCAAACTGGAACACATAAACAAAACAGGACAGTAAACAGATGGACTGATAGGGACAAAAAGGAGAGATCAGACAATATGCTTAAAGGGGCTGAAAAGACACAGGTGGGATAAATCAGGAGTGAAGGAAAGAAGTCAAACCAAAACTAAACACATGAAGAAACAGAAGACTCAATAAGATCTCAACAAACACATCCTTGTCTGTTCTTGTGTAATTGTGAAATGTCACTGAAGTTGATGTCCTTTTCTGATTCAAAGTCTGTATCTAGAAAAGCTTAAGATGGTAAAATATCCCAGAATGCATTTGGAATCAACAAGCGGAAGCAACAACAGAAGAGAACGCATCCAACAAAGTTCATAGTGTCTATGTCTTTGATAGCCTTTAAATTTCTTTTAAAGGCTGATAACATGTTGTTATCAGACACATAATATGTCAAAACAAAACATACATGTTTCCATGGTGGACACACCTGTCAGATGTTTTGACAGGTGTGTTTTGACAGATTATGTGTCTGATAACAAAAAAATTAAAAACTAGAAGAGAACGCAGTTCAAGAGAAAGTATATTATTTTGTTTTTTTTCCCAAGAGAATATAGTTTTAACATGCTTTCATACAAGAATATAATTCTTCTAAATTCAAACTTGTGGTTAAGTTGTCAAGATAGAAACTATTTGAAAGTTTCCTCTGATATTTGAAGTGATTTTTCTTTTCAAGTTCACCTAACTTTATCTATAACACAGCTGAAATACAACACTATAAAATCCATGACATTACATTGTTACATTTAGCAGACACTTTTATTCATAGTGACTAAAATCAAGCTACAACAACATAGTAGATCACAAAATGTAAAGCAGTATTTAAATGAGTGCAGTTAAGAGCCACCAAAGTCTGGTTTTCACTAAGAGGTTTGCTCTGGGCTGGTACAGTTTGGAATGGTCCAGCCAGTTCAGATGAGCATTTCCACTGCAAGTCAGACCGCCACTGGGCATACAAGGTTTAGATCAAAAGCCTTGTGTGGCATCGAATTGGTTCAACGAAACATTATGCTGCAAACTGCAACAATGGAGGTCATTCAGCAGGATGTTCTTGTTCTGCTTGGCTTTTGATTCATTTGTATGTACAATACACGCTGCATTGTAGGTCATAAAGGTTATAAACACTTGCCACAAGAGTCCATGGTTTATTATGGATCTTATTAATATTTGGAGAGTGTATTTTTTTTTGCTCAATTAACTTGTTTTGTCTTTTAATATGCGTTAGTCTTCTAACTGAGCCACAATGACATGAAAGACTGAAATGCATCCTCCCATCCTTGGAAGTACTCCCAAGTCATACTTGACAAGTATGAACTACCAAGTACACAAGTCCAAACTTGAAGTACCTGGAATTAAGACTATGACAAAGACGTGACACCTCAGGCTTTTTTGGTCTTATTTTTCTCCCAAATTAAAGAGTTTTGGGTGTCTTATAGATCATATTTTCCAAAATGCAAGACAACTTACACATGTTTTCTTATATGAAAAAGTTTTTTTTTTTTTAATACTCTCATTGAACACACTACACATTTTCAGGTTGTAGAAACTTGACAGTTACAAACATTGATGAATGTGCCGGTATCCTTACAGCTCACTGAAACAGTGTTTCATCCATCCTGAAAAGAGATTAAAATTAAAAGCTATTCTCATATGTACACCAGGATTTCTTCTTTATGTGTCAGAGTAAACCAGTAGAATATGAGAAGAAAGGATTTATGGTGTATTGTAAAAGCATATTCTAAATGAGCCTGGATAGATTTGCTGGTACATCTAAAAATGATCATGAGTCATTGTGTTATACACATGTCTGAAACTAAATGTTTAATCTTCATTAATATCACAGGTGTCTTCAATATTTTTCAGTCTATTTAAAGGGAAAAAATGGGTCATGGTGTTCACCCCACCACAGACAGTGCAGGAGAGAGTTGTCTGAAGACATCAGAGAGAGAATTATAGATGAGCATGTTAAAGGTAAAGGCTGTAAGATCCTCTCCAAGAAGATTTATATATTCATGTGACTGAAGCTATAAATATTATTAAGAAATATTAAGTTCATGGGACTGTAGCCAACCTCCCAGGACGGGAGTGCAAGAGGAAATGTAACCCCAAGTTTCCAGATAGCAGATGTAGAGCCAAGAAAACACCCAAAGATATTCAAGCTGAACGCAAAGTTCAAGACACGTCACTGTCTGATCGCACCGTCTGTTGTTGTTTGAACAACAGTGGGTTTCTTGGAAGAAGGCCCAGCAGGACTGCACTATTAGAAGAAAAACAGCAAAAAATGAATAAATAAAAAAAGCTAGATTGTAATTTACTGTGATACATGTTGAGAAGCCACAGAGTTTCTGTGATATCTTCATTGGACTGATGAGACAATACTGGAGCCTCTCCATAATATCAGTTCTGTTTCCACGGGCAGAAAAATTACGTTTCTGAAGATAATAACAGTAAACTCACCGCGGTCTCACATCTCATGCAACTGAAAATTTGGATATTTTTTTTTGTAATCTATTACTGAAGGTCCAGAGTACATAAACTGGTGTTTGGATCAGACCTAATTTAATTTAACTGTAAATCACCACAGTTCACACCAACATTTACCAGTCTCCTCTTAAAGACACACACAAAGATGCACATACATAACCCCCCCCCCCCAAAAAAAAAAAAAAACCCACCCTTGCCCATTACTCTGTGAACAGTTCCCCTCTTCAAGCTCAGGTCCTCTACCAGGGTCCTGGGAGCTTGAGATTCTGTGCAGTGTTTTTGTTGTTCCTGGAATTGCATTCTTCTGGACTGAGATTGCTGATGTTGTTCCTGGGATCTGCTGGAGCCACTCTCCCAACTTGGAAGACACAGCTCCCAGTGCTCCAACAACTATTGGCACCTACTATCTTCACCTGCCAGATCTTCTCTATCTCCTCCTTCAACCCCTGATACTTCTACAGTTTCTGGTGTTCCTTCTTCCTTCTTCTTGATATTGTTGTCACTTCGGATCAATCACCAGTTTGACAAACAGCACAATGTCCGGTTGGTACCACTAAAACATTTCTTCAAAGTCGTCCTAAGACAAGAGCAGATATTGTTCAACATTCTGGGATAACATGTGAGTGTGGTTTTGATCCACTTCACATGTTGACTACTGTACACTGTTGCCCTTGAAGTTAGAGTAATCTTTATTTACAATTATTTAATGAATTAGCTTTATAGGCAACAGTATATGCATATATCCATACTTAATTAGCATAAATTTTAAGTTTTTCATAGGAGGTAAATTTATTTAAGTGCATTTATTATTTTATTATAAATGGTTTCATCCTCTGTGAGGAAGGACTGAAAAGATTTGGAGCAAAACCCAAGAGGAGAAGATTTGGAGCGAAGCCCAACACACAGTGGGAGATGGGTTAAGTAGCAATCCATCCTGCACAGGTCCGGGAGGAAAGAATACAATAGACTAGCCTTTATTGTCATTGTACTGTGGAATACAATGAAATTAGGAGGGCAGGAGAAGAAGGAATAAAGAACTTATGATTGCAGCTCAAGTCAGCTTCAACTCAGATGTCCCAAAAGGATTTGGAAGCACAGAGGACAGAAAGAAGAAGAAGATCTAGCAGTTATAAGTGCTGCTTTTGTTTGGCTGTGGCTCAGCGGCACATGTCTGATGTACTTCTGCCTTAGGATGTATTTCTGGAAGTATGCACAGAGATGCATACTTCTGCCTTACACATCTCTGTCCAAAAGCCATTCATGGGAATGATTTACCCCTCACCCCCAAACAGTGTAATGTGTTCTTGTGCTATACTTACATGAACATTATGCGTTGTTCTATTAGGTTGTTCTTAAGGTATTCGTCCATCTGCCCTTCAAACGCTTTTTGTGGAGGTTTGTAGAAAATCTTGGATATGACCATCCACTTGGCCATGAACGTAGGAATGAGCTACAAATGCAAGATTCTTATAAAGCTGCCTCAAGGAGGCCATAGGAATGGGCCAAAAATCATTCGTAGGCATTGGTATGGGTCATTGTGACTGAGGCATTAGTGCTCAGTCATCAGTTTAGAGACATCACTCTGCTGAATGTGGAGGGGAAGATTTTCTTTTCAGTTCATGGCCAAACACATAACCACCTACCTCCTAAGAAACAGCTATATTGATGGCAGTTTCAGAAGGCAGGAGTCTCAGGATTCCCTAGTGCAGGGGTCTCAAACTCCAATCCTCAAGGGCTGCTGTCCTCCACGTTTTAGATGTGTCCTTGCTGCAACATACCTGATTCTAATTAACAGTTGTCATTAGCTTGTCATCAGTGTCTGGACAACTCTGTCAATAACAGTCATTTGTATCGCGGTGAAGCAGGGAAACATCTAAAACATGCAGGACTGTGGCCCTCAAGGACTTGAGTCTGAGACCCCTGCACGAGTGAGTGGAGCATTCACCCATCAATTTAGAGCACATTCAATCAGCAAAGAAAAACAGATCAAATCTCTGTGCAGACCTCACCAAAGCTTACAGGTCTGTTGCTCGCCCACAAAAAACCTTCACACTTGACTTCTCTTACGTTCGACCCTAGATTCAGAGCTTAGTGGGTAATTTCTGTACCTCCTACACAACCCAGGAAATTTTACCATCAGTTGACATCAGATGGAGAAAGGAGCTGCTACCGGTGTTTAATCTTCCCCATTCATCAAGGTGGACAACACATTGGGGTCCAAATAATTCAGACAAGGGTCCAAACTTCATAAAATAATTTTGATTTTGAGTGTGATTTATAACTTAAGTATTCCAAAGGTACTAAGCCAAACAGCACTTTACACCAACCCTCAACATTTGGCTCTTTATTACTAATTTGTTACTAATTTCTAATGCAATAAAATAGTCTTCTAATCTGCATATACAGACAAAACAGAATCTGACTTGTTAACCTAATACATCTACCAGGAAGGTGTTGGATCAATCTTAGAGTATACATGGTTTTTAAAAAAAAATCTTTTTGGTCTCCTGAACGAAGGGTCTTACTACTAGTATCATAATACCAGGTCTTTGCCTTCATTTAAATGAACAAACAGTGAATACAAACTGAAGTTTCTGTATTACGTCTGTCTCTTATCAAATATAAAATAATCTGACTGAACATGAGTATAAAACCAATTACTTTCAGATTATAAATTTATTTTAATTGGACCATCACATTCCACATATTGATTAGTGCATATTTTAAGTCTAATGGCCTCCCTAACACAACCCTTTCCAATGACTTGAGTTTGGGACCATCACTATGGAAACATTGGCTTGTGATCTCTTAGCGGTTAGGTCATGTGAGTCCATGTTCTGCCCAAGGACACTTTGGTACATAACAAGGCTGAAATCAATCCATCTTGAGGTCAACTGACTCCTTGGTGGTGAGAAGCGCTGATATGTACATTTGTTGGAACTTTTCAGCTGAATTTGATCAAATGATTGGAAATAAAAAGGGATGGAAAAGAGATTTCAGTTCAACAAGCAGTGCACTTGTGGTTGATGTGTTAAATCTTAACTTAGGCAAATGCACTGAAATATGAGCTGCAGCTTCACAAAGACCCAAGCGCAAGTGGACATGCAGGACCATGAGAAGCTGAGGGGATTTCAGTAAACCCTGTCACATCATTTCAGATGGGTCAGTGCACAAAATTAGCCTTTTTCTGCCTGGACTGTGTCCTTAAATCTCTGGCATATTTCTGCACCTCCCTCAATTGGCCAGATTGGATCCCACTGTGAGGAAGCCTCATTCTGAGCTCCCACTGCGTACTTTATAATATCGGCCCACGCTCATTTATCCTCCCTTACCAATTAATTTGGAGCGTATGATACTCCACTGGGACAAAGGTCAGTTATTTTCTGAAAGAGGCCTGTGAGATGGCCTAAATCAGTTTAGGTAAAGAAAGACAGACTGGTGCAGCTGTCCCTGGTCTGCCACATTGCTTTATTTTAAGAAATAACTTTAGATTAAAATCATATAACTGTCAGGACAGAAAATTTAAATAAACATACTGTAAATTCAATAAATATCAAGTAATCTTGCAGGTAGCAGCTTCTTGCAGCTTAAAACAGGGATGCCCTTCACTCCAGTGAATAGCATTTAAAGGAGGAAACAAGCAGAAATGAAAAATAAGACAAGTTTCTTTATTGATGGAGAATAGAGGGTACCAGGTGGAGTGATGGAGTGATGGTCTCAGCGCAAGAACGCTCCTAGAGCAAATCTCGGCTGGTACCTTCCTGTGTAGGATGTGGTTGCTTTCCCTGTACCTTTAAGCTTTTCTTCTTGGTGCTCCAGCTTCCTCCCATACTCTTTGTTGGTTAAGTTAATTTGGAATTTGAAAGTTACCTTTGTTAACAGTAAGGCCTCCGACCTCTTTCCATTAGGGCTTTGAGTTGGGCTGATATAAGGACTTGCAACCTTTCCAGGATGTACTTCCCTTTTGGTCCTCAAGGTTAAATTATTGTGGAAAAAAATTGTCAGACTAAAATGAACTTTTTGTGGCCACACATAGTACATCATTTTGCCATAGTAATCTTGAATGGATGAGCATTTTTTTGGTGGTTTGCAATCTCCACTTTTGCGTCTAGATGTCGCTAAACCAATATGGTGATCCTTTAAGTGACAACAGGCACTTTTGGTCCATGCAGTTTTATGGAGGTGGCTCAGGGTTATTTAGACAGGGGAGATCACCAAAAGACAACATACAGTCATGTAAATAAAGAGTTCACCTTTTTAAACATTTGGTTTTTTTTTAAAAAAATGCCAACACATGAATAATTGATCTTATTTCATGTACTATCCATATATAAAATCACCTTTACAAAAATGACTTACTTAACAATACAAATAACTATACTTAGTGGCAAAAACACTGAGTACATCTATCCTCTAATAGTTAGTATTTTCCCTTTGAGCAGAAATGACCTCACTGAGTTATTTTCCTTAAAAGTTGAACTGTCGCTGACATCAGCGGGCATAATGTTTTCTCTATGATGCTGGTTTTGTTACATGCAGAGTCTGTTTTAAATCATCCCACAGCTTCTAAATAGAATTAGGATCTTGGCTTTGGCACTCCTATAACTCTGTTTCTTTGTTTTGAACATTTCTCATCAGATCCCATTATAATGTTGTGCTTCTGATATCGTACACTACTTCTGCTTCAGCTCCAGTGTTTTTGGACAGATGATTTCACGTTTCCCTTAAGTATCCTCTGATACAATGCAGAATTCATAATGGTCTATGTGACTTGGCGTTGATCATGCACTGCCACACTTAAACAGCCCCAGACGTTGGTAACAGATACACTATCTTACCAAAAGTATTCGTTCACCTGCTTTGACTCGCATATGAACTTAAGTGACATCCCATTCCTAATCCATAGGGTTCAATATGATGTCAGTCCACCCTTTGCAGCTATAACAGCTTCAACTCTTCTAGGAAGGCTGTCCACAAGGTTAGGAGTGTGTTTATGGGAATTTTTGACCATTCTTCCAGAAGCACATTTGTGAGGTCCCACGCTGATGTTGGATGAGAAGGCCTGGCTCTCAGTCTTCACTCTAATTCATCCTAAAGGTGTCCTATCAGGTTGAGGCCAGGACTCTGTGCAGGCCAGACAAGTTCATCCACACCAGACTCTGTCATCCACTTGTTTATGGACCTTGGAAGGGTGAGTGAATACTTTTGGCAATATAGTGTAGCTCACCTGGTTGAGCAGGTGCCCCATACACAAAGGATAAAGTCCTCATGCAGCACCAGGTTTATGTCCTGGTCTATGACCCTTTGTTATCTGTTTTACCCCTGTTTCTGCCCCATTTCAACAGTCTAACCTCTGTTGATTTAGACGACTGTAGAACAAAATTTTAAAAAAGCAAAAAGAAGAAAAACTCCAGTCCATTTCCTTCCTGGTTCAAAATCCTGGTTTCATCTTGTTTGCTTGCAGTTTTCAATCTTTTTTTTTTTTTTTTTTTTGACAGTGAAGTTTTCCTCCTTTATAGACTTCCCATTGAAATAATAATTTTAACAACTCCTATGTGTGCTGTCTTTTTCTAATGCCGCACACTTTATCACCAACCAGGAGGAATAGCTTCCTGTAGGTTTCATCATGACAGTCTGGGATGGATGGAGAGCTGAGATAAACTTCGCTGGGGCAGCCTGACCTCGCTGAGTTGCTCTGCACTTGTAAATAATTTTACTGACAGTGGGGTGGCTGATTTCATATTCTTTTGATGTCTTTTTTTTTTCATTTCCAGCTACAATCTTTTTCATGAAGGCTTCAGGGAAATTGGATCTCATCATGGTGATAATTCAGTCAAGAGCAAACCAAACTAAATGTCCGAGGCTTCAGTGACACAGACTTTTCAAAAACACTTCATAACAATGCAGCAATTTTTTGTACCTGATGTGCACTTACTTATTCTAATAAGTAAGTTGTGTCCTATTTTATCTTACAAATATTAAATAAATAATTTTAAATAACATGTCATTGGTTTGCAGGGTTCCTTTGTTTTGACATCAGCCTCAGAGAAGACTGCAGAGAGGATATGAGCTGAGCTGAGGAGCAGCTGAGTACTGCTGAGACCTACAATCACTTGTCCTGCCACTACTGATAGATATTAAGTGGTTGGACACATCGTACTTAGTATATCAGGCTTAGCCTGATATACTGCAGTGTACCACTAGACTTCATGTCCTTGTGACTCCCAGCTGACCCACACGAGTGAAGCTGCTGGCGGACATTTGTTACAGAACCTCCCGTTTCAAATATTTTGGCGACAATATCAGAAATGATTGCTGTCTTTAGTCAACACTCGGTTTGCACAAGCTCCTAAGCTTTATCCTTGAACCCTTTCATGCCAACCCACATCCAGTCATGACAGTCTGTTAGTAAAATTTATAGCAGAACAATAACATATTCTCTTTAAAATATATACTATTATGCTCTGTGAGGTCTTTGTTCACAACTCTGAAGCTATGCTCGGAAATTAAGGTGCTGTTATGTGCTAATGTGGCAAAGATGCAACAGCTACCTCTGATGATCCCAGCCACCAATCAAAAGCCAAAGCCCCCGAATTATACATAGATTTTGTGGAAATAAAATAATGTGGAAATAAAAAAATCTCCCCTGTATTGTTATCATATATGGAGTAAAATGTAGCTACTGAGACCAAAACAAGTTTCTAAATATTCTTATTTCTTTTGTAAAGTTGCTCTTTTAGCTTTTATCCAAAGAGATTTAGAACTGAGGAAAAACAATCAACCTACGATACAGTTAAAGACCTTGGCATTAAGTTCAAAGTCAAGTAAATA
The DNA here is from genome assembly GCA_028564865.1 of Zenarchopterus dispar. Taxonomy (NCBI): domain Eukaryota; kingdom Metazoa; phylum Chordata; class Actinopteri; order Beloniformes; family Zenarchopteridae; genus Zenarchopterus; species Zenarchopterus dispar. Next base: position 376,079 of record JAOWBL010000007.1, on the reverse strand, counting down.
AAAAGCAAAAAGAGAAACATGTAAGGTGCCAAAAATGGCAAAGTGCAAGGTTGACCTGTAGACATAGTGAATGTAGAAACTTGCAGTTAGATATGTTTGGTTTTTGTGTTTAGGAGAAGAGGTGTTCTCGGATGAGATGTGTCTTCTTGAAAGTAGACAGCAACTGGTACCTTGTTTCTCCAGCAGGGGATTAGTCTGGATTACCCTGTGTAGAGGTGGGAGCGCCAGATGGCATTCCACAGAGGAGCGTAGAGATCAGGCAGGAGTATAAATCTTAAATAACTGCATGCAGACCCATGAAGTCACTTTCAAGCATTAGTGACTTGAACTTTGTTTGGGCAGCCAACAGTAGCCGGTAGAGTTGAGGAAGTAACCATGTCAAGTGAGTCCTGTTTGGGTGTTTGAGCAGATGTACTGCTGGTTTCTGAACCAGAGGTTTCACCATACACGCCAAAGTCGAACATTGGCGCTTTTCTGTGGTGGGCTGATGACCTGTCCAGGATGCACTCCTTCCTTTTACCCAAATGAGATTGGCTCCAGCAGAACCCTGAGACCCTGAATAAAAAGAAGTGGGTAAAGATAATGGAAGGATGGGTGTTTTATAATAGTAAATATATAAACCCGACAGTGTTCAATGTATGTTGAGCCTGGCTAATAGAAGAAGACCTTTTTTGCAGGTTGGAAACACCTACCATGCAAAATTGTTTTTTATTCCCTGAATGAAACAACACTACACAGCCGAAACTAACGAGTCTTGAAAACAGCACTTTTCCATGGCATGACATTCCCACCTGTATTCCTGACATCCAGAGGTGAGTCTCCGGGCAGACGCAAAGTTTCACTATCTGTTCTAAATTTATAGATAGAATAGCTTTGTGAATGACAATATTTTCTTTCATGAGTCAGTTTGCACTAAAGGTAGGGCTTTGTCATGAATTAGTGTCTGCTCAAACATGACTTGTGCGTCATAGTCCTGGAGGGAAACACAACTGCCATGGTAGCAGCATCAACCCTTTAAAACACACAGAGGAGGAATCCACACTCCGGGAAAAGATCACTTCTCCCAAGGATTTCTCCTTTCATACAAACCAAAACTGGCAGTATGTCAAGCAAACGACCCTGTGATTCAGACGTCTTGTAATGAGACAGCTGTACTAAATATAAACTGCAGGCATTAGGCCTTTTTTTTTTTTTTTTTGCTGCTTTTCAAACACAAATCTCCCGAAGGTGCTGAAAACAGGCCTGTGTGTATCTAGGAAACGGCTGCTGCCAAAACGGGAAACAAACCGTGCTCTGTGCTGCTCTCCATGAGCCCTCTGTAAACGTCCCGACAGAGTCTGGCCTAATTGACATCTACTGGTGACTGTGGCTGGAATGAAAATGATTGAATTTTCCACCTTGTGACCAACAGATGTTTGCTTTCAACGACATAACTGCGCCTCCTTGTGCAATTGTGGCTGCAGGCTGACACTATAGGCCTGCCTTCTCCAAATTTAATGAAGCTATATTATATTCCGTGTCACTCGTTATTTTATAAGAAATTCACTTTTTAAAATCCTTGGTTTAAATAAATAATCGACGGGAGCCCGATGATGAAAAACTAAACTTGTACAAGGAATGTTAGTTTACAGAAGGTGCCACATTCTTGAATACTTCCAGAAGATGGCAGTAAAGATTGACATCATAGAAGATGAGCTCATGTGCAGGACCTCCTCATCTCCTCCAGAAGTCTCAAATTACACTAACACACATGGAGGCCAGAGGAGGCCCCCTAGAAGAGCTTCTGCATTTGATGAAGCTTAAAACGACACATCTGAAGCAACAGTGAACAGCTGTTGCCTCAACATCCTCTCCCCTTGTCACTACCTCTTCTGCTCACATCTGAGGTGGAAAGAGTCTTGTAGAGAAGGCATGGGGAGGAATCACGCATGACTGTAACTTTAGTTTTAACTTTAGTCTGTCAGATCATCATTGTGCCCCCTCAGTTTTTTTATGTGCTATTTGAGGAACTTCTGTTTTTAGCATAGAGTTAGATAGAAAACCCTCCTTGATGATGAATGATGAAGAAATAAAGAAATTAAACCCAGAAGAAATTCAGGATGTGGCAGAGAGCAAGGTGTTTCCCAACCATGGTCCTCGTGTACCACTGTCCTACGTGTTTTAGATGTTTCCCTGCTTTAACATAACCCTGATAGACTTATACAGACTGTGCTGACATGCTGATGGCTATTATTAATTAGAATCAGGTTTGTTGAAACGTTTAAAACATGGAGGACAAGGGTTGGGAAACACATTACCCCTGTTAGTTTGGTGCTAAATAGAAAGTAAGAAAAGTTGCAGTTCCTTGAAAGGCCACAGGCTACAAAAGTAAATTAATCTCCACTGACCCCATGTTAAAATATCCAACTTTTCAGGGGAAATAAACAAATTTACTGCCTGGTAAAACAAAAATACTAAAGCACCCCATACTCTTGGAGCACCCCCCACAGCCACTCAGGGCTAGACTGATAATCTGGAGGCTTGATATGATTTGATTAATTTTGAACCCTTTCCATGCAGTACTAATGGAGCAGCAGCTCATTGGTTAATTTGTTTGTGATAACAGCAGACTAAACCACCTACAGCTCTGCCTGTTTCAACTCCCTCCCCCTCCTCTGCACCCCCCACCCAGCGTTGTCCTCATAAACTGACGGGAAGTTGATGTGAGAATTCAAAAAGTAGATAAACAAAGTGAAAGGAAGAGCAGAAAAGATGCAAGCCCAAAGACTAAAAAGTCTGCATGCTGAAACCACAAAGTATGCAAAATTTATGCACATTTCCCATCAGCCTTACTATCTGTGGGGCCTATTGGTGTTGACATGCAGCTGCTTATTAAAGAAGGACAGAAGGAATGTGTAGAAAAGTGAATTTAGAAAAAGCAGAAGTTAAAAAAGAAACAGAAGGATCAACTTTAGGCTGTGTGCATCAAGGTGATCCGGAGTGACTTCATTTAAACGGAGAGTTATCTGTAACAAGGCCCAACAGAGCTAAACCCAAAATGTATCCACATACTGCCTGAATAATCGTATTGATAGCATTAAGAGTATTTATCATTATTTATGATAATTAATTGTTACCACATTCTTGAAAGTAAACATCATACTTTGTTGCCTGTTGCTGAATAATTTTGTTTTGTTTATATTAAACCATGTCAAGTAATCACAATGAACATATTTTAGCACAGCACAGCCATGGATGTTGTCTAATTTACAATCTTTTGTGCATCTTTATTTAACCCCCAGTTTAATCATGTTAATTTTATGTTGTGACGTGATAGCATGTTCTTCTGTGTTCACTTTGCTTGTTGCTGTGTTTTGACGTACATTACTTACATAACTCTATCACTCCTATAAACATTTATATTATTATGGGAGGTATCCTTGACTTTGGGACTTCCAACCCAGACTAAGTGCAGGTGTTTCTGCACACTGTCATCCCCAGCTAGTTGTGCTGTTCCATGTCAGCATCTTGGCTCCAGCTATTACATGCTCGATTTTTTTCTGGCCCATCTTTACACAGTCTTCAGCTGGAGTCTTATCTGGTGTGGTAAATCTTCGCATCTATCACTCTTGTGCTCAAGACTTGTTCTTGTGCCGCCATGATAAATGCCTCCGTGCTGTCCTTCAGTCCAGGCTTTCCAGCCACTGGTAGAGTTTCTTGATATCAGTCACTTTTTCAGTCTGCAGATGGTAAATGCCGTGCAAGGGCTTCTCTGTCCATGATGGTCCTTCCTCCACATCTTCTGCACTGGCTTTCTGGTGCCGGAGGCATTCACTTAGCAGCTTATCCTCAGGGGCCTTTTTGATGTTTTCCTGGATCTGTGTTGTTTCATCCTGGATGGTAACTTTGATGCTCACTGGGCTAGCCATTCTTGGTGGGTCCCGTCTGTGAGCAGCTGGTTCATTTGTACTGCTATGACTTCATGGAGTGCAGTTAGGTTCTTCAGCCAGTAGGTGTGGATCATGTCAGGGCCTGGTGCTGTCCAACTCTTAATATCTGAGACTCTGTCTTGGATGTCTGCCATTGTGATGGTGACTGGGTCTTGCTCTGGGAGATTATTCTGTTCAGCTCTTAGATCCACTAACCACATGGGCACATTGGGACATTGACTCCTTCTCCCATATACTTGTCCAGTATTCCTCAGTCTCAGCCCTGGGTGGGTTGATCCTCATGTTATTACCGTGTCACTGAGGGTACACCTTGGATGTTCAGTGGACGCTCACCTTGGATGGCTCAGTGGAGAACAGCCTATTGATTCTCCTAGCTCCAGCTTCAGATGTGTACCTTCTCAGTCAGGTGGACGAGGGTGTGAGTTTTTGTTTGGCAGTTTCCAGGGATTCAGGGAGAGAATCTACAATAGTTCTTAGGCCAGTTTGAGGTCTGGGCTTTGACTGGGCCCGTTTAAAACCACAATTCTTTTATTTTTTCAACCTCACACTTGCCTGTAGAAAACTTTGATACCAGAGGAGTTCATGGTTGACTCAGTGTCCAGATCCCGTGGTTGTACAGGAACCCAGAATCATTACTCCACCACGATGTTTGACAGTGAGAATGAGGTGTTTCCTGGTGAAATGCTGTGTTTGTTCTTCACTTAACATGCTCTAAGCAACAAGACCAAACAGCTCTTCATCTGTCCGTAAGGCATTGTTTCACAAATCTTGTGCTTTTTTCAGATGCAGTTTTGTGAACCTCTGTTCTACTTTTATGAGTTTTTTTTTTATTTTATTTTTTTTAAGAAAGTAGAGGCTTTCTCCTGGCAACTCTTCCCAACAAACCATAACTGTTCTGTTCTTCTAACGGTGTTGTCATGAGCTTTAATGTTTAACATGCTCAGTGAAGCCCGTAGGGTCATTGAGTATATCATAAGTATTTACACCAAGGTCAGAACTTTGGTTAAATTTGATAGCACATCCACTCCTGGAATGACTTACAACTGTTTTAAATGTTTTCCACTTGTGTATAAACTATCTCATAATTGAACTTTAAATAGTTTCTCTACAAGCACTGCTCATGTTTTCCCCCTTTTGCCTTGCGTTAACAAACACCTGAAAGCTCAAACTCTGATTATTAGCAGCACCTGGCTGAAATTAACCACCTTAAATTCATTAAGGAGATATTTATTATTGTCCACATTATTATTTTTCCTATCTCTTTGTTTTAATTTTTGATAAATAAAGAAATCTACAACTTGGAATGTTTATGATCTCAGTAGTTTAATTTTCATTAAGTAGTTCAGAGCTATAAAAGTCATGGCGCTGCTAGAGTTCATTAAACCAGCTTTTTGAAACATCTGCAAAAAATCTCCACAGCAAACCCAGAGAAAGATACCATTACATCTTTAGATTATTTGTTAATAATGTTAATAATGTCCATGCTTTGGCCTTGAGGTTGACTGATCTCTTTAGTACCACTAGGTGGCAGTGTTGTACTTACTTACAGAAATGGAACGTTTGGAAGGTATTTCTGCTTCTCCAGCTTGTTTGGTTTGTAATGACTGGATCTTGACAGTCTGCCATTAATTATTTTGGTGCTCCTGTGATCAAGACAAATGAACCATCATGCAGTTAAAAATCATTCACTCCTAAGTTCAACCTGAAATAACCCAGAGGAACTTTAAATTTAGTTTCATTTCATCTCAAAAAGGCTTTGAGTTGCAGGAGTGGCTGTAAAGTCGTATGGCTGAACCCCACACTGACAGAAGTCCATTATCCAGTCCAGCTGAGGGGGGCAAGATAACATCCTGAGTGACAGGTCTGTGGCAGCTGGGGGATGTGGGAGTACCCCCACCAGTCCTCTCTGAGAGAGAGTCCATCCACAGAGGTGTGGCAGCTGTCATGGCCCCCCTTTCAGCTTTCCACATCATCACCTCTCCCTCTAACCTGGTGGTGCTCCAAACCTTGACATTTTTACAGCAATTTAAATTACGACTCCTCTTTGATTCTCAGTTATGACATGAAATCTGCAAATGAGAGTACTTGAAAAGGATCAACACAAAAGTAGCCTGCACAGATTCAAAAGAAAGAGAAAAGCAACCTTTTACTCAGAATATTCAAGATTTACACAGTGGATTGGCGTGTCCGACTGACAGACTGTATTTTGAACATCTTGTGCTAAAAAGACAGCAACAGCACGAAGCCCTTACAATCAAATCCTTGAAGATGAAAATGTAAAACTAGACAACATAATGGTGATTCCCCCTTGCCAACCAAAAAATGAAAGTAAACAGAAAAATAAAATCATTAACGTTCACCCATCCTTGATCTGTGTCTACATCTTTCTGTTCAGAGTTATGGTGGTCTGGTGGAGTTTTTTACAGCTCCCTTCAAACAAAAGGCAGGAGTTCACCCTGGACATGCACTGCTTCACAGTATGTGTCTCTTCACCCCTCACTGTTTCAGCTCTCATACCAGTCAGAAGGGTTACCACCATACACTCACTTAGCCACATCACACTAGAGTACACCAATGCATTATCAACAACACACACAACATCCTTCACTTCTTCTGTCTTTGTCTTTCTGTACTTCACCATCTGTGATTTTAGTCCTCTTTGACAGAATCAGTCTCTGGTCCCAGTAAAGTTTGTTGGATCAAACTGTCAAGGGGGCTGATGACAGACACACTCACCCTCACGCTCATATATGCACAAGAAAACTTAAATCTGCTGCAGGATTAAATTGCATATATAAACAATGATTTATTTTGCCAATCTTGGCTCTAACCAATCATATATTTGCAGATAGTTTAAAAAATTTTTTTT
>JAOWBL010000007.1:336733-369181 GCA_028564865.1 Zenarchopterus dispar | reverse complement strand
TTAAAATTTATATATCTAACAGGCATAATCATAATTTTAATTTATCTTGTTTATACACTTAAATTTACTGCTGCAATCAGCATGAACACCAAGAACGGTTGGATTTATACTTCAGCTGTACAGAAAACTCAGAAGAGTCATGGTTTCTGCAAGTATGCAAGTATGAGTCCTGTTAGATTTTGCATTTCATCAAATTTGAAATGCAAATTTGATGAAATTGCAAATTTATATAGCCCACAATTGCTGAAATGTTTGATTTAAAATGGCAAAATGTCAATTAGCGACTTAAATCATGAAAAGGTGTCACACCTTCATGGATGTTTCCTGTTTTTTCTCATTTGCACTAAATCAACCCAAAAACATCAACCTCAACGTGTCCCGATAGAAAATATATGATTACAGAAGGCTGTAGTATTCTTCTACTGCAGTTAAAGATGTTTGTTTAAAAATCATTTTCCGTCGTACTATCTCTCCTTTGTAGAGTTTTCTCTGAATGCAAAGAAATCTTGTGAATTATCTGATGATTTCAAGTTTCAGTCTGTACATGGGGATGTTGAGAAGACTCTGATTTAGTATAAGTGGGTCATAAAAGTAAAGTAAAATTATTCCAAGAGAAGGGCTAATCTTAAAGGGTCTGAAGTTCCCCCACTGAGCTGGAAACAACCCAGTCTGTGGAGTGGGTCTCATTAATGTTAAGGAAGTGATAGTATGTGACTTATAAACATCTGTTAGGTATGCTTAGTGAGAGTTTTGCAGTGAAGCAGGCAATGCAAAGAGAACGCGTGTTTTTTTTTTATTACATTATGATTCAGATTTAGAGAGTTCTGCTCTGAGCAGCATGGTTGTATTTTATAACATAGCTGTCCTGTTTGGAGCAATGTTGGATTGTTTTTAATTAAAAGTTAAGATCTTGTTGTTGTGGTACATTCTGAATCTGATGACCATCTGGATTTTGGACCGTCAGCGCAGATGTTCCCTTTTTATTAACGTTCAAATAAGATTCTGTCACATCTGCGTTTTCTGAACTGGAGAAAACCCACTGAATATGGGTTCAAAATATGTCGGCACTAGCAGATTTTCTCCTATTGTTGTGTTGGATTTCAAAAACTTACAGCCTTTCTCGTGAGAAGAATGGACTCATCTTTAATTGCAGAGACATCAGAGGACGACTCTTGTACAAGAGCGAATGTTTCCAGCCAAGAACGCCAGTGCTGCGTGGGAGTTTTTCATCAGAATACTCCGTGACAGGCGCCTCCTCTACTGATCTCCCGACTCTATTGAACTGTAATACAAAGCAGTATACTGAAGACAATGTGTGAATCAAAGCACAAATTTCTGATTTTTTCTAAAACACTAAACAATCAAAGTCCATTCTCTTCACTTCTTCCTTTTAGTTCAGCTCTACAGGAATTGAGTTTGAATCCGTACAGGCTGAAGATTTATAGGCTAGGTAGTTGACAAACTGTTTCTTTATTTGTTGGTTTTCCCAGAATACAACAATCCTGAGCAGGACAAAGCGATCCAGCCTGTTTGTTAGCTGACTCAGAGGTTGAGCTGCTAATTACTGGAGGAGGATAATCCAAGAAGATAATGACGCAGTCTGTCCTCCACGTACCATCATCCTGTTGATTCATAGCCTGCCTCACAATGTACACCACAACTCATACAAGTGTAATAATTGACACTGTAAGTGAGTAACTCGCTACTAAATTCCGTTTTGGGGATGGTGGGGGTCCAAGAGTATGGGATACTAGGGTCGGTTGCTATGGCTTATTCAGTAGGAGTTTGGTCCATATTGCTGGTAGTAAGTGGGATTTGGTCGAGGGATTCCGTTTCTGTTTTTTGTAGATGATCCCGTTGGCCTCATTGAGCCGTGATCTTTCCTTATAGAGAGAAAGGTTTGGAGTGTGAAGAGGCTGGGATGGGAATCAGAACCTCCAAATATGAGACCATGGTTCTCAGCCACAAGTCTGGAATGTGCTCTACAGCAGTGTTTCCCAACTCCGGTCCTGGAATACCCCTGGCCTGCATGTTTTCCATGTTTTCCATGTTTCCCTGCTTCAACACACCCCTGAGAGACATGGCTGTGTGATCAACAGACTTGAGTAGACCTTGATGGTGATGACGACCATTCAGTAGAACCAGGTGTGTTGATGCAGGGAAACATCTAACACAAGCAGGACAGGGGTACCTGAGGACCGGAGCGAGGTGCTTCTCAAGTGGAGGAGTTTCAGTATCTTGAATGAAGATAGATTGGAACAGGAGATCAACATCTGCAGTGACGTGACGCTGTTGTGGTGAAGAGAGAGTTGAGCCAAAAGCCATTCGATCTATCTTCCTACCTTTACAGACCAAGTCACGAACTGTGGGTAAAGGCTGATAGAAGATTGTGGATACAAGCGGGGTCTCCTCCGTCAGTTGGCTGGACTCTCCCTTAGAGATAAGGTTCAATCATCTAGGAGGGACTCAGAGTAGATTTACTGCTCCTTCTCATCAACATGAGCCAGCTGATTTGGTTGTGGGACATCTGCAACAGCTGGAAGCCTCCCTTGGGAGGTGTTTCGACATTACATCTCTCCACTGGCCTGGAAACACCTCAGTATTCCTGAGGGAGAGTAGGAGGAGGTGGCTGGCGAGAGGGAGGTCTGGGCCTCTGTGCTTACTCTGCTGCCTCGACCATGCGCATCCACATAAGCAGAATACTCAATTTACAAAACTAGCAATACAACATTCTTGCTTTTCTCCAACATTTTTTTCTTTCATTTTGTTAAAATCACAGTGGATTTCCTTTCTGAGAGAAAGTTTAATTAAAAAAAAAAAGAATAAAAGTTGCTTTGTCTGAGAATGATAAAATACTCGGATGAATATTATTGGCTTTGTATTACAAACATCAGATATTTACATCCTGTACATTTTCAGCAGGACATTTCATTCATTCGTGGTAAATGCATACAAACTTTTCTGTACCAACAAAGTCCTAAACAAAAAAGGAAAGTTGGTGCTAGCTTTTCCTCCAACTTGAGCATGATAACTTGGCTTTTATTTTAATTTATTGTGTATAGATATTAATAATATCCCTTTATTTATGTTTTATCATTTTATTTTAGAATTCTTGTCTTTACAGTTTCAATAGACATTGTTGTTTGCTCTGTTTTTATGCTTTAATTTTGCTTTATTAGATATATTTGCTCATTTTATTTCTGATTTGGGGATTTTTTTATTTTTTATTTTAGCTTGTACAGCACTTCAGTCAACTGAGGTTGTTTTAAATGTACTATAGAAATAAGCTGAACAAAAATTCACTTCAGAATATGGAAATAAATCCGCTGGGGCACAATTTATCTGGTTTTTCCTGCAGACTCATGGAAAAATAACTAAAGGGATGTTTTCATTGAGTTGAAGCTATAACATCATGAAGTTACTTCAAATTTTAGCTACAAAAGGACTAAATGAAATTAAATATAAACAAATAAATATAAACATTCCTTCTAACAGTCTTTAACTAAGTGCAGATTCGTCTGTCAGGACATTTTATCTCAAGTATTTCAAAGTAAAAACAGTCAGGGAATTTTTGTTTTTCTTGCCCATACTAGGCTCAATGTTAGCATGCTATTTATTAAGCATTTTACTTATGACAGTTCAGATGTTGTTTTCTTAGGAAATAAAGGCTAAAACATTTAAAGCTACATCTCACAAATAAGATCAGCTCTTTAACGGATTAGGAGGTAATTTATAAGAGCTAATGTAGCAACTGCAGCAGCAGTTTGGGCCTGTAACAACTCGTTCAAACGTGTTTGTCATGTGACCAGTTTAGCTAAAAATATGTTACCATTTATAGAAATGGTCTGATTTCATTATACCTCTAATTACAAAAGCATTTCAGACAGAATTACAGAAATGTACGCGGGGCTGTTTGCGGGTCAAGTTCGGATGCTGCGTATCAATTGTCCTCCTTTGTTCACAAGCTTTTGTTGTGTTTATCTGCTCCTGGCAGGATCCACCGAGCTGGTGTCTGTCTGTTCTGGCTCTTAACCTTGTCCAGAAATTTACATCACCATGACTCAGATCCTGGATCTCTCTAAAATGACAAATGAATCCATTAGAGGTATAGGTTGTGCATTTGTGTATGTGTTGTGAGGGGGTCGGTCTGTACACCAGGGGGCATCATAAAGATAGCCTACTTCACCTCATCTGAGGAGGGAAACACTGATGGTAATGAATTCAGATGTGCTATCAAATTAAACACAGATTGCAGCCGATTTAATTAGAGGGTAAGTAATTGCTGCTCTGATTAAGGCTGAATCAAAGTTACATTCATTCTGGTGGATTCATCTGAACTCATGAGGGGCAACGATGAACGGCTGAAAGGCCTTACTGGATGGTTTAAGCAGAGGTTCGGCACAGAGGTAGCCATTGATTTCCTCTCTGCTGATCGCTCTGGAGGCATGTGTGTGCATGTGTGTGTGTGAGAGAGAGACTTCTGATTAGTGGAAAACCTGTGAGAGTGGGGGTGGCTGTTAGACACCACTGTGGCCCCAGGGAGTTGTGGGTGAGAAATGTGTTGCGTCTCTGCTTGATTTCATCACCACCCTTCAGCCATTAGGGATGAAAAGGGCTTATTTCTGGATGTTCAGGCAAGTTTCTCTTTCAGGAGCATCATTAAATGAGTTCTACCTCTGATCTGTTTCTTTAATGTTTCATCCATCCATCTGTTCACTTTCTATCATTCGTTTGTTCATCTTTAGGGTCACGGGTATCTGCTGGAGCCTCTCACAGCTCTCTTCAGGCATCTCAGTTTCATCTACACCAAATTGTTAGACTGGTTGGAGTGTCTCACTTCTTTTCAGTTTTAAGACTGGTGCACTTCAGATATTTATGTTGTAATCTGACATTACAGTTAGTTGTCATCATCGGTTTGTAAAACTCTTACAGGTTTAGGTTCTGCCTATTTATTCAGTCTGATTTTATCCCATGAACCCTTCAGGTCCCTCAGATCTTCTGAGCTAAGCTGAAATGGACAGATTTTATCATCTTTGCCCAGGGACTGTTCCAGGCTGACCCAGATCCGGCCTCAGCAGTCTGTCAGTACAATTAACAAAGCAACACACCATTTTCTCTTTGAAATAAGAATGATAGAGCTGAAATGGTGACAGCTAGTCGATTGTCACCACAGACTGTAATGCAGCTGAGACTCAAAACCCCCTGACTTATATTTTCCTTTCATTTTCTTTGTACAAGGTTTTATGTTTGTTTATTTCTGCTGTAAAGATGGATATCTTGACATGGACTCAGTGGAAATTGACTCACATTTGAAACCAGCCTACTGTGGTTTGTCAAAAAACTGCACTTCTGCATCAACTTCAAAAAGGAAAAAAGGAGTGGACGCTGGGATTGAATGAGTCACATGACATGTCCTCATCTGGCTGCTAACAATTAAAAACTTGGACTTTAATTGTCCCAGTCGCCTGTTGTGGAGAGCCTTTAATGTGACTGCACGTGTACTCGGACGGTTCTGCAGTTTTCTTGCAGCGAGAAGGTTCCAGTTCAAATCTTGGCTAAAGCTTTTCCTCTGTAGAATTCACACTTCCACAACCCAAAAAACATGCACGTCAGGTTCACTGATGGTTTGAAGTTGGTCATTGGTGTGACTGTGCACGGTTGTTTGACCCTGGACTGCTCATAATGATGGACCCCACCTTCATTATGAATTAGTTTGGTTGCAAACTAATTTTCAATACAGAACAATGTCAACTTTACTTACTGGTTGTCTGGAAAGTTACCTTGCAGAAAAAGTTCACTATTTCATTATTTTTTGAAACATTGCCATATCTGATTTTCACCCAGACCAACAGAAAACATTCCCTTGGATTTGCCGGAGGGAGTTGTAACTCAAAACCAAACTTGATGTGAATCCCTGAGGCACAAAGCAGCAATAACAAACCAGAACATCCACTCATTATCACAAAAGCACACCTCTCGTTTCCTCTGCCTGAAATGATGTTGATGTTTCACTCAAGTGAAATAGCCCTTGATGAGACAGGGATAGTGAAGCCCCTTTAAGATGCCCGAGCGTTTCACATGGACAGACGGAGATAATGACTGTGCAGCTACGGGTATGAATGCGCAGATTGCCGTTTCCTCCCTCTGGGAAAACAGCCCGCAATCAAGGTCGGAATCACTAACTCATCAAGACACATGTAGGGAGAAGGAGAAAGAAAAAGAACGTAGGAGAGCTGGAGCTTTCAGATTGCTTTGCGTAGTTATCATTTCTTCTTCATCAGTGAGAAAGTTTCAAAGGATTGAAGAAGATTTCAGCTCCACACATCAGCATGTGTCTCCAGATGTGGGACTGAATATGGAATGACGAGCAGTTTCTTTTACCCACCGGCATGAAAAAGACCTAGCAAGCTGTGGCCTTTCTCTTCTGGAGCAACATCTGATGCTGATCTGCCATACATGGCCAAAGAATGTGAAGTATGGGGGAGGGCAGGCAGTGTATAAAGAAAGCTCTCTGGTTTCCGCATCTCAGGGTGTATGCTCTTGGTTTGCATGGTTGTGAACTTTAATAAGGGCGGAGGCAGACATATGCAGACACACACACACACACAGAAATATTGAAGAATCAACAGTTCCCAGGCCTCAAGAGGTCGAAGCCATGCAAACTCAGCTGCTCTGACTTACAGTAAGAGAGTAAGCTCCTCGGCTTTAGCACAACCCCAACAAAGATCTGGTTTCTTTTTCTTGCACAGAGCTCAGCGAAGACTGTTTGTGCAGACCCCAAAGCTGTGGAGACGAAAAACACTGACGCTTGTAGCACGTTTAATTAAGTGATTTTCTGTTGACACGAACTATTCATGTATGCAGCGAAGCTGCAGTTTTACCCCGAGCTTCCTGGCGTTTAGACACAGCTGCTTACAGCAAAGCTGGCAGAGATGCATGATGAGACTTGATCACATTAGCGCTTTTGAAAGTATAATGCAGAAATCAGCTCATTTTTAAAGAAATGGTCAGAAAATTCAAATGTACAGATGGTGGGAATGTGCATAGTTCGTTTGATGAATCATTTCTGACCTTTAAGTGAACTTAAAGATGAGTCTTGCCATTAAAAACCTGTGGAAGATGTCACATTAGCTGCGCCACTCTTAGAATGAAGTGTTGTTTCACGCTCAAGGGTATATGATGTAAGTGTTTTCATATCCTTGTATTCATACTTGCCTTGAAGAAGTCATGTCCCTTTGCTGGGACTTCCTGAGTTGTCCTAACAAGAAGGTTTCAGGGCATACCTGCGCCAGGCTACATGGTGAGTCATTGATTAAACCATCTAAGGGTAACTTTTAAAAATTCTTCTCATGTTTCTTTGACTTATGAGCAGGAATGCTACTGGCAAAGCATTACCGGCTGACCTGGAACTGCAGAGATCAACCCAGCCGCTCTGTGACCCATGAACAGCTCAGATCGGTCACGATCACCACTGGGTTGACCAAACCTAGGGGCCTAGGCAACCGATCCACGGGTAGCCGAGCGTGGCGGAATGTGATCAGCTACCAGTTGTTCAGTGATGTGACAGTAACCAACAGCAGGATTGTTTGTTGGTTGTCCTTGTGTAAATTCCTTTATATCCTTTAGATGTGAGATGTTAGTATTTTAAAAATCTCTGTGTGTACCGTGGACATAAATAATCCAAATAAGTGTCTGATTGAGTTTTGTCAGGGTCTATGATTTGTTTGTGTTTAGGTTTCTGTTGGTTCTTGTGACTGATGGGTGTAGCAGCTGGTGGTGGTTAACTCATCATCTACAGCTATGGGTAAAGCTCTATCACCTATTTAAACTCTAGTCTCCTCTCCTCTTGTCCCCTTTTTCTGTTTCACCCCTGTGAGAAACCAACCTGGGAAAAAGAATTGTTTTCAGGTGAAAAGCCTATTCAGAAGAAAAGGCCACTCTGCAGCACCACCTTTTTTCTAGGTGTTGAAGGAGCGACATGCAAACAGAACTCCAGCAGCTTTCCCCACAAACTTACAGGTCAGTGGACCTCCTTTGAACCACAGTCTTCTTTGGAAAATCTAGACATTAATGCTAAATTGTTAAATATTTTTAAAAGATAAAAGCTCACACCATGCAGTTGATACACCCACTTTTACCAGTAATAAAAAGAAAAGCCATTTTGCATGATTCACCATTTAAGGTCTTCAGTTCTAAATGGAAGAAGCTTTTTGGATGAAAAGTAAAGCAACTGAAAGATTAAGATTAACCCTTCCCAAAGAACAAAAGGGATCTGAATAATATTTAGTAGAATCACTCTTTGGTAAAATAAATAAAATATGAGTTTACAACAGATGAGGCTCAGCATATTTGCTGTGGAACTGGTCAGGACTACAAGTGTGAAGACAATAAAATATGGAGGTGAGCATGGCATGATAAGCAGTTGCACGAGTATGACCTTCATTGGTGTGTATATATATATATATATATATATATATATATATATATATATATATATATATATATATATATATATATATATATAAAGCAAAAAAACTTTAAAACAGTATTTTAAGACTGCACACTTCACTAAAGCTTAATAAAAAAGATTCCTGAATTCAACTTCTGACCCAGAACAGAATCAAAAAGTAAATCACTTCAGAAATGGTCTGGTCCCACTTCTGACAGTGCTCATGTCAACTTCCAGAGTAATTGTGTAGCCTATGTCAGTGTCCTCTGACTAAGCCTGCCAACACCTGTGACTTCCTCCTCTCTGTCAAGGATCTAAATAAGAACGGCAATGTCAAAGGTGTATTAAGGATTATGTCCAAGATAAAGGATTATGTCCTTTTGTGTGTGTATTTTTCTTTTCTGTAGGTTGTGATTTATTGGCTTCCATCTGAATACATAACTGCTCTAAAAGTATTACTCAATTTACAGTAGTTCAGTTGACTTTATTTCTATTTGTCTAGTACCAGTTGACAGCAAAAGTCATCTCAGGGCTTTTTACAGAGAAAGTGGACAATATCATTACAAATCCATTTAAACACAGTCCAGATTCATCCAAATACAATCAAATGATAGCTATCTGAAATCGAACTTGTGTAATTCATTTATTATCCACTTAAACCCAACATAGGAGTTGAGTGCATTCATGAACCGTTAGGTCTGCCCATCAGCAGGCCTCCAGAAATTCAACCAATCAAATAGCTGTTGAGTGAAATCTGCTTGTTTTCAGAAAGAGCTTCTCCTTGTGATTTTCAGTCTTTTCCATTCAGAAGTAATCATCACCTTTTGGAGTTATCCTGGGTCAGAACTGCTCTAGAGGTACCAGAGAGAAAAATTAGATAGCTAAAAACTAGCACAGTATAGAACCTTTAATAAAACTGAATTAATGCTTGATTAAACTGATTTATTTCATTGTATAATTTTTTTAATGTCTCTTTTTTTGAGATACCAATAAACAAGTTCCTGTTACCCACCCAGGCAATAAGACATTATGAAGACCTGGTTACTTATAAATGAGTGATATTACATGTAAATTGAAGCTGTAAATGAACATTCAACATAGTGTGATCAGTGCCAACTGTAGTGATTTTCATATTAACACCTGCGAGAGCTCAGCCTCACCTTTTCATGATGCTGTTAACCTCACACACGAACACACGCCGACTAGTCGGACACCTCCCCACACACACCTGTCTTTTCCAAGCCAATTAAACTGCTGCCTGTTTCCAGGAGAGTTTTGGGAGCCATTTGGAGCTCCAGTAAGTGCCTGTTGTGGCGCGGCATTGTTAATACTCTGGATTAGTCCAGACAATGAAGATGGTGCTGAGATCAAGCTGTGAGGAGGCAGGGTTCACAGATGGGATCTGTATAGCTGCAGGGCTGGGCCACACACATATACAAGGGATGTAAAAAGCATGGACTATACAAGAAGAAATACACAAGTTCCCTGTGATGTCACTTATAGGTTTTCTGGACCTGTGTTGCAAATCGGTGGAAGAATCAGCTGGAACACGCCCACCTCAGTTTATTTGTTACAAGTTGTAGCTGTTATAGCTTAACTTAGATCTTTCTGACTTATGGCGCAATCTAACATTTTCTTCCATTCAGTGTGATCAAATCGGTCAATCCATCCTCATATCTGATGTCACCACCGAAATGACATATGAAATGAGTAACAATGGAGTTAAAGGGTCTGTAAAAAGATGTTGGAACTATGCATAAATATTCAGTATGAATTTATCTTACATTACATCAGTGAAGAAATGATTTAATGTTATGGGGCTGCTAGGTCTTGTAATTGCTCCAGTGAACGTGTGAGCCGGTTCTCATTACCAAAAGATCCAAATATGCTAAAAAAAAATGGGCGAAGCAAGTACAGAGAACAAGGGGAAGATGGAAACCAACACCATCGTTTGTACTCTGTAGCGATCATTTCATTACAGACAGTTTTGAGGAGGCACTGATACACAAGAATCCTTATATTTGAAAGTTCAGTACAAAAACTGACTTCGATATCTACGGTTTTCAAACAAAAACCTACAGCTCAAATCGATATCAAGATATTAAAACAGAGAAGCAACAACATCAAAACTCACCTGGAAAAGAGTATGTCCCTTTGTTTGTGTGTAAATATCAGATAGACAAAACATTTGGGGTGTTTAGCTGCAAGCTGAAAACAAGAAACACATCATGGATACTTTTCTGTAGCTCTGTTATTAGTATTGTTATTTCTTTAACCTGTAAAGCCACATGAGTTTGTTTTCTGGGTTTATTTGGGCTTTTGTTGCTGCTTACGTTATGTATTTATAGACACACAATCAAAGCGATGGTTGATATTTACAACATAGCAAAGGTATATGATCAAAGTTGCACATCCAGTTCTTTTAGCTCTATCTGTATATTAGCATTCAGTGTTTGGAGGTAACCATCTCTAACCCTTCACCCTCTGACCCTTCCTCCTCTGAGTCATTGTCACGTCCTGAACGATGTAGTTCAAATAAATAAGGTTGCAGTCATTCGTTAGAACCAGCTCGCTCTGTGTTACTTGATCTTGCTTCGTCCTCAAAAACTATCGACAAGTTGCTCAAATCTTTGCTCATAACTTCCTCTACCTTGGTGTTCTCCGCTATGTTTGTTTACATCTCTGGTTCACCTCATTACGTCACAAAATGGCGCCGGCGTTTGACCCAATTACGACAAAGGAACATTGCAACTGTCTGCATCACAATGTAATTTATGGTTGTTTGTTGAAAGAAAATGTAATCGATTGTTTTTGTCTGCACAAAATAAAAACACAGTAATTCTTTCTAATGGTGTCTTGGTTGAATTGTGTCACGGACCCTTTAAAACCAGGACAGATGGAATTCGATCTGACGTTAAATCACAGCAGTCTTGCAGGCTCCTGTGTCTTTGTCACAACTGCCCCCAATCAGTGTTGCCAGATGTACAATAATGATCATATTTGTATGATAGTTTTGGCTATCATGTATAATAATTTGGTTTTGGGTATGTAGCAACACTTAACCCTGCTCCTTCAAATGGGGGAGCTACAGTTGTTTAGCTGATGCACAGTTAGCACAAGCTAACTGCTGCTTAGCTGAGCTTCACCATCAGACCTTTTCAGGCCAACAGGAAACGACTAACAACAAAATTAACGGCAAAACAAAACATATTCTCTTTAAAATATAAAAGACAATGCACTGTTGGATTTTCAGTCACAGCTTAAAAGACCACACCCCTAATTTTACATGAATGTGTTGCTTTATTTTACCTGATGTGGTAAGAAATGTTCAACTCCCTACAGTAGTTAAAGATGTGAAACCTAGCAATGGAGACAAAAAATGTTTCTCAACTAGGCTGTAAATATTTATTTCAGATGCAAAGTTGGACATTTTACCACAGGTGTCAATGGATGTCTCACATTTGGAGTCGGCCCCTTGTGGTCAGTTGAGGAACTGCAGTCAATCTGACTTCCTTGAAGTCAAGAATTAATCCCTTGATAACATTGAACACAAGTGAATAAAACCTCTACACTAGTGCACATGTTCAGGCAGACACACAAACCAGTCAATTACAAGCACAAACAATTGTTTTCACCCATTTACTTCTCAGTGAAGAATCAAATCAGAAAAACGTACATAATGCTCACACACATTTGTTAATCCATTTTTAAGAGACATTTGTTGTTTCATATCACAATAATCAAAATTCAAAATTGTGGAAGGAAGTAATTCAAAATTAAGCTCTTTAAAGTGGTTCTCAACCTTTAATCTCTGTTGTTCATTAATGAGAAATGATCAGTGCACACCCGTGCACGGCTCAGTGTGTATGTGAGTCCGTGATCTTGCAACGTCCTTTTCCATCCTGACAGAAACCTTTGATGTTGGCAACGCGTTGTGATTCATAATAATTGACAGATAAAGTAGGACTCGGGCTGCCAGAGGGCACGCAGGCAGCGGAGGATAGTTCTGAGAAGCCAAACAGAAAGAGCTACAGGCAGATAAGCAACGCGGTAAACATCAACACATGGGAAGAATCTGGCTCTGGACGCCGTGAATCACAGAATTAGAGATGAAGGACGAGCTGTTGAGACGTTGAGACATTAAAACACTCAAAACACATGGTGTGTGGAAAGATCGCCCCCTCCCCCACCCCTCACATTGTTCAACACCTTCCCACATGTGTCTGACTGTTATGTGTCAACCTGTATCAATGATGAGACAGCTCTCAGGGTTCAATCCATAGGCACACACGCTTTATTAGGCCCTTCTTTCAAAAGTTGACACACTTTTCTGAGATTTTAATGAAATATCTGTGACCTGTTCAAACACAGCTTAGGGACATGGTACAAAAGCACCTTTTTGCTACCATGTCATTACTCTGCTGTTCATAGCAGCTGCTATGTGGGCGTAGAGTTATTTGCTACTTTCATGCTAGTGGTAGTGGTATAAAGACTCACTGGTGATCTCCTTCTCATTTGGGCTCCTCTCTCCAGCTGTACATTCACAGTGATCCCACAAATGTGTAGTTACGCCCCAGTGTGCATTTTCACAAACCATTATGGTGTCCAACAATCTACAGACCATCCCTGTCCTTGACTTAACAGTCAGTGGCCACCAACAAGTTGCTAATGTCTCTGGGGAGTGTTTTATTCAGTTGATGTTGGACAAATGCACAAAAAAAGAAGTTTCTACTTGGTAAGAAAGTTCCAACTTTGAACTGTGAAAAGTTACAGTTCCTCCACTGACTATGAGGCCTCAAAAGTGAGAGGACCCAAAACTAGGCTAGCTCCAAAAGTGAGTTAATCTTCACTGGCCCCAGCTTTGGAGTATAAAACACATATTTATTTTGCATTAAAAAAAAGAAAAAAGTTTGATCTCTAATTTACGTATAATTAAGACTGTGGTCTTTTGATCGGTGGACAGCATAGCCAGTGGCTAGCTGTCATCACTTCACCTACTTGGCTCTCTGTTGACATCTGAAAATAGACCTAACAGACCACAGTCATTCATATTTTAAAGAGATTATGTTTTGCTGAACACGCTAGATCTGGCTATTTGTTAACTTGGAAGGTTTCAAGGATGAAGCTCAGTGAAGCAGCTGCCGCGCTTGTGCTAAATGTGTTGGGTAAATGCAGCGGCCTCTTCACCAGAACCTCATTTGAAGTAAGATTTCCTGGTACGAATGTTCTCATCTCCTCTGGCGTTGGAGTCAGGAAGCATCACGAATCATTCGCTGTCCAAGTGGAAGTCTGCTGGAAGCTGCTGTCAATCAGCCTGCTATGCCCAATTACAGTGTAACTAACCTCCAAGCAGCAAGCTAAGTGATGGTGAGTCCCAGCAGCATTCTTCTTGTCTTTGTTTTAACTCTGAGAGCAATCGTTTCAGATGTTGTTTCGGCAGCAACACATGGAATGAGGACTTTTAAATAAATATTATGAAATGATACTTACTAGCATCATAGGTTCACACAAGCTAAACTTAAGATGCATGACCCGTCCTCGTTCCTCTGTTATGCCTCTTCACATTCATATCACACACTGCCCTTATATCACCACTGTCACTGTGTCTCAAGGTGGAACAGTGGCGTTCTCAGTGGCGAAGCAAAATGTTACATCATTCCACTGCTATGCATTTCACCTGTCACCACTCCACCGCTCTTCTTCTGTAGGGTGTGTCTATCTCAAAATCTGTCTGAAGGCTTTGCCTTACTTAAAGTAAAAAATATAGCAAGATGACTTTGATTTGGGTTTGTGATGTCACAGAACCCAGCAAATCTTATCGAATGTCTTATTTTTAGGTGGCCACAAACAAAGTGACATGCTTATGATCTCTCAGAGTTTTTGAGATGGTTTTCTTTTCAGACACCCAAATATGTGAACTAGCTGCATTTTTGGGAGAACAGGGTGTTACATGTAGCACGGATCTGCTATTTCATTTATTTACTACCAATTCTACCAGGACAGACTTTACCAAACCAATTGCAAAGGGGCAGGGATGAACTTTGTGTAATGACTCATACAGGAGTGTTCAAGAGATTCAAAACAGCTAAGACAGCTGCAGAACTGCTAATAAAACTCCTTGGATCAACAGCTTTTTACTCCATAACCAACAACAGTCATTCATCAGGCTTCCTGTGCTACTGTGTCGTTTCTATTGTCGATGCTAGTCTGGTTGTCGCTCTGCCCACATCACATGCTTCGTTTCTCTCGTTAGTTGTATGCCTATCCAGTGGTGTCCAGAGGGAATTTCTTATGTTTCCGTTCACACAGCACCCCTGGAAATCAAAGCTGAATCCAGAGGAACCAGACTAACTTTTTGTATCAAACTGACCGAAGGGACTTTTTAATTACAAACCATAGCTTTGTGAGTGTCAGAGTATGACCAGTGACACCTACGTCATTTTACAAAAGCTTGGTAATGAATAGGGGTCTATCTCTGTCTCGTTTTTGATTAATAATAGACTCCTGAATTGGTTTCTAGCAAACTGACATTTGAAAAACCAACAAACAGCTGCACTTAAGTGTAATTTAAATTTAACATAAAATTATTACACAGTACAATTTATTGATATTATTAACTAATTTTGCCCATGTTCATTGATCTGTATTACCATACCCTGTATTAGTCAAATAAATGTGTAGTCATTTTTAAAACTTGTCATAATTAATATAAGTTTCCAAATGACCTTCAAACAGAAACTTTTTATTCCATTATTCCCAACCAACATGCCCTTTGTGTTTGTCAAACATGCTGTTATGTGTAGGCTAAAAAGTTCTGCAGGATGTTTGGTTTAAATCTGACTCATGACATCTGCACCCTCACATTCCTCATTTCCAGTCTTCTCACATTCTGATGGCCTTGCATTGTTCCTAGCAAAGCAGTGTCTTGAATTCAAGTCCCAGGCCCAAATCAAACTCAGAGTCTTGTAAAAAAAAACAAAAAAACAAAAAACAAAACAGCAACACTGGTCCAGATTATTCACAAATGTGTTAACACAATGAGGGAAGCACATAAACAATGATCTTAGACAAGCTGTAGACTTATTGATAAGACCCACACCTCAAACAGAGATGGATGAGTAGTTCTTGAGTATCGGTACCACAGGGATCAAAACTGACATCTGTAGATTTCAGCTCCATAGAAAAACACCAGAAGATCCTGAACTATTTTCTGTTTTCTGATGTGTCTGCAGCATTTGTAATATCACCTCCAGGTATCTCAAGAAGATGTGCAATAAATTCTATGTAATTCATTTTCCTAAATCCAAAGAAAACAGAACTAAACATCTACTTTAGAGGATGCTGCCAAGTAATGTCCAGAAGATCAACAAGAATGTCCACATTTGTTCTGAGGTAAATTAAAGCAACAATGATTTTTATCTCGTCTTATCTCAGTTAGTTATTTACTAGCAGTTTTAATGTTTCAACACAGCCTTTGCCTCATGTAAGTTAGCTTAATCACCACTACCATCCTGGGTTTACTTCAGAGGATACCCCTCCTGAGTGCAGGACACAAAGAATTAACTTTAAATCTAGTAGTAGGTAGCTAGTAGTAGATCTTGAGTTATGTAGTTCTATAACTTCTGATCTGCTGTTAGATGGGAAGCTCTGCAGCACAGTAACTGTAAAGGTATATCTGAGTTACATAAGCAGTGTTGATCCTGAATGATGTCATCTGCTGTCATGATGATAGTAAGATGCTTCCCCTGCTTGCTCTGTAATCTGGAAACTGTCCTCTCTAATTTAGCCTTATTACCAGCCATATGTTTTTCAAAATTTTGTACAAATCCCTCCACGACTTATTTTGGTCTCTGATAGAAAGTGTTTTTTTTATGTCCAAAATTTGTCTTAATCATCTTTGGAGGAAAAAAAAAATATACAAACTGTCAACTATAAACATTACCAATAGCTTAGCTGGGTTAGCAACAGTGGGACTTGCCAATAGGTCAATTGCTGATCCACATACGTGTTAATCTGAAAAGGATTTTTTTTTATAAAGCTGTTTCCAAGCAACTCTGAGTTCAGTGTTCTACAGTGAAAGGATTCAAGATATTTACAGAGCTCTGTAGACCTGCTGCTGATCACTCATCACTCATCACTCCTGCTGCTGATCACTCATCACTCATCAAGGGGTGATGATTTGTAGCACCAAGGTTCGACTTGCCCTCTTGAATCCTATGAGGGGTTCTTCGTGTTGTTCATATTATTGATATTATTGTTTTTTCCCCTTCCTGGCTTCATGTTTGTGAAATAGTTTAGTGTATGGTGGATGAGATAAAGCTACATAACCATAAGTCCAGCGTGACGTTTAAATTACTCTTGTTTTTGAGTTCTTCTTCTAGATAAAGAACATGAGCCTTCTTGATGTGTACAGCTGCCCCAGCAGGCTCTTATGCAACCATTAGTCAGCCTCGCTGAAATGATCCTGTCATCTTTGTTTCTCGCTCAGACAGACACGGACTCCTCTGTTCTGTGATGTTAGTGACAGATCACGAGTTTCAAAACCTCAGGGATGTTTCACCTGATCACGGTTCCACGAAAGACTATCAGTACAGTGGAAGGACAATGGAGGAAGTGCTTGAACAGAAGGTTGTGAGCGAAAAAAAGAAAAGACCAAATGGCAGGCACAAAAGGCCAAAGATTAGTTTATACATTTATGAGAGACAAATCAAGATTTGTGGTCATTTCTGTAAGTTTACATCTTTAAAGTAAATGTTACGAAAAGATGCAGAGGATTAGCTCATAATTTCTCCATCTTTCAGCGCGAACGCCCATCCCCCCCAGTCCCTGCAGCAAAAGCAGGCAACGCTGGTGAAAGCTGGGGGCAGGGCGACTCTCTCTGCCTTCCCTTCCTTCCCTGGAGCCAGATGACAGCTGCTCGGGGAGGCCTGAGGCTCCTGCTGGAGCCACAACCACATCCTGCAAGATTCAGCGAAGAAGTCATGCACGCTCACAACCCCAAAGTGGATCAACCTGAAATAAAAATGGCCTTGACAAAGAAGTCCTAATGTTTACTCAGTCTGTCCACTTGTGTCAATATTTGAGGAAACCCTACATGTCTGACAGGGTGGGAGGAGGCATGACAGACTAACACACCAGTGTTTGAAGGTTTAAAGTCCATCATAAGCGATGGATGCTTCCTTCCTGGGCCCCAGTTGTGATTCTTCAGGACACGTGGGTCGCCCCACAGACTGTCATGCAAACTGTCAAGTTAAAACCACACCCCAATCCTTGGGTAATGTTCTTGTCCCTTCCTGGAATTGCAATGAAGCAACTGTGGGAAAGGCTGAGTTGTTTGGCAACACAAACCTGAGAAATTCAAAAATTGCACAATGGAGTTCTTGTTAAGGAACATCTTCATCTTCTGACATAATTTATTTTGAAATAAAACTGATGTGGAGGCTGGCCTGGGTACAATTTTCAATTCCTTTAGTCAAAAAGCCAGAAATGGATAATAGAAAATGACTCATTCCATACAGCATTCATTCCCTTAATTATATTACAAAGGCAGGGAAAGAGGGGGAGGATGCTGTTACTGAATGCAAGGAAGACACTGAAGTGTTCAAACCCCAAATGATTAAGCTGGATCAATGAAAACGACTTAATTTCAGAAAGCCTGGCCAGCAAATGCTGGCTGTCAATACAGATGGCAGGAGTGAGAAATGACTCTGGGGCATCAAGGACAAAGAAGGTGACAGCTCTCCTGTGCAGGGCTCAAGAGACACACAAAGCCTGGTTTCTCAAGACGCTGGATCATCTGTCTTACATCCTCACAATACACGTGGAAAAACTCTGACTGGTTAGGGCGCATGGTTTTCATTTTTCTCGAGCATAAACTTTTGAGTATCACACTTCCACACAGAAAAAAGAACCAAGGTCTGTTGTGCATGAAATGGAAAACACCCTCCCTGTTGTTCATGAGTGATGTGTTTTTGTCAGATCAAGTAAAAGTTACGTATAGTTCCTCATAACTTCATCAAAACTTGACTCACCAAAATTCCTTTTATCAAGGACAAGTAACAGCACTCAGGTGCACCTATACATGGATGCTAGAAAAGGCTAAAGAAAAGTATTTCAGGTTCAGTCAACTCCAGCTCTTTTACCTTAAGGAACAAGGTACACTTTTTCCCTGGTTGATGCTTCTGTCAACAATTAGGAGTCACCACTAATAACCTTTTATATTTAACAGATTACTTTAGAGGAAGAGTGTACGACTGGTGCTCAGACCTGGGATTTGTCAGAGGTTATGGAAATATGACATCCAGATAGATACCTTAGTACAAATGGTAAGTGGATTCACCAATATATTTTAAAAGAACACATTCACCAACCATCTCACATAATTTTGTTGCTGAGATACAATATAAAATGTAAAAAATGCGATATATTTCAAAGAGGAGAAGGCTCACCTATTAATATCAACTGTGTCAGTGTAAAAACAGTTTATATTAGCTGTGATGGTCTGGTGACTTATCAAGCAGGTAAACCTGTAAAAGAAGATCTTCTGTGACATCACCATAGATTTTCTGAAGTCCTTTTGAAGTCCCTTTATTCTCGTACTGCAGAATGCCATTATGTAACATTGTATTACGTTTTAGCCAGTGAACACTTTAATCCACAGACATGCTATGAATGGGAGGAATGAACAAACCACCTTAGTTAAATCAGAATCAGAATCAGAATCACTTAATTGCCATTGCCAGTAAACAGGTTTACAGGCTAGGAAATTACTCTGATGTGACAGTGCAGACAAAAACATGGAATAATGTAAAGTAAAAATAGAATACAAATAAATACATGTGAATAAGCAAGATATAATAAGCAAGAGGAGGTGAGGATGGACTTGATGATGGCTGTGTAGAACTGCACCATCATCTCTGTCGGCAGTTTGAGTTTCTTCAGCTGCCACAGGAAGAGCATCCTCTGCTGGGCCTTCTTGGTGAGGGAGCCGATGGTCTGCTCCCACTTGAGGTCCTGGGTGATGGTGGTACCCAGGAAACGGAAGGAGTCCACAATGGAGATGGGGAGATCCAGGAGGGCAAGGGGGGATGGTGGGGCTGAGACTTTCCTGAAGTCCACGATCATCTCCGATCATCTCCACAAGTTAGCTATTTGAGCTTGTCTGGCTTAGCTTACACTAACCTATGATGCTTCTTAATAGTACTTAACATTCATTTTGATCAAATCTGTCCAGTGATCCTCATTTCAAATGGCAATACTGAAATGACATCTGCAGGGAGCTGAAATGAGAAGCTCCACTTGGACCCCAAGTTGCTTGGCCTACTGCTTATGGGGCTGGGCTAGTTGCAGTCACCTGGATGTCAGGCAAGCCAACTTGTGTGGGCGCGCAAGTCATGAGCCAAGTGACGATGGGTCCCAGCAGACCTCTGCTTGGAAGGATCCTGAAATGGTGTGACCCTTGGCTCCTCCAGTCTTATCACCCTGGAGGAGCAGCGGACCTGCCAGCACATGTCCACAGTTGGACCCCCAGATTCAAATGTTGCTTCGATGACGGCAACAGAAAGACATTTGGCCAGCACATGGGTAGCACAAGCTGCCTACTATTGAGCTAATCTTCGTCACGGGACCTTTCCAGGCTAACCAACATCCAGTCACTATGGTCTGTTGGTAGAATTAGCAGCCCATCAAGCTAGTTTATCTCTAAAGTAAATATGTTCATGCTTTGTTATAAGACGGTGCTAAGCACATAGTTTACGATTACAGGTAGCCATTGGCTAATTCTTTTGCTGTCTTTTGAATCAAACATACATGCATGCACACACACACACACATAATGCTATAATGTCTATATATGAGCTGAAGCTAAATATGTAATTTCTAAAATATGTTTCTACATTTTATCTCACATAAATCATAAGACTACCTCTTATGATTTATATTTAACCTTAATGATCAACAATGTTTGTTACTGTCATTGCTAACCTCTCTCCATCTTCTTTATTTGTTCTTCATGAATATCATGGGCTTCCATCACTGCCGATATCCACCTCTAGAGTAACTTCTTGACGTCACTCTCAATAAAGCCTCATGAGTGAGTTTTAGCTTCCTCCCCGGTGTAATTCCATGAGCTTCCATGTTGTGTTACTCCCCACACAGGACCACCCAACATGACTAATTTGGGGTAGCAGATCTATTGTCTGAATAACGTCAAGACAGGTCTGCTTTCTTAGCACTGGCCTGAAGTTGTGCATCTGCATCTCTTCACAGTGGGCTCAAATAGGCCAGGTTTCCTCCAAAGTTAATTTAGGCCACAGCTTGCACGGAGGCATATCATTAGCAGTAATTGCACACAGCATCCCACTGCCATGTGCCACCCTTTTTTTTTCTTTTTGTTCCAGATTTAGGCTGCACTGATCCGTGAAGGAGCCACGCACCACTCTGCATGCCACTAATGGGAACATAGCAGGGGAAGGAGTAATGCAACTCCATTTCTCTGTGTTTGCGATCACTTGTTCACATTTGTCAATAGAGAAAATTAGAGTCTAGGTACGGGAGTGTGGTTTAAAGATGCCACAGTGAAACCAGCACATCTGGATGGATTGTACAGTTAAGTGTCAACTCCAGGAAGTACAAGGATTACCAAGAAGAGCATGTTTGTTGTGTAAGCAAGCGCATGGCTATGAGTGTTTTCATATCAACAGTGGCTCTCTTGTTCCTGCTTGTCTCACTCTGAAACTGGTTGGGACATGCTGAACTACTGTGGAGTTTTAAATGTAAATGCAATCCATCTATTCCAAATCCGTGGTTGGTGTAGGCAGATGACTGAGGCCCACTTTAGAGGGATCTAGTTATAAAGTAAACTCCTGTATGGAGATGGAACTCTGGGCTTATGTAACACCCTGTGGGTTTCTATTACAGGATACCACACTGAGGTCCTTTGATATCCTTGCACTGCTCCTTATTTTTTAAAAAAGGAGAAAAAAAAACTCTTGTTAAAACACCAACTGAAGACAAAATTTTCAGCAATATAAAAAACTCAACTTTAAATCAATGCGCTGTGACCACAGAAGACAACTTAATACAGATGCAAATACGGTGGCTGCTGACCAATAGCTGTATTAAAAAAAAAACCCTGGAACAGGTTTCTGTGACATCACCCATAGGTTTTCTGAAGAGTTGGTTAGAAGTCCATATTTTGGGTCTCTACATGGTGCCATGTTGGCAGTAACTGACTCCACGCAAGACTGGAAAATGGGGAGAAGAATTAAAAAGTCTGGCAACTGACTGAATCATGTGACCCTAACCCCAGTCACTATGAGGTAACTATTTTTAACTTAGCTTAGGTGATGCTAGGGTATGATGATAACTATTGTTACCTTACATTCACTCTTATTGAATGTATCAATCCATCCAGATTTCTGATGTTGCTGGAGTTCCATCAAAGTTCAGTCCCGGTAGATGTCTGTGCAAAGATATCTAAAAATCCTATTAGTCATTCTGGAAGGGTCCAGGCCAAGCCTGATGGTTGCTTGACAGGAGGAGTCAGTGGTTTAAACTCCTGTCGGGATGAGTGGGTGATGATCTAGAGGCCATCCTCAGATTAACCCCAGAAACAGCCCTCAGCTGTGGGCAAAGGTAGCCACTGCCTGCTGCTTAGTTAAGCTTCGTGCTTGGATCCTTCTAGGCCAGGAGATAGTAGTGCTTCAAATAAAAAATGATTATGCTTTGTTAGACATTTTGTCAAAGCTCAGATGTCAAGTTAACCAAAGTACCTGAAGTAACTGAAGTAGCTCAGTTATTCCCCTATCTAGTGACACAGACTGCAACACAGCTGTCACTCAAAAGAAAGAAATGCTCATAGTTATGTAAAACTTTTTATATTGTTAATTAATGAATAATATAAAAATTCTCCTCTTCTACTGTTGTCTTGAATGTACGAAGGCAAACTAGCTTCAAAACCAGTCTTCAGAAAACAGAGCTTCGTCGATTTGTTTTATAGAGCCTATGTTTTGGAGCCAGCCCGTGGTGGTCGCTCAAGGAACTGCACACATAGCCCTTTTCAGAAATAATGACGTTTTGTAAGCCACCATCTTTTTGCATGCTTTCTTCAGTTACTGTGCAGCACAGACAGGCATGGTAGCAGCTGATTCATATTGTGGGTAATTGTTCTGGTCAGAAGCTTTGAATTGGTGCTTATCCTAAAAAAAACATTGTTTCAGTTAATGCAGTTGTAGAATATGCATGACAAAATGGCAGTTGTGAATTTTCCTCTTCACAGTCGAGATCCAAAGTGTAAAGAGATGTTGGCACTACTTCAATAAAAACTGCCCCCACCATGACAAATCTCTCCACAGTGGTAAATGCAACTGTGCCTCTAGGTCCATAAGCTAACACACACTCTTTGTTTCACACATCTTCTGTGGATTTGAATGTGTTATTTTTCTTGAATCTGCATTTTGGTTTGTGAAAATGTGGTCTGGCTGTGTGTGTTCCCCATCATCCTCTAGACATTGTTGTGAACTGATGCCATATTTGAACCAAATGCCCCCTCAAGTGGCAAAGACGTTTCTTTAGGAAGAAAAGACTTCCTGGAAACCCAAAAGGCCAACATAGATGCTACAGCTGCAGAAAACCAGGGGTAAGAACCACATCCTCTAAATCAACTCTGTTCTTTGCTTTCATGTCACTAAATAAAGAAGAAAACATAATCAGCCATGAATCAACATGACATAAAGCAATGTCAGCTTGTGATTTGCCAGAAGCAGTTTGGAAGCATCAGCACCTCCATGGGTATTAACATAAATAAATAGATAAATGAATAAGCCTCCTTGATTGACATGGGTATGATCGGGTATGTTGTACTTCAGTACACTGATCCAGACCAAAGCAGAAAAAATATTCATTTAGTTACAGCCACTGGCAGAAAGTCCTGCTACCTTTGGTGTTCATATAAGCCTTTTAATGTCAGACGGACCTTAAATTACACCCAAAGAAATGTGGAGATTCTTACTTTGATTGGACAGTTGATTTGGTCAGTTTGGAAATGGACTGAGATCAACCTTTCTTTCATGTTCTTGGTCCATTTGTCTGGTGGCTATGTTCACACATGATGACCAAGATGGTTGTACATGCGTAATGCAAGGTTCAGTGTCTCCCCAAGATCTTCTAAGGAGAAGTAGTTTTTCTGCTGATTTCTTGTGTGTTTGTACAGGACAGTCTTATTTTAATATTGTACACCAACAGTTGCATCTCCAATCTTTGACCCATGCCTGAGATCTTCAAAATGATGGTGGTTTCGCATTCTAGCTAGGTGAAAGTGCTCACATACAGCATTGTGGCCCAAAGGTGGGGAAGCGTGGAGGACTAAGAGTTAAGCTAAAGTAAACACTGCAGCACCTCTCTGGTCCAATCAATGGGAATACATAAAAACCACTACTATACAGAAACAAATGACCATGTACCCAAATCAGAAAAAAACCTCTTTGCTCTATGTACATAGAAATTTGGCTTCTGCTGAAGGACTGTCACATCGCTTTCAGATCAGGTGATGCATATGCCTACGTCCAGGCATCCAGCCTGAGGAGGAGCATCAACAAGGCCAAGCACCGTTACAAGTATTAGGTTGAGGAACTTCTCACCAACCCCGATCTCCGACGTGTGTGTCGGGGCATCCAGGCTACGAGTCCAGCAACACCACCCCAGCTAACACTGACATCTCTTTTGTGAACAAGCTCCAACAGCCAGGAGACAGGTTCCAAGATCACAATCCTCACTGACCACCAGCCCCTGATGTGTGCTCAGTGCATGTACTGGACACCTGGCTGGGGTTTTCGTGGATACTTTCAACCCATGCCTCAACCAACTATCCCAGTGCCTAACAGTCCACCCCAGCCTGCCTGAATGACTACTGCCCTGAAGCACTCACGCCCATCATTGTGAAGTGCTTTCAGTGGCCTGTCTCCCAACCACATTGGACCACACTAGTTTTCCTACTTCAGAAACAGGAGCATGAAAGATACTGCTTTCACGGCATTGCACTCTATCTTTATTCATCTGGAGAATAATAACTCAAGCTAAAATGCTGTTTGTGGACTCAGCGTTCAGCACCATCATCCTCTCCAAATTCAACCACTAAACACCAAGCTCAGCATCCCTCTGCAAATGTATCCTGGACTTCCTGACGACCAGACCTCAGCATGTTTGGTTAGACAACATGTGCTCTTTCACCATTTTGCTGAACACTGACGTACCACAGGGCTGTGTACTGAGCCCATTCCTCACCTCTCTCTTCACCCACAATTGCAGGCCTGTACATGGTTCCAAAACCATTATCATGTTTGCAGATGACACCACGGTAGGCCCTATCAATGACAACAAAGAGACAAAAATTAAAGCTTCTGTCAGATTGGTCCTGTGAGACACAGAGAGCTGTGTTCGTCTCAGTTTCTCCATCACTGATGGAGCTTGCAATGTTGCTACACCTGGAGGACGGAGGTTCAGTGGGGAAATAGATGCTGGTCAGGTTTCAGCAGGTGAAGGCTCCTTCAGATTTCTAAGCAAAGCAGCAGGGTTCATCCAGTATCTAGTGCCCCAAGTCGAGTAACAAAGTTTGAAATGTGGCCTGTTGAGTTAGTCTTTGTTTCTCCATCCACCGTAGTTCAAAATTTTGAGCTATAGTTTTTTTTCTTTGTAAGTTTTTGCATGCTTTGCTTTTTATTTATTTTCTGCCTATTCCTTTTTTGTCACCTGTTTGTTAGCCCGTGGGGTCATGTCTCCTGTGTGGAAGGCCTTATTTCATCCTGTAGGAGTTTGCAGCCATCCCATGACCCTTATCTGCAATGTCAAATAACAGCATTCATTTTGCTCTTATTACAGCTCTGTCGCTACTTCCCAGGGTCCCATTGCTCCCCGGGCATAGCACCACCCCGCTGCAGCCCACTGTTCCTAGTCTAACTAGAGATGGGTCAAAAGCAGAGAACTAATCAATATCCTTTGGGATAATAAAAGTATAATGAAAAAAGAAATGCTGCACCATTCTACCTCCTTTGCCAGTCACACAGCTCAGTTGGGTGGAATACAGGTGCTACAGGGGCAGAAGAAACTGGCTGTGTGAATGAGGCTACTGACTCCTCTTCACCACTACACCCCTCTCATGGCCCCCTCATCCTCATTTCCCCACCCAGAATGCATTTACTACATGCATTACAGGAACAATAATCTGTATTTACAGTAAATATCTATAGTTGGATTATCATTGCTTATCTTCTTATCTAGTGGAAGAAAAGCAATGGTTGGTATCCACAGTTGTTTTTACAGAACCAACTGTAGACACCAACAATCTGTTATTTTTAAATCCTAATCCACATTCACTAATATACTCTACAACTAAATATTTCATTGTATATAGTTTATAGGTTTTAGCACCACACATATCCTGTGCAGTTGCTGTATTCTGCACTTCTGGTTAGACACTTTGCACTGTCTTCACTTGAATTCTGAGTACATAAAGACTCAACAGTACAGCGTGATATTTATTTTAAAGATCATTTGAGTTGTGGTGACGTTATCTGTACTCGGAGACTGCTGCATCAGAGGCCAGGTTTGGGTTGGCCTGGAAGTGTCTGGAGGGAAAGAAAAGCTCCTGTTTGAAGTCTGCTGGCCCTGGCTAATCAGAAGAGCCCAGCTGGACTGTCTCTTCTCATCACCTTCTACGTCTTGCAGCAGAGAGAAACTTGACCAGAGGACCTTTCACTTTGGATCATTTCAGGACCCTTTCAAGTTGACTAACTGAACCAATAACCAACATCTGAAATGAGTACTGCCAGAATTCAAAGAAGTGGCTGAGGTCTGCTGTGATCTGCAGTCACTTGACTCACGACTTGCGTTCCTTTGCCAGTTGGCTTGCCTGACCCGTGGTTGACTATAACCAGCCTATCCCTGTGAGTGGGAGTGTTCATTTGCAGCATGGCACCATGCATGTGGCACTCTTCAGAAACTCAATGACATCACTGGGGCTTTGTCCAGTTCATATACAGACTGTAAACATTTTAGCATAGGGCCTATTTTTTATTGGCTGTTTAGCTGGTCATCATATTAACCTCACCTGACCAGTAATACAACTTTCAACAGTTTTAGAGAGGAGTCAATAAGATAAATTTAAAATGAATTGGGGTAGATACTATGTTGATGAATTGTGGCTGTGCAGTTACCATGGTGATAGCAGAAAGGCAATGTGGGCCATACCAGTATTTGGCAGAAAGAAGAGTCAGTTGCTTAGCACTCCCATCTTCCTCCCTGAATGAGAATTGAAAATGACTGTGACTGTTATCTAGTTACAACTGGTTAAGTCACCAGTCTTCATTTTACAAATTAAATCAAAGATTACATAAAACCCTTTGAATTTACAGTTACTACCAAAGACAGTGCTGTGTATAAAAACTGTGTAACAGAAATGTCGGATGCATGTCTGTGCACATGTAACTATTCACCGCTGTGCTCGACACACAGCTGGTATTAAACTGACAGAAACTGGTCCTGAACCCTTATGGGCTCCAGTGTTTCTGCAGTCCTTGTATTCATGGCAGTCACACCTTTCAGAAACACGCTGAGAAAATGTTCAAGTTTTTTTTATTTCTTCTAATGGAAACCAGATAGCTATCTTTGCTGCTTGTAATGTTTATACTACGGTATGCCAACAATCCCCTGTTGCTTCATCATAAATGACAGATAGGAGAACAGGAATAATGTGCCTATGGCGAAAGACAAAACCTGGTGAATAGCATGTTTGTTGCACTCTCGTTCGAAATGTTTTAAGCCTACTTTATTCAAGAGATATTCATCCAGTTTTTCTGTTCATGA
This sequence comes from Zenarchopterus dispar, assembly GCA_028564865.1. Classification (NCBI taxonomy): domain Eukaryota; kingdom Metazoa; phylum Chordata; class Actinopteri; order Beloniformes; family Zenarchopteridae; genus Zenarchopterus; species Zenarchopterus dispar. The sequence goes on along the minus strand of JAOWBL010000007.1, from coordinate 341,874 downwards.
AGTATTTTCAAAAAATCCTCAATTATCTAAAAACTAGAGCCACTCACAACAGAAAGCATTTTTATAGTCTTCATTGAGGATCTGCCATATTAAAGGCTCATGTCATGATATTACTGGCCTCTATCACAAGTATTTATTATGTTACCCAGTCTTATTGTGGCCTCTCCCTGTGGAATCAGTTGGTTTCCTTTGGACTTTGGGAAAACGGAGTGACGAGTTGGGAAATGTCTGGCGTGGCCAGGTCAGCGGTATGACATAAAAGCAGGCGTAGCTTCTTTCGTAAAACGATCCGATCAGGAGAGTCAGGCCTGGGTCACCCCATCTCGGCAGCCGGTCTGCAGAGCTGCATGCACCGGTTATGCAACAGACATACTTAACCAGTCCTATTTATGACATGGAAGCAACAAATCAACATACGTGGCAGCTGAGGTTGGATAAGCAGTGAAAACAAAAAAGAACAGAGGTTCAATACTTTGTTCTGACATAATCTGATATGCTAATTAAACCTTTGGTTATTTTTTAGGATTTAATAAGCTTTTAAATCACATGAGCATTTAGTGAAAACAAAAAGGACCTAAAGCAGCAACTCCTACTTTTAGCAGAGCAAAGCCGAACATTTGAAACTGCACAAACACACAGAAGTCTGAGGGCAAGAGGTTGAGCTGCAACCTGAAACACGCCCAACAGCAACATTAGCGCTTGGAAGCATTAAAGACATAAATGAATGTCAGATCAGATGAGAATATTAATATCTGTGTCAAGTCGATGAAATATCTCTGGCTAATTATGGTAAACTAATCACCTCTATCTAGTTTTATTTACCAGTATCAACAAGACAGCTGTTTTACATTGAACCTCGTCTTCTCACTGGGTTAGGGTAACTTATTTCAGATCATGTTAAAGTTTTCATTTTAATGCATAAACAAGCAGAACTTCAGAGAAAACTGTGTCTTAATTTACCCATAAAAAAGGCCAGCAGAAAATTTGACAAAACTAATATTAGCAATAATCAATACCAATGACAGTAGGTCGCGTTTTAACCCTTTCAACAGTAGTGGTGTCAAATCTGTGCAAAAAAGTTGTCCTAATTAACCTTCTGCTGCATCCATCTGTAATTAAAAACCTCCTCATACACAGCACTTTCAATTCTGCATCAATACTCTGCCTTGTTTTGTGCTAGTCGACTTTTTTGACCCAAAATGGCATAACTGCTACATAAAAAGGGCTCCTGTTTGTGAAGAAGGCATCTGACATGGAACTTGTTCATGCTTTTATGCCTGTTATTCCTCGCAAAGGCAAAACAAGAATGCGACGGAAATGTCCCACCATTGTTTTGCTTCTGTGACTACCTTTGAAGACAAAGTAGAAGCAAATGTCATGCAAATCTGCCTCTGCGTTTCACGTGGCACAGTCAGAAAGAGTAAAGGTGCTACAGTGGCGCATCGGCTGTGTGATTGAAGCCAACATTTCTGTTAGTCACTGTGAAATATAAAGCAACATCTATTTATCTAAGCAACAGCTATTTTTGGTTATAAACCTTCGGTTTTTAGTTTTATTCAAACTAAATGCATCATATTTTCAGACTGTTTTAGACCATCATGAATGCTTATTTGAAGTCTATTCAAATCAATTAAAACTTGAGGAATTCTTAATATTTGAAGAAAGAATATTAATGTATGATAGGAAACACCATATTTGCTCTTTTGTGACAAACACTAAAAGTTCAACATCAATTTATTGAGTTTTTCCCTCATTTAAAAAGTTGAACACAAATACCAGTAAATGCATAATGTAATAAAGTCAAAACTCAGACCAACAATACCTTAAATTTGTAGGAGACACTCATTTCAGAAAAAAATACATCGTAAGTAGATCCTGAGTCACCAACATATTTCTTTAAACTTTCCCATTTTAATTTAACAGAAGCTGAAACCTCCATGGCACCGATGACATGGTGATTTTTTTCCCCTAAAAATCCAGAAAAGCGGTTATAAGCAGTATAAAATGCTGAATGGTGCTTCCCAGGTGAAAACTGAGATTTAGGTAAAGAGATAAAAGCCCTTATATGCTGAACTATTTATTTACGATATTCTTTTATTTCTGATTATCCATGAAGTGACTGAACCACAGCTGCACAAGTATTGCTCGTATAGTTTATTTAATGTACAGTACATGTAAAAAAACAAAACAAAAGAAAAAAAAAAAACAAAAACAAAAAAGTAGCCAATAACATTGACCGACATGGAAAACAGTAGACAGCCACCTTCCTCAATTATTCAGGCTCACGGCACTCATGTGAGGCTGCCGGGAAACTGGCTGGACAACCGTCAGCTCAGAGATTCTCAAGATGGAGGAGGAAAGAAAAACAAACCAAACCAAAACACCTTTGTCGCTGACGCCGAGTCTGTTTTCCGTTTCCAGGCTGGCAGAAGGCCGACAAGCTGGTTGGCTGAGCGTGACTGCGAGCCATCCTCGCTCAAACTTTTTAATGCAGACCGGGTTGTGATTGACAGCCGTGGTCTCTTGCCTTCACCGCCCTCCTTCCCCCACCTCTCCCTCCTTAATCCAACAGAGCTGCTTTCAACACAAAAGTCACTAAAGGTCAGCGTGGCAGTCTGAATTTGCCTGATGACTCGATAAAACCCGAGGGCTCCGACTAGTAGCAAACCAGCTTCTCTTTAGCCCACTCAGCAGCTGAATTCACAGTATTCTTACAGCATGTTTTTCCCTCCCAAAGTAACTCATAAAGCTTTAACTGATAATGCATAGGGGGCTTTGACACATTTCTTCATCCATATTTCTCCAGTGGAAATGTCAAATGAGGACTTTGTTTTTTTGTTTCTTTTTTAAAGTGTATCTGGTAGAGAAATTGAGAGACGAACACACTCAAGTCAAAGAATACAGTGTAGGCAACCATTTGTGTCTGGTGTCCCCGTGAGTTGTACAATAAAATAAAATAAAATTTAAAAAAAAAAAAGAAAAAAAAAAAAAAGGAAGATTTTCTTCTTTTTTTTTGTATCTCCAAGGCCATGGACAGTCAACGTAGTTTTTTGAACTCCCCTGCTGCCTATCAGGGCTGCATCTCGCAATAGTGTTTTTAGACAGTGAGCTTACAGCAGGCCACCAAGGTACAGATAAAGTGCTTTTTTTTTCTTCTTAAATGTGTCACTTTAAATAATTAAACGCAAGAATGGTTCTCAGGATATATGAAGAGTTGGAGGGGGAAAAAAATTATGCAGACACTCCTAAAGTTCAAAACCAAAAGGCGAGAGAGATGCACAGCAGGGATAAGAGTTCAGTATAAATATATCCACAAATCCACCGAAATGTTGCAGAAGGTTACGAGGATGGAGCACTGTGGTCACGAGAGGAGCTGGGGCGGTCACCTCTGTCTCTGGATGGAGCTGTTCACATTTTCATCAGAAAGAGGATTCTGGGTAAGACTTTTAAATGCAGTCAAGAGTCTCGAGTCCAAGAGTGAGGAGAGGAGTGTGTCCAGCAGGGATGGGTTAGTGGAAGGGAGGGTCATCTGAAGATGCTACCAGCTGGATGAGTCGGACCCCAGCGAGGACCGTGATAATGACGGCAGCACACCAGGAGGTTTTTGCGAGACTGTAGAAAGTTCGATTTACTGGATCTTAATAAACCATTTCAAACAATAAATACATTCGGGTCCTTGTAGTGTTGTTATTTGGCTCTATTAAAATATGATTACATCTAAAAATAACAAAAAAACAAACAAACAAAAAAAGGTGGAATAGTTTAGTTCATTGCAGATCATGAGATCTCGCTTTTTTTTTTTTTTTTAAATTTTCTTTGCTTCCTTATTCAGTCTCAACAACACTCCACCTTGACCGCCATCTTTCTCCAGCAATGTGAAAAAGAACAGGAAATAAAGAAAGAAAACAAAAATAAAAAATAAAAAAAGGGGGGAGTGGGGCATATAAATAGTAGCCGTGGCAACCGCACGTACTCCCTCCTGGGCCTTGATGACAGAGTCTGAGAATTCAGAAAAACCTCGGAAACCTCTCTTCGGTCCTCAGCCTCTGCAGCAGAGAGGGAAAAAAGGGAGAAGGGGAAAGAAAACAGAGCACAAAGTAAAGACAATGAGCAAACACGGCAGGTCACACATCCGCTCGTCCAGACTTTTAAACCAAGCGGGGTGGATGCAGTTCTCGCCATATGCTGGTCATGTGACGACCAGGGAGCGCTGTGAAGTGAACGTCAGCTACTTTCCAGCTGGCTGAGACTCTGTGTAGCTGACTGAGCAAGAAAAACGCTTTCTTTTTATTCTGAGCTCCATCCGACCTATTCCAGGCTGCTGAGCCATAACAGAGTAAACACCAGGGTTGGAAGTGGCTCGCTCAGCTGTTAACATTTAATAATAGGTAATGTTTGTGTGCGTGTGTGCTGGGGTCCAGCTACCAGGAAACCTTCGATCAATGACCTCGGTAACCAGACGAAGGAGCTCAGCATGACAAAATGTTTATCTTTTAGAAATAAACTATAATTATATGCTAACGCAATTCAATCAAATTAAAGCAGCACTGTCACTTCTGTTTGAATCAGTCTGTGAAATCAGGATTCAAACAAAACACTTCTGACGACAGGAATTAGCAGTACCGTCTGCATTTACTGCACACTCAGGCAAACCCAGTCCCCAACCCGAGCAAAGCTACGGGACTATTGTGTGTGAAACCGACCAAAGTCAACAAACCTGTATATAAGGAGGCTTATTAGTGTCAGAAAATGCTGTGAAAATTCCAATGAGATGTTATATTTTGATCAAGGTTTTTCCTTTTCTACAGTAATGCTCAGCATAGTCTTCATGTAATGACTTTAAGGTGGTTTCAAACCGTGTGATTTTCAGATTTGGCTAGTCATTGGTCTGTTCAGATTACAAGACCCACTGTAATCAGGACTCAAAGTCATTCGTTCGTTCACATTACTTGATTAATCCCAGATGAGTATAAGCTCCGACAGTTACTTGGTCTCTAAATCCACATTTTATCAACAAGATACATGTGGAAAAAGAGGAATAATCATAATAACAATAATAATAATAATAATAATACATTTTATTTATCATGAACAAAACTCAACTGATTTGAACATGAAGGGAGGGGGGGAATGAGCAGTGT
>JAOWBL010000007.1:321800-334705 GCA_028564865.1 Zenarchopterus dispar | reverse complement strand
ATGTATCTTTGATGAAGGGTGAAATATAATCAATCTGGTGAACTTTTGATGTCAAGTCACATTAAAAGAATTTAGACCGCTGCTTTATCATTTTTTGGGCTGTAAAAAACATGACCAGCTTTTAAGTAATGAAAAAGACAAGTTTGCTGTTTATTTGTAAACCTGGAATCGGTTACATTTGCCAGCTTGATGAGTTTCTGCCATTCACCTTTAGAAGTGGTTGACTGACTCGTGTTTTAGGCTCTGATCAATGATGGGTGGATGTACCTAAAACTGAATTATAAAAAACAATACATGCATGAAGTAAAATGTAGAGCAGTAAAAGAGGATGGAAGTTTAAAAACGGAACATAATTATCAAGTAATTTGATTAAAAGAAGTGAGTGATATAATAAAAACAAAGCCGCAAGTTATTTTTACCTTTCACTCATCAGTCATTATTCACAACATAAAGTTATCTTTTATCATTTTAAGGAAGAGGCTTAAAATGCACAAAAATCATTGAAAGAGAGAGGAAGTCATGAAAATGGTTGCAGATTAAAAATACAAGTAATGAAAAAATGTGAGTTTAAAAAGAAGTTGATTTGATAGTCTTATTTTATGTGGAACTGTGTTGTTTTGATAATCAAGCGTCTATCACTTTATAATTTATAACATGCACTGCTCACAGTTAATCATTCAAGAAAGCATGCTTTTGTTACTTCTACATTTAAGAAAACAAAAAAACAAGAAGTGGCAAAACCTGCCCACTGAGCAAAGACTAGAGAGAATGGGACGCTGGAGTTCTCTGTAACATCTGCATCACAAGCAGGAAAATTATCAACCGCACGTTTCACAATAATGGTGAAACTGTGCGTTTCAGATGTGTGACGAGTGTGTGTCCTATAAAATAAACCTGAGTGTTTTGTCTTGTGAGCATCGATCGTGAGAAAGGCCTTGATCAATGTAATACATTTACATGCGTATTGACCCAGAGTGGGAAAACACTTATTCGAGCTTTTCTGAAGTTCACACAGCTGCAGCCAGAAAACGTCTCCAGTGGAGCTTTGCCGAATGGGTGTGGTTTTCTGTCGTCTGTCTTTTCAGCTTAAAGTAACACAAATGTCCAGTTGTATGCAATATATGTAGATGCAGGATATAAATGATAGATGTCCGATTATTAAAGCAAAGCAGTTGCACATAAAATGTCAGGGAAGTTTACCAAATCAACCGACTCTCCTCTCTTTTCCAGTTTACATACATTTTCAGTACTTCAATTTTAATTTGCAAACATTTCCTACTACTTTCAACCCCAAAGCCTCTTTTTTTTAATGTTAAAAGGCAACTTTGTGTTGTGAATGTCTGACGATTGTGAGACGAGGGAAACTTGTATCACTACTCTTTTGACCAACTGTCCCTCCTCGTTTCAGATGACCTCCATTTTCACGGCTCCGTTTTTCAATTCACATGCATTTTTATCATTTAATTTGCGTTACTTCCACTCCTCATGCTAATCACGTGCTCCGATGTGCAGCTGAACAACATGGGATCCATTCTTCACCCTCTGTCAGCTCTTACTCATCTGTACCAGCTTCTGCTCTACCTTTGTCTTCAGTGAGTCAGACCGGATCACTCATGGTTAATCATGCAAAACACCGGAAATGACTAACACTCACCAACACTGAAATGTGATTTTTGCCATTCTGTAAGGTTTAAAGGAGGAGTTGGCCTCATTTATCATACTGTGGCTTACAGATTATTACGTTGGCAAATATAGTTACTGGTACATCCCAGTGAAAGCTCTTGGACACCACCAGAAGTGACAAAGCCAAATGTAATTGCTTTCAACTCACCTACGTGTCGCAGTGGGAGAGTAGCGACGTTATCTCTGGACCCATGTGACCCACGGCCTTTGCTGCCTCCAAGATGGCTCTCCGGTACATCCCTTTCTTCTTGCGGTTGAAGCGGGACCTGAAGAGCTCTCTGAAGGGGGACAGTTTGGCAACGGAGAGCTGGGACGTGGTGGGTGAACCAAACCATGCCACCTTCGCCTGAGGCCACTGGGCCTCACAGCTTGCAGTCTCCTGCTTGCGAGTGCCGCTGATGCTGAGCACACGTGCCGGCCACCACGGGAAGCCGTGGATCTTTCCCCACACAATGTCACCGACCGCCACGGCGTGGCCGTCCTCTGTTACGCACTTTGTCATGCTGCGGGTGTGTAGCCGCACTGTGAGTGGTGGCACAGTCTTGCAGTCGTCCCGAGGCGTTACAGATGATGAGGTGACAGAGAGGTCCTCGCCCGGCGCCAGATCACACAGCTCAGGTGAGGTGCCGTCAGAGCTGAAGGACTTGGACTCATCTAGGCTATCGCTGCTGCACACCGACAGGCTAGAGGAATCTGCTTTGCGTTTTCGGAAGTTGATGAGAAGGGTGAGGTCGCTGTGGCTGCGCTCTGCCTCCTCTCCAGAACTCCCTGACCACAACTCCAGGGAGTTCTTTCCTTCTCCCAAGTCTTCAGAGTGGGGGAGGCATGGCCCAGGCACCCTGGGGCTTCGTCTCCTTGTGCCTCCAACAAGTTCTGCCTCATATTCAACCAAGGTCTCCTCACCATCTCTCTGAGGGGGTTTCAAGCGGATCTTTGGAGGTGGAGAGTCTTGGCCAACAGTTGCAAAAGGCCTAGTCAATTTGAGTTTGGGAATAGATACGGTGAGGCCTGACCGCGTGGCATCTAGAATGTGCCTCTGTTCCTTAGTGGCATCAGCAGACACCTTGACATTATCGCCCACACCATTTTGCACCAGCTGTTTTGGGCAGAATGGCTTGACTGAACCATGAACTCGTGAGGGGATCTTCATGACTTCCCCTTTCCCCTGTGGAGTGCTGTAGGAAATCTTAATAACAGGGCTGTGAGGGATAATATTACCTGCAAGGTACTTTTCCCCATCAGCCTCACCCCTTTTGTCCTTTCTGAGGCGCTTACTGTCAAGGTTGGCGCCATTTTCACGTCTTTTGGTGTCCTTGGTTGCAACGTCTTCTTTTCTCGACAACTTAGATGGGTTATCCTTATAATCTCCATCATCGTCGCTCTGCAGAGCATTCTCTTTTCTAGAAGTCTTCGAGTTGCTCACGCCATCTTTGCTGTCCTCGTCACTGTTTAGTGTGTTTTTGCACTTTTCACACAACACCTGCCTCGGCCGCAGACGGATGGTACTCATGGTCATACGGCCAGGCTCTCGCGTCCGCCTCTTCTTTCTCTTGATTGGTCGTGGAGGGGGTTGAGGTACCCATTGGCTGTATGTGTGGCGCACCCATAAGGGCTGAGGGAAGGGGGCTCCTTCAAAATAAGGAGGATAAGGAGTCTGTCCAGCTGGCATTGGTGTGGGGACGGGGCAGGGTAGTGGTGCAGCAGGTATGCTGCTTTCAGGGAGGGTGTTTTCATCCTTTGGTCTGTGCGAAGCCTGACTGGGGTGCTTGGAAACCGGCTCCTCACTCAAAATTGCTGGGATTTCACACGGTGGTTTTGATACCGGACAGTTCTCCAGTTTTTCTGTGAAGTCTGGTAGACAGAAAAGTCCAGTCCTGAGAAGAACGAGAGAGATAAAGATACAATCAAAATCAGTTATAATAGATCATGCTTTTCTCAGCTGCAGTCAAGCTCAGGCAAGCTGGAGCAGCTACGTTACTTTTTTTACTAAAGCAATTCCACTATAAAAGGGACTGTAAAGATGCAGTTGTTGCGTTTCCCCCCTTGTGTGATAACTTGAGATGAGAGAAAAAACAAATGTCTTTATCAGTTTTTGTCATAGGAGAAAAAGAGCACCCAAAAGGTTTTCACAGGTAATGCTATAAATGACTACACCTAGTATGTGCTTTAGGAAGTAAAACAGTTTCACTATTTCTGTTTCATGATACCAGGACAAATGACACCACTCTCCCCGTCACCTGTGTGCTGAAAGTTTTTAGCAGGTGGGGGTTGGGGCCTGCTGTGAAAGCCACACAGTTTTCTGTCCTATTGCCGTAAGCTACAAAAGTAGAGTATTCTTATCACTGGCTTTCTCTGGGTGATTTTATTTGTACTTTTTCCAAACCCTGGAATCCATAAATATGTCAAATGAAGGCCTGGCTGCCAGGAAGACTTTGACAAGTGGCTAAAAGTAACATGGTAGTGATTCTTTAGTCAGGAGACTGCAGACAAAGAGTCTACAGGATGCCCAGGATCACCCCCTCCCCAACATCTGACTGAACAAAAACAATCCCATGAATCACTCGGGATTCAGAGATGGAGTCAGGAGATTTCAGTTTGTTTTTGCATCCATGTCTACTTGGGGATTGTATGTGGTGAGATTATTAATTAGTGCACGATTGGGGAGCCCATTTTCCTCCCCCAAGAGAAGGAGCTGGCAGGGATCCCTGAATAACCGTCTCCTGGCAAGGTTAATTCCTCTCACCTTTCTACGCACCCTTAAAGCTGCCATGTGTGAGTGTTCACTGTGACTGACATGGCAAAAACAGTACTGCTTGTGACAGAGAACAGACAGCGCTAGTTCAGAAGTACAAGGACACACGACATGACCTGCCATGATTTACCGCACTGTTACCATTTTGTGTGGTGTACAGTGTAACTTCATGGAGATTAGTTTGAATGATACAGCTACACAATGACATTAAAAAAACAGCTGTGGTAAACAATGACAGGAAATGATTTCCCCTTAACTGAAAAGGAAGAAGTAGTCAGAATTTTGTCTGTGTCAAGGCCTGAAATATAGGTCTATTTTAAGTTCTTTCAAGGCCTGCTTTTTCCCATTTGGGTGAGTTATTCTCAGGGCAGCTTGGGCTCTTGCATAAAGAAGGGGCAAAGCTGGTCAGATTTTGATTCTGCTCGTCTATAAATAGTCTAAAGCCAGTGGCTTTTAAGGTGCACAACACCAAGAGCAACACAAGATTTATACATGTAACAAACAGCAACAGAGCCATATATGATTAAAAACTAAGATGTCAAATCATTGCTCATTTCAATAGGATTATGCTTATATGTAAAAACAGGACTCCAACAGTGCTTCTGGTTACCATTATAAAGCTTAGTTTAAATAAAAAGGATGTGATTTACCAAATCCCAGTTGTCATTTTTCCATTGTTTCTTATTCATAAGAGCTCATATAAAACAGCTCTCTTAAGCAAGCAGATGTATTTCATATACAGCAGCATTGTACATGTATTTTACATGCATTTCTCCTAAAAATAAACAAGAATGTTATTGGTAAATCAGTGTAAATGAGAGTGATACACTGATGCTATTCAGTCACGGCCTTGTTTTATTCAATACGTTTTAGCTTCTGTTAAGCTAACAATAAGCTACAGATGGACACAGCAACAGCAGCTTTTCTTCAACAAAAGTCACTTTCAGTTTCTACAGACTGGACCAACGTTGTAACGTTGAGTTTGCCACGACATCAATTTAAAGTATTTCGTTGTGTTTTTGGTGTAAACTGAAGTGTGGTTTTCGTTAGCCAGGGGGCTAGCATGTAGCTGATAATCTGCCTTCTTCTTCTGTTTCGGGCCCACGCTGCTAGCAGCTAACCCACTAGATCCGACTTAGCACCAATGGTAGCCGTTAGCACACTTTTGGCAAGTTAATTTCATCCAGGAACATTTGGAAAACTGGGAAAATAATACTCACTTTTTGTTTGAATCAAGTAATATCCCCGTGTAGCTCATCTCTCGATAGGTCAGCGTCACCACCAGCGTATCGTTAACTATATGATCGATAGTGACAGGTATCCGAGAGCCGGCCCGCAGCTCCTCGGCCACAGCCTCCATGTTTCCCGGGATGAAGTGTCCGGCTCGGCGGTGCTCGATCCCGGCCAAGGGAGCCACGGTCACGTCGGCCAAAGGTCCGTCTCCCTTCGCTATTGGAGCAGGAGGCTACAACAGGGCATGAAATGACGCCATCACCCCCACCAAGTGAATTACAACAGTACTGCCACCGCTGACATCACGCTCTCTGTGCTACAGGAGCAGAAAAGCTCCGAAGACAAGGCCTACCCTTCTCTGTCTCACCCTGCGACGTTTGACGGCGTTCATTAGACCGACTTTAAGACCCGAGTCCAACAACACACACACGAATGGCGTTTGTGTTCAAAACACGGGTGGAACCTGACAGAACACGAACGTATAAAACCGGTTAAACGCTCACAAGAGTGGAAGATTTAAAAACGCCACTTTGATTGAAGTCATGATAATCAAATCCTCTGATGCTTTCAGTGCAGCCTTTAATGTGCAGTTATTCAGCTGCGCAGGAATACACCCTGCAACAAACCAGAGGGACCAAACGACAATGTCACTAATGCCGGGCGACACTTGTCGGGTTTGTCTTCTGTATGAGATGTACTTTGCGGTGGTCATTCAGATTATGAAAGGGTTTGTTTTGTCTTCAGTGTCTGGCGAGAGACAAATGAGACAATGATCCTTTCAGTGAATGTGGCACAGTATCACGTTTATTTCTATGAGTAATAACCCTTAAATGTTCAGCACGACCAGGTTGCGTAATGGAGAAGGAGTTGTCCCAATTAAGAGGTGAACGGAAAATTTCCAAACCCTCCCCGACCCTACAAAACATCTCAGACATTTGTCTTGATGCGAGTATCAAAGTGGCCTTCCAAAAAGGGATTCGTATTTGGATTTGAGTCTGAATACTTGTTTTTAATAGTGTCAAATTCAAACAGGGAATGAGCACTCCTCTGTCACTTAAGGACGCTTTTTGACAAGACGTCTCCTGCTACGTCTCTTCTCCTCCGCAAGGCGTGCCTGTAACTTCCTCATCTGTCAGAGGGAAGTGGGACACACACACACACACACAAAAGGAGATCAATAACACACGAGTTCAATCCAAAAGTGTTTGTGAATGGTGAATGATGAATCAGTGGCCTGACCTCTTCCAGATCCTGCTCTATGGCTGCTGTCTGCTCGGTCACAGTACCCTTGGATTTCTTGCGTATCTCCTGTATCCTCTCAATACAGGCATAGATCTGCAGTTTCAGTTTCCGGATTGAACTACAGGGACAAACAGAACAACGATCAGAATGTGCAATCAAAAAAAACAAACAAACAAAAATCAGTACTGGGATGTTGTGGTTTGACCTGTGGCTTAATGAACTTTACATGTGTCAAGTCCAGAGTGCCAGTGCGGTTGTTGAGTCTGGTATGACTGATTGTATTAGAGGAAACTCAAGATTGTATGAGCTATCTGAATCTGTGAAATTGTTCATGTTATTCAAGAACAACAAAGAAAGCTGCTTGTTCTATCACCTTTGCTTGTCCACTAGGTGTCTCCAGATCTCTTCTCTTCATGGCTCATAATTGGGAAGCTTTTTGGAGAATGTTTTTACACCTAAGAATGTGTGCTGTCCACTTTTGATGATACAGTAGTAGAATATAAACAAACATGTGCTACTTTTCTGGACTGAACTTTGGCGTGTTGGACTCAGACTTCCTCTTTACCTGGAATCATCAGTCTCCCTGGAGGAAGACCAAGTACCACGACTGTCCTCCAAGCCAGCCTTTGAAACAGCTTTCTGTAACAGAATGAAGAGCTCTTTGTGTTTGTGCTTGAGCTTGTCCACATAAAGGACAACACAGCTGTTGCAACACATCCTAAAAAGTCTCAGCCTGCAGCTACAGTCGCGAAGCTGCTGCATAAGGGCCTCATTGTGTCCAGTTACTCAAATAAATTTTGGATTATTTACACTAATTCTGCTGGATATTTGCAAAAATGATAAGTTCCTATTGAGTTACGTGCTTGGACGTGTATCTGAAGACCGTTCCCCTACGTGTGTGTGTGTGTGTTTCTGGGTGTGTGTCCGAGGAGTGGCGCTGGTGCTGTGTTGTCACCGATGCAGCTGGACATCTTGATGAACATGGGTTCTGATTGTGCTGATACCTGAAAACCCCACTCCCCAGCAGCTAACTGACTTATGTTGTGGCACTTTCACATTTTTTGAACTCTTTCAGGCAGTGACAGGGTGGTCCTCTACTGCCCCCTTGTGTTTGGAATTTTGACAGGTAATTTATTATTTTTTTGGACACATACCTTTCGCTTTCTTTGCCTCTGTGGTTTCTTCCGTTTGGGCTCTGATGTTTTGTTCTCCTTCGTGTCTTTGGTTTGTGTACACTGCTTTTGAATGGCCTCTTTTTTTCTACAGGAGAATCAAATCATAAAGTTTTGAAACTGATTATTATCATGAAAAATAGTTTCTGGGTAAAACGGAAACATTGATTTCTCCTCCTGTGTTTACACAGTAGACATGATATTAAGTGTAGTTGATGGCTTGTCTGGGCCGGTCCAACTCTGGGTAGTCTTGATTTATGAACAGTGCTGCTGGAAAGACAGTGCACTATTAGTCAAATCAAATTTAATGATGGAAACACAGCAGCATAGACAATGGTGTGATGTAACTGCAACTGGAAAATGGTTTATTCTCTCTTCTGCTCCAGAATAAAACAGTTTAAAGCTCTCTAGTTTTCTGGCCTCTTCCAGTGTCAAAGAGGGGAAGCTCAGGAATTATGGCTTTGGTAGTTGTCTCTTTTTCCGAGAGAAGTAAATTGAAACAAAAGTTTAATTTGTATTGTTCTCTATCTCTATGAGCCTCAGTGGAGACACTGTGGGAGATGTTTGTTTGCTAGTTTCCACTTTGGAGAAGATCATTTGTTAAGTAAATAGCCTTCCTTTTCCAGTGCCTTCTGTCTGCTGTAGCAATAATAAATTCAACTGCTCCTTCACACCACTGGACAGAAAATAACACTTTAATTATATTAGGCAACGGAAAAGTGAAAATGATTTATATGCTACTGATTCTTGTTACATGAATGTACAATAAAAAATAAAGATAAGCACAACTAGAGATGGGTAGTGTTTGATATGTTCAAGAACAATAAAAATGTTAGACATGGGCTCTTTATAAAAAAAAGAGGTATGTCTGAATCTCATTTCTTCTGAAGTATACTTAAATAAAATAGAACTATATTCCTCATGAGTACCTGGGAAAAAAAATCTACAATTTGTGTGTATAAATGATTAGATAGTAAGACACAGACATGCTAATTTTTCATTTGTAGTGAACCTTCGTGACTGACTGGCTGAAAAGTTACAGAAAAAAAAAAAAGAGCCAAGACAGTCCAAATGAAAAAAGAAGCAATTAAAAATGATTGAAACTTATTTTTACAAAAGTATCTTGTGATAATTATTCATACTCTTCTCATTAATCAACACCAAAACATTTATTTGCAATCATAACACCCAGTTCTTCAGACATGTTATTTACAGAAGAATTGAGACACTGTGTAAAACATAAATTAAAAATAAAATACATCCAAACTCGCTTATATCTATTAAGGCCCCACAGGGATCTGCTGGACTTATCTCTGATTTCTTTGGGTTACAGGCAGGGAATGGCAGGTCTCCAGTCCATCACAGGGTCACATAGAGACAAACAACCACTCCCACTCACCCCAAGAGAAAACTCCGAATCACCAATTAACTTGACCCACGTTTTAGGACTGTGGGAGAACACCCACGCAGTCAGAGAGAGAACATGGGAATCTTTCTGTGTGGGGTTTGCATGAGGAAGTCAGGACAAGGTGAAGTTCACCAGTGTGTAGCATCCCTTCTTCTTCTAACAGCAGTCCGTGAACGTCTGAGAACTGAAGGAAACAGTCGATGGAGTTTTGGGAGATTCTTGTCCGATCTAGAATTCAAACTGCTCCAGAGTCCTGATTCTTGTTTGTCATATTTTGTGTTCCACGGAGCAGTAAATGTTTTCACTATGTTGAGATAAAACCTGTGTACCTGTCAGCTCTGATGCTGTCTTTCTAGATGTACAAGCTGCTGACTTCAAACATACAAATGCAGTCCCATATCGTCAGAAATGCAGGGTCCTGAACGGGTCAGATGGTTCCTTTCCTGTTTCGTTCAGATGACAGTCCCCCACAAAAATGTAAAACATTTTGATTAATCTAGCCACATGACAGTTTGCTCTTTTGCTTCAGTCCATTTGAAAAGAGCTTTGGTTCAGAGAAGACGGCTGCAGCATTTCTCGACAGTGTTGGCGTCTGGCTTCTTAGAGTGTGATTTCTCAGTGTCCCTGAGCCCGTGTGGTGTTCCTTTACAGAATCACGCCTGTTTCTAACTGAGTAAAACCTGACATCCTGAAGATAAAAGGGATCCGGTTTTGATCTTTGGGATTGGTCCACATGTACAGCGTTTTCTCCAGCTACTTGGACTCTTTTAACATTATTATGTATTGTAATGCTGAGATAGATGATGAAACACAGTATTTGCAGTTTTGCACTGAAATTCTTTCATAACATCTAGACCCACTGTTTTGCTGATTGATGAACTTTGTCTATTTCTGAGAGACTCTTTCAAGATGCTCTTTTTTTGTAGCCAGTCATATTGCCAATCAACTACCGTAGATGTAAAATGTTCTGTCAAGTGTTTCTTTCTACTAGCACTGATTTGATGGTACTGGACAACCAATCTTTTGTTTCCATATCCCAGCTCTACTGAGATGTGCTTATGGCTTCAAAATTCAAACTGAGCAACATCTTTTCCTGAATAGGTTAAATGTCTCTCTTTCAACATTTGATAATTTTCTACTTTCTATTATTAGTAAAATGTGGCTTTATGAATTTAGCAAATTTTGGCTTTTTTTCTTTAATTTTATAGAGTCCCAACTTTTTGGGGAATTGTTCTTGCTAGGGGCAGCATGGTGGCTTAGTGGTTGGCACTTATGCCTCACAGCAAGAAGGTTCCTGGTTTGACTCCTGGCCAGGAGTCTTTCTGTGTGGAGTTTGCATGTTCTCCCCGTGCTTGCGTGGGTTTTCTCCAGGTACTTCGGTTTCCTCCCATAGTCCAAAAAACATGTATGTGAGGTTGATCGGGAACTCTAAAATTGCCCATAGGTGCGAATGGTTGTTTGTCTATGTATGTGGCCCTGCGATGGAGTGGCGACCTGTCCAGGGTGTACCCCTGCCTCTCTCCTGTGATAGGCTGGGATTGGCTCCAGCAGACCCCCGTGACCCAGAAATGGATTCAACGGGTCAAGAAAATGGATGGATGTTCTTGCTAGTGAGCTTTTTTCATGTCCTCACAGGAATATTTTGCCTTTCCTATTCTGCTACAACATCCAGGTCTTTTAGGTTGGAAGGCTTGCATACTTTCATTGTCCGGTGCTGCCCACGGAAAAGTGTTTCTTCATGCTGACTGGTATTTACTTAAGACTCTGAAAGGAGTTATCTTCTCTAGTGATGACTTTTACTCTGTCAGGGTTGTCTGTCCCTCTGGTTGATGTAAAAACACAAAGCTTTACACTCTTAACACACATTGCACCTGTGAAGATGTTACTACATTAAAATCATGGAGAAAAATCCATCCATCCAGCCAGCCAGCCAGCTTAGATGGTTCGCAGATGATTAGCAGAGAATAAAACCAGCACTTTAGAGTCCAGATTGTGTCCCATCAAAAATGGAGAATGATAAAAATCTCACAAAACTAAAAGCTTGTTAGCAGTGATATTGAATCTTATGACTTAAAGTCAAGGATTAAAGGATTCAGAACTTATAGAGAAAATGATAAGTGTATTATGTGGGGACTTATTTGTTTTAGTCTGTATTGCACTTTGGTCAGCTGAGGTTGTTTTAAATGTGTGAGAAATAAACTTCACTTGACTTTTGTGTGAATTGAATTAATGTGAACTGGACCGTGACCCTGTACAGGATTAAGAGAGTATAGAAAATGGATAGATAGATCGATGGATGAACTGGTCTGGGCTGAATTGAATGTTTTATTCATCTTTGAAGGGAAATGATAGTTTTTCAGTGTAATTGAATTATACTTTATCAATCCCCAAAGGGAAATTACAGTGTTGCAGTGTTAATTCCTTTGGAAAAAACATAAGAAAGTAAAAATTTAACTAAACATCAGTGGACATACTGATCGTAGGAAGTGGAGCAGAGAAGCAGGGTTTGTTGAAATCTTGATAGATCATTGTGAATGCCTTGAAGTGTTGTATTTGTTGCCTGGCAACATTGTGCTGAAGACATCTCAAGTGGCGTGGGGAGGAAATGCAGCTGAAGTCCCTCAGTCAACAGCATGGGCAGAAATTTACATCCAATAGTTCAACATCTGCAGTGCAGAGGTGCTCCTTCACAGTAACAAGTCCATGATTATGACATCTGTTTTTATAAAGTACTGCAGACTCTCCTGTCTCATCTCTGTGGTTTGTGGTTTTCCTGCCCGTATTACCTGAAGTCCAGGTAAAGAGATGTTGGAGATGCAAACATAGGCTCTGCTGCCAAGTTCTTTTTCGAAAGAAGAAACACTTTCTTGAAGCAGCTCCTCCGTAGAAGTCAAAACTTGTTGAGTCTTTTTCTAACTATCATGAACTTTAGCATTTCAAACGCTAACCAAGGCTTGTGCATTTTAAGAAGGAAACTTGTTTTTTCTGTTGTTTTGCAATTTCTCTGAGCACCTTTTCTTACCTTTTGATGAAAACAGGAACTCGTGACTTTGCTTTTTTATCATTATGTGGTAATGAGTTTAATTCAGCTTTGTCGATAAGCATCAAGCTGTCTTTAAGCTCCACAAGCTTCTGCAACCCGTCCTTGTCCACTGTCTCATCCTGCTCTTCTGCACTGCACTCTCCAGCTATCAGGTCTGACAGCTGGAGCTTCTCCACCACTGGAAAAGACACAACCATGACAGTAATGCCAATGTTGAGGGGGCAGAGGGTATTGGCAACAATAATAGTACAATTGAATGATTACTGTTTGAAATTTGAATTTATTACCAGCATTTATCAATCAATCAATCAAACTTTATTTATAAAGCGCTTTAACACTCATAGAATGACCAAAGTGCTGTACAGGTACATA
>JAOWBL010000007.1:291190-321700 GCA_028564865.1 Zenarchopterus dispar | reverse complement strand
CTGCATCAAAAATGAAAACAATAAATCATAAAAAGTAAAGTTTCTTTGTGTAAAACAGTAAAATATAATGATTATAGAAGGTAAGTTACAATATCATCTGAGGCTATAATGTATAAAATCTCATAGATCTTCCTGTGGTCATAAGTGACCCCGCACAAGTTTGGATCCTACTTGCCACATGGATCAGCTGATCCTTCCAAAGTTCTATGAACAAACGTAGGACAAATAGATTGACAAATTCCTGGTAGGAAACTTTTCTGATAAAAATTAGAAAAATGGTGCACAAAAATATATGCCCGGGGTCATATATGACCCCACTCGGTTGCTTGAAGGTTAATGATCAGACTGTTGACAGATGTAGTTACATATATTTCAATAGGGCCATAGTCACCTCTCACGTTCAGCCCAATGCTACAAAACCGACAGGATGGTACTTCAAGGTTCCCAAGGCTTTTCGAAGGCAAAGAAATAGAATATTCCTCAATAGCTAAAATGGTGAGCTGACTTCAGCCTGACAGAGTATGTTTTTCAGTTACTAAAGACACATCTGAAGGTGAAATGGCCCACAAACAAGTGACAGTCTGTCATGACATCTAGCGCAACAACTCAGCAGTTGGTGTCAGTAGGCTCCAGGGTTCAGGCAGACATTGTCCACAAAAGAAGTTTCATCCAAGTATCAGAAATTGTGGTTATATTTACAGTTATCTCTTATTGTGCAAATACTTATGAACCCCTGAAAATGGAGGAAGTTTGCTTAAAAAAAAACTTATATAAACAATGAATGTCTACACTTTTATCACATCTTCATTGCTGTGTTGTGGTGTCCAAAAGGCAAATATAATACATCATAAAAGTCCTGTTATTGTCCAAATAATTCTGGACCTAAATGCATCTTAATATAAGAGTCCACCTCTAAGGACTTAGAGCAGTAAACCTGTCCCATTTGTCATTGTAAATTGCATATAAGCTGTGCAAGAAGGTTGTGAATGCTAAAGTGCTTGTATGTCAATGTTGTGGTTCGTCCCACAAGGATATGAAAGGTGAATTGACTGACATTTCCGTTAACTGAGAGCTCAGGAAAGGAAACGCAAGACAGAAAGAGAGAGGGATGAAGGACCAGAGCTGTGAGCCGTCAGAGCTGACTGGTGAACTGAAATACCATGTCAAATCCCTGTCACTAACAAGTATGGGAACGTGTAACAGGCTGTCAGTCACTGCAGCTCTCAGATTTACTGGTCACTCACTGATTTAAGTTAGAGGTCATTCTGTGTGATGTAGTTTATTCAGAGTCATGAGACCTCAAGTTATCTAAGAGCACATTTCCGTCAAGATCATCTAGAACGAGATAATGGGATAGTGCTTCCAAATTCAGCTATGTTGATGAATATGTATGAGATATTTAATCTGTAATGAAACACTGTTACACCCCTAACAGCATCAATACATCTAAAGAGAATATACTTGAGACAATACTTCAGATAAGCCTCATAGCTGTCTTTGTGCATCTTTCATGTCTTTTGATGCATATAATCCTCATTACGCTGTCCTTTTATATTTTCTCATGTCCATACGCAAGTGGTTTAAAAATCTTTTCATTTATTTTATATAAACTAAACGCAAGCGTGAGTCCCTCACAAGCTCATTTATACTTTTGTGCTTTGAGAGTAGGTTTCTCGTTTTAGGTGTCTTATCCCAGGGGGTGCTTTTCGAATATTCATATTAGCTGAATCAGGTCTATTTAAAGTCTGAATTTAGTTTTATACATGCAACACTATATTTAGAAGTCTGGTACTTTTAATGTCAGTCTGTTACGATCGTGTCATTGTCTGGACCAAATTAGGCAGTTTAGGTACTTCAAATACAGTCTTATTTTCAATGTTACTGTCAAATTGAATGTTTTACTGGTTTTGTATAGTTTAAGCATATCTATTTACACACACACACACACACGCACACACACACACACACAGAATGTAACTTGTATTTTAGGAGGAAAAAATCCTTTTTAGGAACAGACATGATTTTGGGGTAAAAACAAATTTAAAGTGTATGACACAACTGATGTCCCTGGCATGCCATTGTTTTTAACAGCTAAAATGAACTGAATCATTAACGTTAACGACTGCCAGAGAGTGAGAGCACAGAGTGTTGCAGTCACCTCTTTGCAATATTTATAAATAAATAAATAAATAAACAGATAAAGGAAAAAAAATAGAAACTTAAAGTCTGGATTTCTAACAAGCGCTCCAGGGCTCCGGTCCAGCCCTGGAGTGAAGCTGAGAATCATAACTCCATCCCCTAAAACCAGCTTTATTGTTGTAAACAAACATGTAAAAAAAATGATTGACAAGGACTGTACTGTATCTTTGTCTTATTACAACCAAGGCATGTTTCAGACGATAAGATTGTAAGGAGTTGTGTAAACATGAAGAAAAACCACACAGTATTTCTCCTTTGGGTAAAAAAAAAACAAAAACAAACAAACAAACAAAAAAAATGTTCTAAAACTCAAAATTAGACTTGGGTACAACTCCAAATTTCATTTTGACTTCCAGCAAACAAACAAGTAATATTCTTTCTGAACAAAGTAATTATCTGATTTGAGAATAAGCAGAGTTCAGGTCCTCAAGCATAATTACATCATGAGGTAAGAAAGGTCCCGACATTTTATTAGGTTTGACCTTATTGTTGGGTTTTTAAGACACAGTCTTTTGTTTCTTTGCCTTTCTTTCACATAACAAACAAGATTTTCTTAAACCAGTGTGATTAGGGAGATCTGGATGGAATGGCAAACTCCCATATTAAGAAAATACATTTCTATGCAGTTACATAGCCATCTGCATCTATGAAGGAAAGTTCTCATATTAAAGGTTTAATCACAACTCTTTGGCCTCATATGATCTTAAAATAAATCCACTGACATCCATTCTGTAGGGAGTTAAAGGGACTGAAAGAAACTTCCAATCTACAGCTCAGTGGGTCTCCCTATAGGCATGGAGTGGAAGTCCCTTTTATGGCAGTGTCCAAGATTTATTCTTGTTTGATTACTTTCTCATTTTCTCTTCCTACATTACTTTCTTGAGTCTATTAGCCACCTTTCCCATTTCTGATGTGTGACATAGTGCCATAAAATGATATGCAATTGACACAAGAGACCATCTGGATGGGAGCTCCAGCATTACTGGTTTTAGTCTGTAGTGTAGACTGCAAAAAGCACTTTTAAAAAGAAATGAAATATTCCTTCAGATTAATTTGAAAATCATATTTTAACATGATAAACTCTTTTGTCCTGCCTCAAAATTCAAAAAGTAGGGGAATGTGACCACTAGTATCAAAACTAGTGTAAGATAGTAAAGCTAGTTGTCTTTTTTGTTAGTTGTTAAGTACATCAGTAATTTACAGTAATTTTCATTAGCTGTTGAGAGTCAGATGGAATATCGATTCATTCTCATTGGAGATGATTTAGAAATTAAAACAAAAACCTGTTCCTCTTTTCTTGTTATAAAGCCTGATTTTTCCCTTCCACGTCTGTACCTACTAATGGTCATCCCTGCAGAGTAATAGAGCATCCTGGAGCTGAGCATGTGGATTGGGAATCTCAGTAAACACTCACATTTCCTGCAGGCTGACGGCAGCTGCTGTGGACAAGAAGACGTCCAGTGGAATGAACCAAATGAAAGTGCAAATTATTCCTCCTCCTCCCTGGATGACATGTTTATCAGACCCTGAAATTGTATTTGCTGTGCTTGCCTCTCCCAAAGCCCTCTTTTCAAAATCCACCACTGACAAGAAGGCCACACTTTTATGTGAATTTGTGTAGAAACCATTGATGTTATTATATTAAATGGTACTATATTGTCTGGCTAATTTATGGTTTTCAATTGCAGGGAATAGACTGATACTTGTTATTGGTAATTAGATTGAAAATTGTCATTGGACATGTATTATCACTTAATACATGGCACCATATCTAAAAATGAAAGGCAAATCTAAACACAGCAGATACTATAGCAGGACAACTATAATTTGTTACTGAGATAAAGTTCCTTTTTTTTCTTTGACAAACAACCACGTCAATAATGAAATTGACTTGTTAATGTCAATGAAAGATCGATTTTCAGAAGTTGGAGGTGGCTGCTGTGTTATACAGTAAAATATTTTAGCTACATCAAGGTGGCACTACTTAAAGTGCATGATGAAATGCCAACTACCCATACTAAGCTATACCATGCCGTAACATAAAAGAAAAATACCACTTGTTCCCCTACCCCCGGCAAAAAAAAAGTGAGATCGCAGATACAAATGGCGGAAATGAGTGTCCTCCTCAGGGGTGTCCGGGTCTCCTCCTTAGAGATGAGGTGAGAAGCTCGGTCATTTGAAGGGGCTTAGAGTACATTGGAGGAACAGCAGCGAGGATGGCGAGGTGAGGATGCCTCCCTGGTGACATATTCTGTTTATGTTCCACTGGAAGGAGACCCTGGGGAAGACCCAGACTGTGTGTCTTGGCTGGCTTGGGAACTCCTTGGGATCCCCCCAAATGAGCTGGATGAATTGGCCAGGGAGAGGGAAGGTTGAGCTTCCTAACTTATGCTCCTCCCTCCACAGCCCGACCCCAGATAAATGGTAGAAGATTCATGGATGTCACTTGCGTCTGGGTTGCCTTGTGCTTAAACAATTTTTTCAGTTAAATCCCCTAAAAACATTGTATCAACAGCAACCTTACGCTCACATAGCAGTGTTACTGAATACAGTGAGTGACGTGTTGATGCTTGACAGGTGGTGCTTCTGACCTGCATTGGTTACACAATAAACATTCCATCAGATTTCTTTGTGCTCACTACAGGAATAAGCCAGGAACTGTGAAACTGCCCCACCACCACGAGCAATTTCATTCATTAACATTATGTGTGGAGCCAAAATTTCAGTGATTGTCTTTTACAATAACACATCAAAAGTTAAAAATTCAGTTTATTTTGGTGCCTTCACGTCACCCAAGTGGACATCAGCGCTTTCGTTGTGTACATGTAAGCGTACGGTAAATAATGGCATATCTAGGACTTTTCTAAGAAAGAGGCCATCAAGGGACCATATTTCCTGCACATGAGCCAAGTATTCATCTAGAACTATGCACATTTACACCTTGTTCAAACACTTTATGCAACAAAAAAAATGAGTTAAGACAGTAAAGCCTTTTAACAAGTTTACATTTCTGTCTTCTGTGCATGGACAAAAAAAAAAAAAAAAAGAACAACTTCAAATCCACATCTTGTTTGCAGTTCCAGACAAAGAAATGCTAATGTTTATGCATGAATGCATGTAAATTATGGTCCATTATTAGCTAGCTGCTGCTTCTCAATTTAAACCACAGTTGGGTGGATGTTATGAGGTGATTGGAAAAAGACCCAAATGCATGAGACTGTGGCAGTAGGAGTTTCAAAACAAAAATAACTTTATTTAACTTGCTGCTTGGGCAGGAATTCGAAGCAAAAAAGGTCTTAACTCGAAAGCTCTAGCTAGGTAACGAAACTTAAACAGACAGGCTGAAAAACAGACAGGTAGAAGCACAGACGGACCAGCAGGGAGCAATGAAAGGACAAGATATACTAACCAGGCTGATGAGACACAGGTGCAAACAATCAGGACAGATTGGAACAAGGAAAGTCAAACTACAACCACACACAAGGACAGGCTTTCAAAATAAAACAGGAAACGGGTCACAAACACGTGATCAAAACTGGAGAACCAAGTAAAGCACAAACAAACGAAGCTCAAAACCCATCCAAAAACCCCAAACCATAAGAGTAACAGCAGTGAGTAAAAAGTTCTTACATCAGCAAGGATAAGGATAAATCCCTGGATAACAACTATACTCCACAAAACAATGACTGCCCTTAATCAGTTTTTCATGAAATGTTTGTCAAATTTAAATTAGTCTTTAGTCCTCTTTTTTCTGTAGTATAATTCAGACACTATTGTTTTTCTGTAAGCTTTATACTGTCCGTTTGAGTACAGAGCTGCATACATGTATAATTTAATTATTTTTCTCTGACAAAGGACAGAGAAGTGACAGAACATGACATGGGCCAATCAGATTTCAGATAGGGCCAGCCCCTCCCCTAGAGCCACCTGCTGACAGCAAGCACAAGATAAAACTAAGTTAAAAGGAGTAGGATGTGAGTGCTTGATGTACAGTGTATAACTTCAGTTATGGGGAAAGACTGAAGCTGCCTCCCCATACCCATCCTCCTCAGTACTCTTCTATCTTTCCCCATGTGTCTCAGTCAGAAGCTTTTGGCCGACTAGGCACTTACTTGACCTAGAAAACACAGAATCTGCAGCTTCTTGACTGAGTCCACTAAATTTAAAACCCAACCTTTTTCCTCTTCGTTGCCTTGTTGATCCAGGAGCTTTAGGCCTCCTGACAGCAACTGATATGAGTTCTATCTATAACAGAACAATGGAGAGGATGAGGAGGAAGAAGGCGGCGGATTGGTAAGGTAAACAACATGCAGAAATCCCTGGGATTTAACAGTGATTCTCTGCTTTGAAACACAACATAAAAGAGGTTTTTTGAAACCAAGAGATATGTTCAGCTAATAAGTATTTAATAAGTGCTCGTGTTAACGGAGCTCATAACATTGACATCAACCAGTGGGAGGTCTGGGTACATGTGGAAAAGCTGGAGGCTGAGGCAGAGAGAGGTTCAGAGACAGATTGCTTTTTTTGTTTGCTTGTTTATTTATTTATTTATTTTTTCTGACATATTAAAGATTTAGAGAGGCCAAATGGGATTTTTGTTTTTATTCTTGTCTGTTGAGATTCCTGCCCAGAGTTTTAGCACATAAGGACACTGAGCAGGTACAGGCCATTGTGTTATGATATGTAGGACTTTATGTCTCACAGATATGAGGTCTATTTTCTACATGATATTACATGAACATAGTATATATGGAAGTACATCTATTCCCACACCTTATGCGCTTTGTCAGCCTTTTGAGCTCATCCATACAAAAGGGACTGCATCAAAGTTGATTCGGACTCTAGATGAGCTGGGCGAAGTGGTGGGGGGAAGGAAGTGTGGGTCTTCCTGCTTAGGCTACTGCCCCCGTGACCTGACCGTGGGTAAGCGAAAGAAGATGGATGGATGAAAATCCAGATGTCCATGAATGACTATCTGGATATCTGATGACTCACATTCAACCCAAGTGTGTACTCCAGTTTGTTTTAAACTAGCTGTAGCTGTCGAAGCATCTTCAACTGTTTCTTTTTCATGGCTCTATATAAGTGAAGTCTGAAACCCCAGTGTTTCATACATTTACTTACTTTGTGCACATTAAAAAATAGATAATTTTATCATCCTTTAATTCCTCATTTAGACTGGCTTAGTCCTAGTGTTTGTCATTTCATTATAACTTTGTCTTCCCGTATATCTCTGTGAATGAGATTTCAAATCGAAGCTGCCCAATAAAATAGATAATTACAAGTAACTGAGGTATCTTGGATCATCAGGCTTCTGCACACACTTTTGATTATTTAAAAAGCAGGCGTTAATTCAGCCCAGGCTCTGTTATGGTCAACTCTTTAAACAGCTGTTAAAGCATGAAAGTAAACAAAAATTCAAAAATACCTGGATCCTGAATCTGCAGCCAGTAATCCAGCCATTTTTCCACATAATTTATTTTTCCTCCTGAACTTTTCTTGCTGCAGTTATGACTTTGTTCGGATATTTTCTCCTAATCTTTTTGATGTCATATCCACATGCAGGATTCCATCAGGCTTTGATACGGATAAGAATCTTGAGTCTTATCTGAAAATAATTGATTTGTAATGTTTTGGTTGAAAAAGCCTCTCATTTGCATTTTACAGCATTAAAAGCAAGTGAACTGAAAATATAGATAACTTGTCTGCTCCAGGACAGACTTTTGTCAAGTTACTTTTTTGTTCAGATGTTAAACTAAACTAAATAGTCTGTACTAATGCCAACTCAACAGCCAGAAAGATGGAAGCCATACAAGTCACAACAGTCCAAGTCTATTATTAATGCTTCAGTTAGGATCAGGGGAAAAAAACAGTGTGATAAACTACATAATTCAGTCTAAACCCCTTTCAGTCCATGCTGCCTCTCATATTACAATAAAATATTGATACTTCACCTTGCTCTGTTATTGAATACAATAAGTCATCTTGTAATGTCTCAAATAATCATCATAGGTTCCTGAGGTTGCTAAAGCTGATAGTCTCTGCAACACTTAAAATTTAACTGCTCTTTGGTGTGGAGTGTCTTTTTGCAAAGCTTAATACCTGTCACCATCACCAACTTATCTGCACTTATTGTAAAAGCTGTGAGGAAGGGTAGAGTGGTGCTTAGGCAAATATGATATCTCCTCAGTGGATGAAACGCATTACTACATGATGGTAATGAAGCCTGGTGACGCAATTTAAGCATAGTTTGATGTGCTCCTCTCAAGGCCTGTTGGTCTTACCGTGGGTGGCATGGAAGTGCTGTGGTCTGGCTGCACCATGTCATTAATAAGTGAAGTGGTCACACCAGACGGGTCGTGGCTCATCTCTGAAACAGCTTTAGTTCTCAGCCTTAGAGTCTCAGCTAAACTCAGCAGATCGAGCTGGTGCGCAGTCACATGCAAGAATGACAGAGAATCTGGACTATTTTCAGTTTGAAACACCACAACTTGTACAAAATCGGTAACCTGAGGAGGATGGAAGGCCACAGGTGAAGAAGTCAGAGGGTCTCAGAGGATATAACTAATGGACGCATTCACTTATGTCATTGCATGACATGCTTTCACCACTTTGTGGCTTATTTTATGTCCTTTATCTGGTCAGATACAGATACTTATTTTGCAAACTGACCAGACTTTCTGGGTTATTTTTGTGTTTCTGTGCTTTCTGCCAGCTTGACTGATGCAATTTATCTGCAGCTGAATGCCAAAATAGTCCTGTACCAAAAAAGCATCAGGGACGCTTTTGAATTGTGTTGCAGGGGGTCTGGTGGGACTAGTCTCATTGACTGCAGCAGCTGTAGAGCATAACGGTAGTGTGGCACGGCCCGATCGTGGCACTGGTAGGACCGCAGGGGTCAATCATGCTTGGGCATGCATGGGTTGTGTTGCGTAAGTGCACTCTTAGAGGTTGGAAAGCCCAGCATTTCATTTGAAACCACGTATCTTTTTCTTTTATAACGATAATAGAAGTCAGGACAAGACAAGGTAAGGAAAAGCTACAGGTTTTCAAGTGGGGGCTGTGCAGATATAGCCACATGATGGGATTCTCACAACATTCCCTCTGGAAACTTTGAGGGGAAACTAGTAATCTCACAAATCCAACTGAAGCGATCCACTTCTGAAACGCTCCCCACTGTCACTGAAATCACACCGAGGACGGAGCAGTAACGCAGCGCTGTGTTTCCCAGTGTCACTCGGGGTTTGAGGTGCTTTTAATTTCTGATTCCTTGTACTGCTTTTTAATTATCATTCTTGCCAGATAATTGAGTTTAATGATGAAACGCAGCTAGCGTTGACAGGAACATTGTGAGTCGCTGAAGGCACAAGCAAAGTAGTCCAGAAGGTTGTGTGAATAAATCATACAGAGCTCTGACATACGTGATTTAGGTCAGTGTTAATCCAACAGAAACAAAGTCTATAATTGATTTAATGCCTTAAATCTCTAGACTTTTGATCCTGTTTGCATGTTTTCACCATGATGATTGCATCAGACTTCACCAGTTGATTAGGGCTCCTTTTGTGAAGGTCTTACTATGTTTTTTTTTTTAAAGCGGCCTTAAATGCTTCAGTGTTTCCTTGATATGTACTACTTTATCGTAGCTTATTGGTACCTCCATAATCAAATAAATGTTTAATAAGACTGAATGAGAAAGCCCTTTACAGGCTTAATTAAGCTAAGAAAAACAAATTAACTGCGTGAAAATCCGAGATCAGAGTCAGTCTTGTGACTTTCTTGAATGTTTAGCTTTACTCCAGTTTAATCAGATGCTTTTCTGCCCAGAGGATGACTCACCTTTTAATTTGTATTTAAAAATACCCTGTTGAATCATCATCCCCCTAAATGAACATCTTCCACACATCCTTCAAGTGGATAAAAAGAGTGAAGTTAGGGGCAGGCGGATAATCTCAGTGGAAGATAAAATTAGGCTCCTGGCCTGCAGTAGGTGGGTCACACAAGCAGATAGGTCATTCAGAGTCTCCACGGAGCTTTCCAGCAAATTTATTGAGACTGCAGTGTTGAACAGCAAAGTTAAATCTGAGTTTAGACGGTCCTGCTGCTATCACAGGCCCTGCTGCTGTTATTCTGGAAGTACTGGTCCTCATTAGGAGTTTTCACAAGTTTTAAAGCATGTGACCCTACAACTGCGGTGGTTTTCTTTAGACTCATTGTGTTGTTGAGTTGTAGGAACGTGATTTCTCTGCTTCCCAGGTGCCCCTGACTCACCCTGTAGACATTAACTCCAGGAAACAGCCGGCCCAGCTCCACCTTGTTAGTGCTGCTTTTCCTTCTCTCAGCGCTGATTAAATAATGATTAAATAATGTGTTGCAGAGCAACAAAGTTGATGTCATTCTTCAGAGCTGAAACTACAACCAGCGAGTGTTGCAGCTGCTGGGAAGCAAAGAAGGGATTCTTAAGTATCTGTCCTTGAAGATGAGACAGACAGATGCCCCCATTTGCAGCGCACCTTCCCTCCTTTAAATGTTCACCATAAAAGACTTGGCTCTCCTAACACTGTCCACAGAGAAATCAGTAGGTCTCGCCTTCATTTTTGTTGTGCAAATGTCTGTCTGACCACGTCCAAACGGCTCCGGTTAGGAGAACTAAACAGGTGCTCTGTGCAGCTGGCGGTCAGAGATTGGAGCCATCATTGTGACAGCATCTCGTCCTTCCTGCTGTGTGGAGATGTGAAATCTGGAGCTTTGCAGAAACCTTTACACAGCCTGTGTAAATGACCTTTTCCTCCCCTTTAATGTGTTTGCTTATATTGCCATTCCAGTTCGCTGGTGCATGAGGCAGTGTAAATCGTGCCGCGCTGAATTCATTTTCACCTGGACCGTAAGAACAAGCGTCACTTGTATGTAAACACTGGCGGTTAAAACCACTGCTTTGCATGTGGTGTTCGGACTGCAAACAAGCTCTCTGTGGGTTTAACGGACTGCTGACTTCAAGTGGAGTGAAAGCAACACGGTTTGTAAAATGTCTGGTAATATTTTTCATGTTGACAACAAATGCCCATGAACAGTAATTCAGAACTTTTTTATCCAAATGTCTGATACTACAAGATAAAAACTAAACACCAAATTTCAAATCTTTACTACAATCACACATTTATAGCGTTAATATTATCCTCATTTTCAGTCATCTGATTTTAATATCTGGTACCTCTTCAGGACCATTGCACTCAGCCCAAATCCTTAAGCTTATATTCTTCTTCTTCTTCTTTTTATTATGTATCTAGGTATGTATGTATGTATGTATTCTTAGAATGACAAAGACAGATTCAGAAGTAGAGACTTGGGGGAAAAAAAAAAACAGAAGCTAGGAGCTTTGGCTCAGGTGTTTTCTGACTGGTTGAATTCCTGGCGCCATGCTGATTTCCAGAACTAATGGCTCACGAAACACATTTGCCACATATGAATATGTTGCCAACACATTTTCAACATTTTCTGCAAATAACTTCAACACCTCAATTTTTTCCATACATATTAGAGCCAGAATCAGATTCAGAACATGAAAATGGACAACAAGATGAACCACAACAACAAACTTTACAGCTTTTCATCTTGTTTGTTAAATTCTGTGATCAATACCTGTAACATCACTGGAGCTGCTCTCTGTGGAAGGGGCTCAGATGGAAATATGTGTCATATATTTAGGAGTTCTTATGGTCCAAAATACCCAGATGATTTAGATGAAGCAGATAAAATAGATTTTTCCGTTGGCTTTTTATGGCAAATGATGCACTTTAGGAAGACATTTTCTGGTTAGAGGTTTGTAAATCCAGAATTTGTCCTACCTGCTGGTTCATCAGCCAGCTTTTTCCAAAGATGCACTGCCAGCCAGCGTAGAGATTTGGCCTCAGGCTCCCAAAGATCCTGTATAAAAGCAGAAGGAAGTGAATCTCTGGCCAGTATTTGTATGCACTGGGGTGTCAGGTGAAGAATTTAATGATGAAATCCTTGCTGAAGGCTGATGGTTAGTGGGCTCATGCCAACTATCAGCATTTTGGAGATAAAATTACCAAATTAATGAGGTATGATTAGGTATCTATGACTTTACTTTTCAGACGACTGGTCTTGACTGTGTCTCAGTCCTGGTGTGTCTCAGTCAACCCTGATAACTTGAATTTTCTATCTCAGCTGATTTGAGTGTGAAAATGTCTCCGTTCATATGCAAATGCCTTCCACATTCTTTCTCAGCCCTTTTGCCTCTGAGTTGTTGCTTTCTTTCTGTGCTATACACAGCTGGTCACATACATTGAATTGCTAATACACTCTATGAATAAATTCTTTTCAGTGTCATCATTTTACTCGGCTGACCGGCTCCTGAGGATTGCAGATAATGCAGGTCTAGAGGGAGATGGCTGACATTGGGGTATCTGATTTGTTTGGAAAGGCATCATTTTACTTTCACCACAAGTCGCACACAATAGTTCATAATAATGACAGTCTAAAAATAGGAGATGCAGTCTTCTGGAAAAGAAAAGCGTCAGAATATGGTCAGAACTTTGCGGCATATAAAGGGAAAGCGCACATCCAAAACAAAGAGAAATAGCTTAAGTGTAGCTTCGTGTTGTAACTTTAAACTCACTCATCCTTCCCCGCATCCTTCTGTCAGGTGCTTTTTTTTTAAATGTGCAAATGTTTAATGGGTAAAAACATATTAATCAAGCTCTAAAATATGAATGAAATTCATATATAATGAAGACATATTATGGAAAAGAATATTTTGTTGCTTTTAAGCATATAAATGTGTCTGAAGTCACTACCAACTCTAACACTCGGAGATGAAACAACCTTGTCACTCTGGCTGAGTGTCTCAGTCTGAAAAGATGCCAATCAGTGAGTCATTCAGAGTTCATTGGCACTGTGACATCACAGACCCAGATTGGAGGAGAATTACCCAGCCTCTTCACCTTCATACCCACCTGATATTAGTGCATTTGTTGCAGAGGGTTTTCTCAAATACTGTTTTAGAGGCTCCACAGCTTCTGCACAGGTCTCTCTCACACTCAGTCCCACTCGCTGGGTCTGGGGAGGGGCATGAGGGGGAACCAGCGTACGAGAGAATTCAAAACAGGTGTGCACCGGAAGGAAAGTACCTACCAGTGAAGAAAATAACAAACGTGATCGGGAAGATGTTTACTTGCCGACCTGTCAGTCTATTTAAAGCGGGCCACACAGCTGACGTCTGTAACATGCAGTTGTCTTCTTAACCAGAGTTATAATAGCTTTGAATCTGTACATTTTTGTCTGTTTTTGAGTTGATCTGAGAATTTCAGTTTAATTTTAGTTAGTTTAACAAGTGCATCAGTAGCTCAAAAAATTAGTTAGTTTTAGCTTTAGTTTTTAAGGTACTGACTTACAGATCTTACAAAAACAAAAATCTAGGATGAAAGAATCCCATCAACACGATAATACACGAGAAAAACTTCTTTTCTCTTTCCTTTGAGTAATTAGAATTAGAGAAAAAAGAATTAATAAATAAAAAAATGTAGTGGCAAACATTAAAAACAAGAGAGAAAATGAAAACAACTGTAATTTTTCA
The DNA here is from genome assembly GCA_028564865.1 of Zenarchopterus dispar. NCBI lineage: Eukaryota > Metazoa > Chordata > Actinopteri > Beloniformes > Zenarchopteridae > Zenarchopterus > Zenarchopterus dispar. The sequence goes on along the minus strand of JAOWBL010000007.1, from coordinate 307,908 downwards.
TTCAGTTTTATTTTGTTGCAGCTAGTTTTGCTTTTTTTAATTTGAGTTTTTATTTACTTTCCATTTCATAAAAATCTTTGTTTTTTGTACTTATTTCAGTTAGCAGGACTATTTTTTGACTCTGCTCCTAATAGCTGAAATGAAGTAAAGTGTTGCTGTAGGTGACGTTTACTCCTGCCACTGAGTGCGCTGGAACGGGCTGTGTGGAAAAACAAAAAAAAGATTTAAAATGTCGGACACCGGAATTGGTAATCAAATGTCCAGGATCAAATATCTAGATTTCTGCATATTCAGGTCCAGCTCTTATTTTAATGTTCTATGTTAGTGAGTAGCACAAAGCTCGGAATACTGTTTTCAAAATAGGCATAACCTGCTGAGGAGGAAGGCGGAGTCAGTGGCAGACTCCGCCCACTAAAACAGCCTGCTTTAAACAAAGCTGTGGAGACATGGATGAGAAAGGCACTTTTCCACTTGATCTCTGTGTTATTTTTATCAAGGTGTGTCACAGGTATTTTATAAAGCCTTCTGGAAATGTGTCAGGCTTTGAAAACAACTGTTTAATATGTCTTCTTTAAGTTAAATTTAAATTCCAGCAGTTTAAGTTGGAATACCATGACTAATTTGTCCTGCAACGATTCATCCCTCAATCCATTGAGGAAGATGATGACAACAAATTAAAAGCTTACAGATGATTTAACAGCTGACAGAAATGAAAGGTATTAAAGCTGAGATTAAAGATGAGCTGCATGAGATTTCATCAGATTTCTAATGACAAAGAAGCAGAAGCAGACATAACAGCAAGAAGGCTTATGATAATTATTTTAATTGACTACTACAGGAATCATGCAGAACACATTGTGCAAGCCAGTGAAGACGTTTCATTGATTGTTAACTATATTCATGACAATGTGAGTAATTGTCTTTACCTTTTAAGCCATAAGATTTATTTCCCACTATGAGTTTGAAGGTTGCACTAATCCATCAAGATCAAGCTTGAAACAAACACTGAATATATGCTGATAAAATCCACTGGAATCAAAACTATTTTTCGTCGTGTTCCTCACAAGTTACAGGTCACATTTCTAAACTGTTTTCTACTCCCGGAAAGAAAATATATGTGCAACCAAAAATTTCCAGTCTGTCATTTCTATTAAAAATGAGTTCCTTCTTGGATGTTTACCACTTTTACACGATTTGGACTAGTTAGGTGTGTAGTACATATTAAGGCCAGGGTAACTTTATGCCCTCCTTTCTGCACTCTTTACACCTTTGTGTCTTAAAGGTTGAAGAAAAAAACTGAAGAAAGAGAGAAATGTCCTTTTTTTCTGGGATTTATTTACCTTCCAGCACAGTGCAGATGGTTGAGACTGGCCTGGTTAACAGGAAAAAGAAACTGGGTTGAGCTCGGTGAGTGTGATGGGGGGAAAAGGGATGGCTTGGAGCTGCATATTATCATGCCAGTGACTGAGAAGAAAGTCCTAAAAAAATAAAGAGTGTGTTTGAACTGATATATGGAAACTTTAAACTCTTGCAGTATTTTTTTAAAGCTATATTGCATTTTTACATTGAAGCAGGTTTGTATTGAACATTTAAATCCTTTATGGCTTTTTGTTTGAAGTTTCAGAACAAAAATCAGATCTTTTATGACCAAATCTCCACAGTGGGTTTGCTGGTTGCTCACCTGATGATCAGAATTGGTCAAACTTAATTTCAGCTTAATTTGTGATGATTATTGACCAGCAGATCAGGTAAGGATTAACCTCGTGACTATGTGGTTTATTTAGTGGGTTGTCACATTCACTTATTTTTTACGAGTATATGGCCGTGCCTTTAGGAAGTAAAAGAACCCATTGATGGAGTAACCTAGTTATTCTGTTTACCCAGGTACTCAGCTGACCTCACAACATTGCTGAACTTTGATCTGACCAAATTCAGAAACCCCAGATCACTGCACTGCCCCCCACAGGCTTGAACAATAGACACTAGGCATGATGGGAGCACCATTTCATCTGCCTCTCTTCTTACTCGGATGGACCCATCACCCCAGAACTCTGGTAAATTTGGACTCATCAGACCACGTGACCTTCTTCCGATGCTCCAGAGTCCAATCTTTACACTCCCTAGCACTTTGAAGTCCTTTGTTCCTGATTATCCACACTGATAAGTGGATTTCTTGAGGCTCACACAGCTGTTTAAAGTTCCCTTCACATTGTGAGTGAGGAAATGTTCCTTCTTTCACCATTAAACATAGCTGTTAGTTCTACTATTGTTTTTACCATCTGATTTCATCAAACGTTTAAGTGACTGCTGATCACAATCATTCAAGATTTAGTTCCTTGTGGATGATGGTTCCCCAATATCCTGCCAGTTTTTACTGATGTGTTGGACTCTTCTTAACCCAGCTTTACCAGTTTCGGTAATCTCCTTAATTTTTTTTTCTTTGCATGATGCCAACAATCTGACCCAGGAGGTGGAGTCAGAAATGCAGCAGAATTTGAAGTTGGGTGAAAATAAAAACGGAGGATTGAATAAGTCTAATCTGATCAGGGTTTATGGTGTCACAGAACCATGCAAATATGAGGATAATTTTAGAGGTAGGTGGATCCTGACAAAAGGACATGTTTGTGTTATGTTAGTGTTTTTAAGTTATTACTTAGACAAGTTAATTCACCCACTAAAAAAATAGAAATGACTTTAAGAGGTCTCCTTTAAAGGCAGAGTAAGTGATTCCACCAGCAGATGGGGATGAGATCATCCCCATCTGCTGGTGGAATCACATAAATACCCTGGAAAATAAAGAAGAATAGAAGGTCACGTCTAGCCCGGCCTAAACTGGAAACAAACAGTGCTGGGACCGAAATAAATACTTGGAAGAGTTCTGATCCCGTGCTTTTTTGGGAAGCACTGGAGGGAGGAGGAAGCAGGAATCCTGAAGGTGTTTCATTTTAAAAATCAAGAAATGTGCTGTCATCCAGAAATCAACTTTATGTTGTGATTCATGCGTACAGTTTACTGTAGCAACCGCTTACCTCCGGTTCAAAACTTTGTGAAGATGATGATGGAGAAACGTACTCCCCACCCACCCACACAAACTGAGACTAGAATGCATGTGTGCTAATCTGAGTTGTATTGCAATTTGTGTCATCATCAATGTTTATGAAATAATGGATAAATATTGGCATAAAAATACTTGTAAGGATTTCTCATGTTCTGCAGACAAAAGGTCCTGATTAAAGATTTAATTTCAGAAATCACAGTTAGCACCAAAGGAAAAAACACTCTGCTTTAATACTTAAAGTCGATAGAAAGTACTCCATTTTCCCACGTACTTGAAGTAAACATATACAACCTCAATAAAACAGCAGATTTGTTAATTATCCTTTAATGCTTTGTACTTTTTACAGCAAAGCTTTCTTTAAAATGCTTCGCAAATTCTTAACATGGTATTGACAGAAGTAAAATGACAAATGTAAGTGTTAATTGGGTTTATAATTTATACAAAAAGTAGGAAGGCTAACTTCCTGTGTGAACAATAATTTCTATGTAAATAGAAGTGAAAAAATGTTTTTATTCAAAGACCCATTAAAGATTATTTTAGGAGACCCCTAACTCTTCATAAAAAGGAAACAGGTTTGATCAGCTAATCAAAGGGACAGAATTAGAGGAAATCCAAATTTGGATATTAAAAAAAAAAGATGGATATCTGACCTCTTGAAGCAAGGAGCCCAATTATATTGTCTTTTTTAACAGATTTCTTCCTGTCCTCATTCATATTAGTGTAATTTTCAAATTGCCATCTTCTCTTGTGGTCACTCTAATTATAATTTTTTTTGCCTTATTTTCTGAAAAACACAAATAGAGACACTTTCTTCTTCAATAAGTGCAAATTCAATGTAATTCAAACATTTAAAAAATTGCACATCAAACTGACTCATTTCAGGCTCATTCTTTATGAAAGATGTTGGGGCATGCGTCTGTACAGCTGCACAGACATCCAGTTGGATGGAAAAGTGATGTTTTCATCCCGTTGGCAGTTTTCCCTTGTTTGTAAGAATAAAAGACTGTGTAAATGAGGAAATGACTAGTTCAAATTGTCTTTTTTCAGTGTAACAAGGCTGTAACAAACACCCGTCTGACTTTAATGAGACCTGTAAGAGCAACCCTGGTGGACGAGTCGGTCTGGCTAAGGCCTTGTGTGTTTAAACATAAAAAAACAAGACGATGCACGCAGGGAGGCTTGTTATTTGAGGAGATTAAGTTCAACACTTTTAAAAGCAGTAGTCGCTAATCGGATTTTGGCTCTGACCCCCTCCACAGCTTTAAACCAAAACAGGTACAGGTTTAATGGATTACAAGGATGAGTGGTGAACTTTCTGTTGTACTGCTGTCATTGTGACACTTTTGAAAAGGAGCCAAATAAAGTGAAACCAGTGAAGGAAAACATCTGCCTAAACTACAAATATAGCAGGATTCCAGTAAGCTTTTTTTCCAGTTACGGAAACAAGTTTTCTCGTTTTCCCTCCAGTCCAATTAGGCGTTTTACCGGCGGAGTAAAAGGTTGGTGCCATCATTGCCGACGCTCATGCAGATTCAATCCTGGATCCCTCTGGAGACTGCTGTAAACCAACGCTGGAGGTTCCCATGAAACCACCAGCAAAGAGCTATTTGCTTCCACAGCTGAATGTGGTTCCTGTGAAAACAAAAGTGACAAAGCTTCCTCTGCAAAGCTCAGCTCGCCGCATCAGCCGGCAACATCAGCTCTACTGCACGCCCATGAAACTTCTCATCTTGGATTTTTATTTTTTCCCTCTTAAATTGCTGTGAAACAACCCTTTCATCATGTCCATGCAGGTTCACTGAGTCGCAGCATCCCATCCAAACTATTTATCTTCTGTCTGCGAATCATATGCCATTTTATTTTCACTTGAGTCATCTTTTTTTTTTTAAAAAAAAACTTTATATGGTGCCACTTTACAATAAAAGTCATCTTGGTGCAATTTTGGGGTTATTTCACAGAAGTCCAAGAGCGAAAATGAAAATCTACAAGAAGAGAAGTTTCATGAGAGTGGAGGGAGAAAAGCTCCCACTGGAGAGCAGGACACTTGTACATGAACCTGAGTGTTAAAAACACAGTTTTGATGCGAAGCCAAGCAAATTTACATGCAAACGGGGACTTTTAAAGGTGAGGGCGAGTTTTTGCAAAACAGCTACGCATGAAAACAGGAAAGCTGCTCTCAGTTTAAAACATATAAAGATGCCAGTTACAGATAGACATTTATTTGTTTAATTAATGAAACTTTGTAGTATTGTTGCTGTAATGACTCATCATTCCTGAGCGCTGTCCTTCCTCTGACCTTCGTACAAGCACTTCCTGACAAAAAGCACAAGGCTGGGCTGAAATAATGAGGCGATTTGCTTCGAGGTGGTGTCACCTGAAAATCCTCTCTGTTGGAAAATGAAATTCATTTAGCTCTGTTGAACTTCAGGTCATTTTCACCTGATCCTGATCATTTGGAAATCACGTGATCAGCTCCAATTTCACATGATCGGATCGCAACATCACTAGTTTCAACTATGCTTAAGTTCCTTATTGTAGGCTAATCTTTAATTTTGTACATTTCCAATGCTGTCTAAAGGGTGTAAGCTACCACTACACATGTAGATACACCAGGTCTTTTTATTTAATGCATCACTCTTTACATGATTTTAATGTTTGAATGTGTCCATATATACGCCATGGTCCATGGAGAAAATTACGGATGTATCCATGTGTGAAAATGTTCCATGTAAGTTTGAGTTTGTGTAATGGCAGTAACAAATAATTCTGATTCTGAGTTCCCCATTAATTTAAACATGTTTCACCCAATTTCCAAATATTCCTTTTATTTCATGTGGAAAATTTCCAACCTTGAGAGTTCTCCATCTTTTGTATCCTAATTTCTACTAAAGTCTGCTTTTTTTGTGTGTCCGGATCTTACTTCTGTACTGTATTTTGTAATAACATGTACATTTTTCTTGTCCACCTCCCTCCCCCACCTACCCACCCTCCCCATTCTGTCTTTGCCTTCTGCAGGTATGCATAGTCCAAAAGAGGGACACAGAAAAGATGTACGCCATGAAGTACATGAACAAACAGCAGTGCATAGAGAGAGATGAGGTCCGAAACGTCTTTAGAGAGCTTGAGATCCTACAGGAAATTGAACATGTTTTTTTAGTAAATCTCTGGTGACTATCCTATGTTTTTACACTTTCAGTGTGGTCTGCTGTTGTCTGTGTGGGTCGCCTGCTTTGCCTGTTTGTGCGTTTCTTATGCTGAGCCTCGGCATAGTCCCAGTAAAAAAAGTGCATGCTTGCTCTCAAATCTGTTTCAGCCTTTAAATAGATGTCGTTTGTGTGAATATTATGTTCCTTGTGTTACGCACACGCGTTTGGCAATCACACATAAAGAAAAAAGTTAGGTTTAATTAAGGATTCCTCCAGATACTAACACCAGCTATTAACTTAAGAAATAATATGCACATGAGATGTATTTTAGGATATTAATTTTGACTGAGCTCATTTGATAATTACTGTGGTTTGAAATGACCCCACGATTCCCTCGAGCCTGATATTCAGCACAATGGAGGGTGCTCTCATTATTCAGCACTCGTTTTCAAGCGGGACACATTTCTAGATGTAATTGGGGACCCAGCATGGCATTCACGGCCTATTACACAAAGCGCTTTGCTCCCCTGTAATTAGTAGAATAGCCATGCATGTGCCAATCATCTTTAAGGAACTGTTACCAGGATATTTTGGTATTCAGACATTCCTTGATGAATCGATAATGTGCAGCGTGAGAGTGGGTAGAAAAAACTAATTCTCAACTCAGTATTTCCTGCTAGAGACGTTCTTTTTCTTGAACAAACTGGGGACATTTTAATGAGTGTACAGTCTTGGGCCTGTGTGTGTGTTTTTTTTTTAAATTATTTATTTATTTATTTTTAATTCCCTGCAGGAATATATGACTGCCAAAACCATGTGTGGTGTGTTCTAGTTTTCCATGTGCTGGGCTGCTCCACTCTCCCCCTCATACTGTGCATCCAGCACTATTTCGAGTGCCAGTTGGTGACAAACACACTGTATCATCGCAGCTATGTGGGAATTAGAAGTTTCACACCTCCTCTCTCTGCTCCTGAGATACTCCAGAAAGGGCCTTCCCATCTCACCAGGGGTTCGTAGCAACCACATATCAGCTTCCCCCTTACCAGAGACTGTTTCCAAGCTCAGCAGTTAGTCTTTTTCAAATGATGTCTTTAGTCCAAATAAGCCTGTTAGGGAACATTAATTTTGTCAAAACAACTGTAATTTACATTTGAGAATAAGAGCACAGATCATTTTAGAGATGGTGAAGTGTCACTTAAAGGAATACTGTACTTCACTTTTCTTGAAGTGGGGATATGTGAAGCACTTATGAGTACTCTTAGACAATGTCTACATTAGGGCAATTACATTTTAAAATATGAAACTTAATTTAGAGTTATGCCTAACTGCATACTGATAGAATAAGTTTGAGCCCCAAAGATAGAAAATGTGAAGTCAGCTGCAGAACTCATTGGTTTGCTCATCAAGATCAATACGCAACCTTCCATGTTTTGTTTTTATGTATACTGATATGTACTGGGAAAAGAATGAAAACATACCATGTTGTTTGATGGAACTGAAAATTATCAACCTGTAGAGGACTGAATTCAACAGATATCCCCAAAAATCAAAGAGAAAAAAAATCACACTGCAGGTTAGTCCATCATTCTGTAATTTTAAAGCAGCAGCTCAAATTGGTAGTCAGCACAGGATGGATGACGGCATCACTGACCTTCTGGACAGTCTGAGGTGCAACCTGGCAGCATCAGAAACATAATGTCGCAGAGGTGTTATGTTGAATTTAGGTAAGGTGAGCGTGGGGGCCAGTCACTGGTATTGATTCCTTCATCCCCCAGGAACTGCCTACATGTTCTCACCACATGAGGCCGGGCATTGTCGTGCACCGGAGGAACCCATGTCCCACTGAAACAGCATAAAGCCTGACAGTGGGTCCAAGGATTTCAAACTGACATGTAATAGCAGTCAGGGTGGGGGTGTCTAGTCTGTAGGGATCTATGCATCCCTCCATAGATATGCCTCCCCAGACCGTCTCTGACCCAACATCAAACTGGTCATGCTGAACAATATTACAGGTGCATAAAGTTCTCCATGGCTTCTCCAGAACTTTTTACTAGAGGATGTTGTCCCTCAGGCCACGTTCATGAAATCTATTTCTGACTGGCCAGAGACACTCCCACCAGTGGCCTACTGGGGGTCATTTTGTAGGGCTCTAGCAATGTTCCTCCTTGCATAAAAGAAAGGATATTGATCCTTCTGATGAGTTGAAGAGCTTCTGCAGTCCATCTTTGTCTCCTGGAATCTCCTCCTTGCTCTTTAGAGTGTTGCAGGGAGACACAGCAAACCTTGCAATGGGGCGTATTGATGAGTTATCCTGGAAGAGGTGGACTGACTGTGCAAGTATGTAGGTTCCAGGTATCACCTCATGCTGACGGCAGGGACAATGACAGCAGCGAAATACAAACGTAGTGAAAAAATCAGAATAGAGGAGAAAGGAAAAAAGCATTGAACTGGTCTTCCACATGTAAAAACCATTCCTGTCATCTCGTTGTTGCTCTTTTCGTGCACCTTTTGTTAATTTCATTAACACCAAAGCAGCTGAAACTGATTAACGGCCCCTTCTCATTGTGAACTGACCAGATCAATATCCCAGAGATTTAACTGACTTGATGCTTTACTCTGATTAAAAAGTGTCCCATGCCCAGTGAGCATGGATGTCTGTGTGATACATGTTTATAACAGTGTAATGTAGATGGAGATCTTCCCTGACACTAGTGTGGACACAGGTTGATGATACAGTCCATAGTGGATGTAGCCTTGGTGTTTTACCAGCAGAAGACAGCAAATTTTCAGAGTTAGTTTTAGACACTAACACTCATAATATTTCACAAAAGCCCACCTCAAAATTAAAGCAAACAAAACATTTACTCTGCACTTTAAAGGTCTTATATTTTGTTTTTCCTTACTTTTAAAGGTTCAGAATTCACTTAAACAGATATAAACAGATTTAAGGCCATCTAGCTCTAATTTGAGGAGGTGCATGATTGATTAAGCAATAAATAAAATGTTTGAAAGAACCAGGACAGAAGAAAATAATTCAATTCTTTTCTTTTTGACAATTATGGTGGTGAATCAATATGAATAGGCATGAAAATATAAGCTGTCTTTTAATGTTCCTTAAATAATCTTTAAAACGTGCTCCTTGAGTGTCTTTGTTTCAAGCTAATGCCAACCATTTATTTGGTTTGGCCATCAGGATCCCTCCCTGATGCTCCAAACTGAAAGTGCTTTGACCATTGTCTGCTGCAGATAAACCCACTTTCACTTGATAAGATATTAAGCCCGACTTGTAAGTTGCCAAGCTCACCAAATGAATGGTCAGCTGTGTCTACTTGGCAATCTGTTGCTGTGTGTGAAGGACTCAAAGAAGCATTTAAGAAACTTGTTAGAGCCTTGCTGAGTCGTTGCTGATGGACAGTGTCTACTACATGTCAAGAGCCATCACGTGAGTCTCACAACCATTTAGTGAGGTCACCATGATGAGGAGAGACCTGATAGGAGACCCGTGAAGCAAGGAACAGATGCTGCAAACATTCACTAAGATACAACATGCATTATCTCAACAAAAGAAGGCATTATAAAAAGATTTATAAAATATTTTTGTACAGTTAGGCACCACAAAACATTTTCTTTCACAAAATTTTAACTCTCTCTGCAGCACAGACAGTTCCAGTGTTCGCTTACACTAATCCAAGCTTTTACCGGTGTTCTTTGTATTTTTTTTTTTTTTATCAGTTTGACAATTGTTTTTTTTTTCCTTAGTCTATTTTCATAGAAACAACTCCTGCTTTACATGTGGTATGCTGACAAAACATGGTTTGGAGACCAGTTGGATGTGTGGAGACTTTGTCAGATTGTTTACTGTGTGAACCCCACTAGTAGATTAGTCACACTGTGTGAACGCCACAATGACTACAAGAAAGCAAGTACTCAGAATAGCACATCAATCTGCCAATGCAAACAGTCACAAAGCATGAAGGTGGTCTACAGTGCAGACTATTGTCAAGTACTTCACACAACCTACCATTCAAAAAGAAAAGATTCTCATCATACAGTTTACATCAACTTTAATAACTGTAAGAAGTCATGGTTGATAATGCAGATCTTTACTTATCACATCTCTCTGTCCAGCCTTTCTGGAGGTGCTCCCTTGACTTTCCTCTCTGGCTGGCTAAGTAAAGATAAAACTCTGACGGTAACAAGTATTAATACTAGCACTACCCTGAATACCATTTTATGAGCTCTGGATCTCCTAAGGGGATCATGGGGGAACTTTGTTGGAAAAAATTAACGACAGGGAAAGAGTCCAGATATTTGCCTACTTGTGATAAAGAGTGCCACACAGCTGAAGTCTTGTGGACGCTAGAAATTAACCAAAGCATGACTGTAGTGGGTCAGGCCTCTGACTTTTGTAGTTGGGTGTTTATGACATAAGAAGAAGACAAAAGAAACAAGTCTGGATCATAGACCAAAACCTGAATGTCCACCAAACAAACAACTATCTGAATAACTAAGAATTAAAAAATATTGCAATACTCTGGTTTTTGTTGAAACTCCCCTACGTCTGGCCTCTTCACTTACAGTTAAACACTAGTACTTACACGATCTACAGCGGATGAGTTGTATTTCCCAATGTCTGGCATCTTTCTTATTTGAAAAGAACAGATGTTTGAGATATCTGCTTTCAGATATTCTGGAGACATAACATGACATAGTTATAGTTATGTCATGTTATGTCTCCCTCCATCCCTCCATCATTCGGAACCATATAGGGTGTTTGGGTTTGTTTCCAATGCATATTTTGGATTTGGGATAAATTGAACCATTTCCCCGAAATCAGAAACTCTAATAAATCATAGATCTCATGTTAACATTTGATCAAGAAATTATCAAAATACCTCAGGGGTTTGAAGAAGAAAAAGAAAACCTTTATTTGTGCTGCAGTGGGGGAATTGTATTTTTGCAACAGGAAAGAACAAGAGCAGATGTGATGCAGCAAGACAAAACAAACAAACAAACAAAAAAAAAAATTAAGATGAACAAGAAAAAAAAATCCCCCCCTGCCCCCAAATAGATAAAAGTGTCAAAAAGTACCCATGTGTATCAAGTATTTGAATATGATTAAGTATGTGGCTATGAGTATGTAAAAAAATCACTCACATGTTGCAACAGTGTGCAGACACAAATTCCAGTCAGTAAGTAAAGTGCATATTGCACTTGTGATGAGTCACATCATCACACAGTAGTGATGACTGCAGCAGATGGAGGATGGATATATGAACACAACTAACAGAGGTCATCGTAGAGCTGGACAGCAGCACTTTGTTTGCACTTTTTGCTAAAGCTGTTATTGTTTGAGTGACAAATGATTTGGGGGGGATTGTTCCAGTTTGTATCTGACCCTTGAGAAAAGCATAAGGAATCTGTCAAAAAAAAAAAAAGGCACATTGTGAACATGCTGTTAGACTGTGCAGGAAAAGAGATCTGTCAGGTAGAACCAGATGTGTTGTCATCCTCAGATGCAGCTGTTGGTGTGTGAGGACTTGAGCAGCTGTGTTGAATCCCCAGACTTGTCCCAGTCTACTAGAGGGAGCCATAAAACACTATTTGTGATTAAAAAAGATGATTAAAAAATATCATTAGCTATTTCTGCCACAGTTTATGGGGCACTTTGTGACCATCTGTGCACCACAGGATTGTTATGTGTCACACCTGTGTGCATCGCATTAACCGTCTGCTTCATTTAGCTGTTGTTTGCGACAGTATCCCAACCAGACTAGTAATGAAGCAGGACTGATGAGCACTTTTCTTCTTTTTCCCATTGTCTGCATTGCTGTATAACAACAAGGAAAGTAATTGGTTCACTGTTTCCCAAACCCTGGGAGACCTGACAGTTGCCTTATCCATCGGCTTCTCAAATAGAACGTTATGATTTCTGGCACTTGGCATTTGAGTTTCCAGTACATTATTAATGGATGCGCAACACACCAGCTGGGGTTTTTGAGAACTGCCAATTCTTAAAAGCAAACAATAAAAAAGATGCAACTCATGAGAAATGCCAGGTTTGATAAAGCTTCACAGGAGTGTTTTTATTGAAAGAGTGCCAGAAGGGAGCCGAAGAGACAGTCGGGCAACGTCAGAGAGAGTATAGTTGAAGTTATGATTGCCACAATCACAGAAAATGTAAAAGGGGAGCTTGGAGGTGGGATGAGGGGTGGGGGTGACATTGATTTTTTTTTAGTCAAATAAAAGATGTGCAGACTAAGAGGATTTGTAAGATATCCTCCAGCTCATAGCTACCCACACGCAGCCTCACTTTGTGTCTGGGAATGAGGTTCCGCTTTCATTGAGTCATCCTCATTTCTGCTGCGCTTCTGAAGCGCCATCTTCAGAAGAAATGCATTTGGAAGCAGTCCTGCGGAAGCCCACACTGAATCCCATCAGCTGGGTAAAGGCCGCCTTAAGCTTGCTGGATGTTAAGACTGCAACCCACAGTAATTGCCGTGACCGTTCCCTCACCACACAGAAGCCTTGTGTAGGAGTCGAGGATACTCCGAATGGATTACTTCAGAGGAGGAAAAAATTAACTATCATCTGCTGCACACACACCAAATCCACACAAATCCTGAGAAGAATTTACAACACAAGAGAAGACACCAAGTTTGTCTTTCCCTTGATAATGTTCAAAGCCCTAAAGTGCAAGGGTCGATTCCTCCCAACCAGAAACAGAGAATAATCAGGAACAGCATAACAATGAGTTTGATCCCCTGCTCAGGGGTATGTAGTAACAAAAGCAAGACTTCACCTGAAGAATTACCTCTCAACAAATTACTCTGAAGAAGCATCACTCGTTGTCCCTAAGGGTCTAAAGACACATCAGTGAATCATGACCAAATGGGCTGTACCATCAAGTTGCAGAACAACAAGGGTTGATAGGGTTGTTGCAAAGCTTACGTAGTCCCTTGAGGTAGCCTTAATGAATATCCAAGGTTTGAAAAAAGGGGTAAGTGAACTGGAGTGGGTGTGGAGGGCCTTCCTAACACTGCCTCTATCCTCATGATAGTCAGAGAGCAAGTGGAGGTAGCGGCGAGGATGGATGTTCCCTATCCTGTTCAGCCTCCATTAGGAATATTGATTTAAGGCCTGGATGGAACAAGGCCTTGGGAGATTGTGGAACAAATCAGTCAGCAGTTTTAACAAGCCTCGTAATGGGTTAGGGGCCACACGGATGGATAGGTAGATGGATGATAGATGATAGATCTTTCTGTGGTCTGTTAGAAATGAGCTCCACTGTTTTTGTAGTGAGTCATGCAGAGACCGAGTTGTGTTGTCCATGAAGGAACACAGTTTGTATGGTGATCTCCTCTCACCAGGCTCTGAACAGTGATAGTTTTGTGAATGACTTTCTTGACTTAATTGTAGATGGGATTCGCCACCTTCAAATCGTTGAAGATCTCTAGCATCTTGGTGCACCCACTGGTCTGGGCATACATTTGAGTGTATTCTTCCAAATAATTGAGCTTGACAGCTAAGAACTTGCACTCAACAGCTCCAGCTTTCTCATCTAAGACATTTATTGGCTGAGCTCTTCTCATCCTCCTTAAATTGACCTGTATTGCTTTTGACAGTTAGGAACAGATGAGTCCGTGATACACCCTACTCATACCCATCTTGATTACTCCTGATAACAGTCCCTTGAAGGTGGAGTAAGTGATCATTTCAAGAAGCATTTTCATTTTTTTTATTATGTTTTATTCATCTGTGGAAACTGGAGGCCCCACTAAAAAAGAAAAAAAAACCTCCCAAAGATTTGTTTGCCCCAATCAACCATAGTTTCTGCTTGTTTCTGTGGTAATTACATGAACTCATTTCATGCATGGCAGATGTTGTAGGAAAGTGGTTACTGCCAACCACATTCATTGCATTAATTGTCGTTAGTGCTAGCAAGTTGGAAGTTTGTATAATTAACAAGCTCTGTAGCTGTGAACATATCAGAAAACGATGAGGGTCAAACAAGAAAAACCCCATTTTGTTGACAGGTATGACAGAAAAAGAATGGATGCTGAAATAAGTTAAACAAGAGCTAACATAGGAGTGGTATTTTCTTGATGGGTACAGGTGAAAGGACCAAAGTTTGATGCTATGATAGATGTATTTCTGTTGAACAGGTAATTATGATTTTACCTTTTGACATATTTCATGTGGTTCAGATGGTGTGTTGCCTGGTGATTTGGACAGAACTTAAGGAAAACCCTGTGCATCCTTGTCTTGCAGTAGCCCGACCTCTTATTTTCTAACATATCTTAGATCGTTTCACACATGTAATGGAGTTTTAGCAGCATTTGGTTTTTAGATGAAGGTCAGAAGGAAGAGGCCGAGCATTTAGTGGTATAGTTTCTAAACTCATCTCATCCTTGGATATTTTCCAGGTATTACATACTGTTTTGCAGCTCTGTTTTTCTTACGTCAGGGATGCAGCAAATGCAGCACAATGTGAAGATGTAAAGATTCTACTCTGATCGACTTTTGTAGTGTCACAACACCCTGAATGTCTGAACAGCCCACTGAAGGATATATTTTTAAAAGAGAAGCCGCCTATAGGAAATGATGGGGTTGTCTCACGTCAGAGATTTTTGGCCATCATGTTAGACACACTAATAAATGCTCTTGAACACAGAAAGTACATTTTTCCACAAGTCCCCTTTAAAACTTTCTCTAAAACAACTCTATACACCACTTAAAAAGAGGAACTTTTTTGTAGGACATAGTTTCTAGGTGCACTGTGTGAAAACAGGCCATTGAAGGTACTGTATCGTAAGGTGACTGGTTGGAGGCTGCAGGGAGGAGAAGCAGTGCTCAGTCACACCATTGTTGAAGGAATCCTCAGAGGAGGATGCGAGTGTCTTGTGATCGAGTCACGCTGCCGGCTCCAGCCAGTCATCCACTTTATGTAGGCCACTGAAACTTTGCAGACAGCTCGAGTCAACAGAATCACAAGCTCATGGTCCTCTCTTCCGTTTTCCTCAAAACTGTTTCTCCTCTTCGGATGTCCTCCTATTTCCCTCTCTGTTCCCTGCCTCCCAGTGCTCATTTGTCATTGTGGCCTGATTATTTCAGCCTGCTCCTTGCGCTCCTTCCAGCTGGCTAACTCTCCTCTTTCGTTGGTGCGACCGTCCAGTCCTGGTCTTTCTGAACGGTCTGCTTGTGGTTATGAACAGTAACAGCTTTTCCCTGACCCCAAATAACGGCCAGTTATTCATCCGTACTCCTTTGTGCTCAGTGTGAAGTACCACTCAATAAATCGTGATCATTGCAAGTGCAGGGCACACATAAAACAAGATTAGTGGCTGAACATTACTTTAAACCATTTCATCATGCCAGTGTGGGATAGAGGCTTGAAAACTGTTAGAGCGTCATTATCTTTGATTCTGCTGTACTTTTTCACACATAAGCCATAATAGCTTTACAAGGTGGCAGCATGACACTGCTCAAGCTGTAGCCTGATGTTCTTCAAACCATTTGGCCAAAGTTAGGATAACTAAGAGGATGCCATTTCTGTTTCTGAAAATATTTAGATGTAATATTTCTGCTTTAGGCCTGGGAAGAAAGTATTTTGGGGGAAAGTGTTACAAAGACTGGCCTCCTTTCAATCCTCTTCACTCTGTACACCTCAGACTTCCAATCGGAGGTGTAAAGACATTTGTTGAAAAGAGAGCTTTCTGCTGTCTCTCGTTGGTATTTTAATCAAAACATCTCTTAGACATTTCATTAAAAACTCAGGAAAGTGTTCCTACGTTTTAGAAATAGGTAGATATGTCTTCTTTACGAGCAGCATCTGATTATGAAGGTATTCCTCTGATGCTTTCCCAAGCAAAGACCCATAGCATTTATTCATCTATGTGCTATACCCACATCAGTCCTGTTCAGGGTGACGGGGGACTGTCAGAGCTTATATCTGCTGTCCATCCTTGTTAAAGGCAGGATTACACCCTGCACAAGTTGCCTGTGACCCATATTATTCTGGATCTATTTTACTTTTTATGTCAAAGCTGAGGAGCACCTTAGAGTTGTCCTTGAAGCTCCTGGAGAAAGTAATGAGCAAAAGGAGGAAGGAAGTGGAAACAAGGGCAGATAAACTCCTATGTGTTGTTAGTCTGGAAAAGTAATAAAAGTGGTTGCATTGAAAAAGATGCTAAAACCCTGCATATTTTTTCATTTGTGCGCACATACCTTAAAGGCAGGGTAAGGACTTTCTGGACCATAGCACATTTGAAACAAAACACAACAAGCTACTGTAGCTCCTCTCTCTGCCTTCGTTGTAGGATGCAGGAAAAGAGTGAATGGAGGTAGACACAGGAGAAGCTTCCTTGCTCGCCGTTGAAACAAGCATGAGAACAACCGTCGAGCAGTCCGCAACAGTAGCACACCAGCTAAAAAATGACATACACACACACACACACACACACACATATATATATATATATATATATATATATATATATATATATATATATATA
>JAOWBL010000007.1:265682-289788 GCA_028564865.1 Zenarchopterus dispar | reverse complement strand
CATCCATCCATCCATCCATCCATCCATCCATCCATCCATCCATCCATCCATCCATCCATCCATCCATCCATCCAGATGATGAACTCTTATGAGTCCTATAAATCACAGATGAAGACATGTCTCTGTTTTTGGCCTTACGGTGTTTCTCCTTGTTGCTTGCTTTAAATGTTGGTTTTATTTGTTTCTCTATTTTTTTACATACTTGTGTTGTTAACACTAAAGAAACTCCATAAAACCATTCTGACTGAGCGCTGCTCCAGCATCGCCAAATCTAACACTGTTAAAGTCCTCCATCTAACAGATCATAACACTTCACTTCAAAAGGAATATGGATGCAAATGGATGCACATTATAACTGAGTTTATTACATTTTTTATAAATCACTGAGTAAACTGATTCTGACACCGCTGCCTGGACACAGATGGTCTTTGCTGGAAAGAGGAGCAACATGAGAGGAATGAAGGGATACAGAGGGGAGATCAGGGTACAGATTGAGATAAAGATTCACAGGAGGATGGTGCAGTTTCTGAGGAGGAAATTTTTCTGGAGCGAAAACGAATGAGTCGATGCCCTCAAGGCAAATGAGGGGAAAAGAAAACTGCAGGAAATCGGAGAAATAGAAAGAGAGCAAGTGGTGGAGAAAAGAGACATAACTGTGTGTGTGTGTGTGTGTGTGTAATATTCATCTAAACAAGAAATTAAACTGGTACAGAGACAATCTTATATTCCCACAGGTGAAGATGGGGCGTTTGGACGTGACAATTCTCTTTTTCTCACATGGCGATAAATGTGCTCAAGATTTTCCTTCACCCAAGACTAATTTTCTCCAGAGTAATTGTCTATTTTAATCTGGTTTGTGTCAACATGTTGTCACAAGAGCAAATTAAACTTTGCTAGAAACAAATTAAATGATTCTGGGATTGGATTTTTTTCATTTTAAGATGAGATTTGTAAGGTGTGAGTGTGTGCTCTCTCTCTGCCTGAATGACAGAGTTGCTTCCTTCTGCTCTGCTGCTCATGGATTTACATCACCTGGACTCCACCAAGCCAGACCTAACAGTCTTTTAAGACTTTTTGAAGGCATTCAAAGGTCCTTCAGGTGAAAACACCATCCTCCTGTGATCACAAACGTTAAACTTTTGTGTGGTCTAAGGTAAAAAAAATGACCCATCTCCACTACGTCTCTAAAATTAAGCAAATTAATTGCATTTTTAAAGTCAAACTGATGGGAAATAAGTTGTTTCTTCATGCAAAATACAGTCTTTATGAATTTCTGAGTTTTCACTCTTCACAGCGTAGAAAGACTGAAATTAGTGGACATCACTCGTTTTTATTGCAAAACGCATGCTACACTTGTTTATTCTAGAGGTTTAATATCATTAACGTTATTATCATTTATTAATGTTGCTGTTGGTTCTAAATGCTCGGGGTAACTGCAGATTTGCCATCTTTAGGACCTCAAACATGAGGATATTCGTATGACGTCAGTATTACAGTACTATACTGGTGGAACATGTATGCGTGTGTGCATGTTATGTTTCTGTGTGTGTGAGTGTGTGTCAGCATGTAAGTTACCGTCAGTTACACAACCTGACCAGAATAATAATGAAAAAAATAAGCTTTTCATACGCTTGTATGAACATGTTTTTTTACTTTTAGTCAGAACTTGACCAAAATAAAACCTAACAAAATTGACCAAATCTCTCACACTTGAACTTGTGTGCGTGGTAAGTTCATGTCGTCACTATCAGACTCAGTGGAGAAAGATCTGTGGTGCTCCCGTGGGGCTTCGTTAAGTACATTTCAAACATTAAACCTCACTTTTTTTTTCTTTTTTTTTTTTTTTTTGGTGTATTTCAAAGTGATCCATTCACAGAAACACAGTAAACAAGCAAACAGGTAAGCGCAGCTACAAATGTGTTTAGGTAGGTTAGTTGTCGTTAACTTCACAACTAACACAGAGTCTTGTTAAAACTAACCCGAAGACTTGCAACCATTAAACGTGAGCCCCAACAACTCGCATGACATACAGATGAAAGTTGTAGTTTTGCTTAGATAAATCTGGAGCGCTCAGTCTCGGTTTCTTCATCCGTGTCTGTATGTGCTTGTGTTTTTGTGGTGTATGACTCAGTCTGACTGTGATTCTTACTGCCGGGGCATAAATGACCTCAAGACGACCTTTGTAGCCTGTTAGTGTACAGCTGTGATGGAAATATGAGTAAAGGAGATGTTTAATTTTTCCAAGGTTGGGGGTCAGTTTAGAAAAAGTCACCAAATTTCAAGATGAGAAAATGTTATTTAGAGGTGTTTTCTGATGTGAAACATGGTGGACAGATCTTTTTTTCTCACCCGAAAATGGCAGGAGGATTAAAGCAGAGGAAAAGACACCTGAAGCACAAGGGAAGACAACTCTATCTGTTCTGTATTTTGCTTATAAAGAATAAGTGACCACAGTCATGTGCATGGTCATTTTTCTTCACTGGTTCAGCAATTTGAATTCAGAGCGGATTGTTTGATTGACATGTCTTTCTTTTAGGCACTGTAAGTACCTGAAACAACTAAAATCCACGTAAATGCATCAGTAAGGACTAAAATGAATGATCTGCTTCTGGTTGAAGTCCAGCAGAGACCACAGACTGTGTAAGAAGAACTGAAAAAGCAGTTGCATCACTCTTAAGTTTTCTGCTTTTGAAACCTCTTTCCTCCTCATGCTGCCATGTTGTAAATGGACCCAAGATCAGACCGAGAACACAATCGCATTATTTCAGCTATTTTAGTTTGGCAGGCTTAGCTCATACTAACCTAAGCTCTGACAGGATTCATTTCGGATGTGAATGGTTAATTGGTCCCACTTTGTGAACTTGGAAGGGACCTGAAATAATCCAAGGTAAAAGTTTCTCTGCTGAAGAATCCGGGTGCTGCTCGAGGTAGGAGCTGATGACTAGAGATAGTCCAGCTGGTGTTCTCTGAATAGTCTGGGTTTAAAATGGCTGCTTCAGCTGCTTTTCACCACCTTCAAACCTGCAAGGTCGACACAAAAGTGGTACCACAATCTTTTAGTACAGTTAACAGCACAGCTGTTGTAATACACTTGTCGTTCAGTTGCCATGGATGTTAAACCAGACCGTGGAGACCGAAAACATTATATCTAACAGCCTGTAAATATGGTTAATTCTGCTTTAAAATTGGTCTTCAGTGGAGATTGATTCACCTAAATAAAACCCAGAGTCTTGTCTTCTAAACTCAACCAATAACACCAGATGTTGCTCCTTAGTAGCAACATGTAACAGATTTAGCCAATGTTTTAAGGTGGATCCCCATTGTCTTAATATACAAGTAAATGAATATTCTTGAGTAAACAAACAGAAAAAGAGCGTTAGATTCTGAACTAATAACTTGTTCTGTTTGAGTCACTTTGTCATCATAGCAGTACGTCAGCACACCATCATCATTCAGCCAACGTCACACCAATAAACCCAACTTCTGCCGGCACATTAAGCCCAGAAGCATCTGCTAGATGGATCAACGACAGTGTAGAAGACACTCCCAATGAGTTTTTCTTTCTTTCTTTTTTACAAGGTGAAAGGGAACTCAAATGACTTGTATGCCTCATTAGATTAACATTGGAACTGAATCTGTGGACTCAAAATGTCTTTGTTTTTTATATTGGAGAAAATCCTTACACTCGATGCTGAACATATGACTAATATTGTGACTCAGTTAGAGCGCGGTGTAAATGGTGAAGACATTGCTCAAAGACATTGCGAACCGAAAAGATTAAAGAGATGGAAATGAGAGTGGCCCAAAGTCTACACTTCCTGTACAACAGCTTCCTTTTCTTTCTAGCGGAGGAGAGTATTTGATGTATGGAGCTGCACTTTCTGTTATCAGCCGTTCAAGGTGAACATATGATGAGGGATGGGTTTTGTCTGAAGACAGCTGAACGCTGCTTTGTTCAAAGACACACTTACTGTTTAACTTTGATGTGTTTTTCAAGGGTTATGATGGGCAAGCGAACCTTCTGAGGTGGACGCCACCTCTCGCCTGCCTGCAGGTGGAAAGGTACTCAACGCCTTTGATATTACCTACATTTTTTTGCAGAAAGCTACTTGACAACCACCGATATTTAAAAATGACGTGGGACATGATAAAAGGAGCAACATACTGAAAAGCTCTTAGTGAAAGGAACAGCCTTCAGCTCTTCTCCAGTTAGCACTAATTAACAAAAGTGTCGTTTCTGTCAGGAAAACCGTGACAAGAACACAAGCGAGGGAAGCTTTCTCTGCTCCTCTAGTTTCCTTTACTTGGCTTGATGCATTTTAGCCACAAAACTACAACCAAAAACACCACCATGTTGCACTGAACAGGAGGAGCACAAAAAACTCATTTTCCTGTTAAAATATCAGTTTCAGCTCAGTTTGAAGGAATATTTGCTTACTTTTAGTTGTAGCAGTTCGCCACCCCCGCTATCGATGAAAGTGAGCCAAAGTAGAACAACAGGATGTTGTTTTACATCACTGTGTCTCACAGCGACATCGATGAAGGTAGCTCACAGAGCTACAGTGGACATCGTGGCACAGGCGAGTAACTCAAGAAAGTAATAATGAAACAAAAAAAAATGAGAGAATAACTTGGCAAGAGACCAAAAAACAGAGTACTAACCCTGTATGGGTATGTCCTCCACCCAAACAATTAAAAATAGCACCAACTCCTTGGTGTCACTTATTTGCTGACTCACTGTCCTTGATGCTCCAAATGGTCAAGTATTTGTAAAAACTTTATTTCAGCTTTACTTTCATGTTATAGCAGCTGGAAATATTTCAATAAATGCTTCAGCGGTAAATGATTGACACTGATATAAATCTGCACATCCTGCTTAACCCGCTAACGAACTAAGTGAGTTGAATTATTCATCAGCGTTTAAAGTCGAGAGTGTGTTGAAGGCCAAAGCTGACATGCTGCTTCGTTACGAACCTGCATGGAAGATTATTAAAGCTAAAGCTTGCATATCTAAGATTATTATATTCCCTATATTCATTCGCTGCTTTGCAAGCAGCCAGTCCCAAAACACTCCCTCACTGGCCGTCAATGTCAAGCGTGAATGTCAGATAAAAACAAACCAGGCTCCAGTTCTTATTTTAAGCTTCCAGTAGAGATCCTTTCCAGCTTGCTGAAGTATGGCTGAAGGAAAAGTCCCCCAGCTGAAAAGACGGGAGGTTCACACCAACACTGGAGCACCTTTAGTTGAAGAAAAGAGTCCACAAGTAAAGAAATCTGCTGATGGAGGGAGATCATTTTATTTTTAAAACATCCCTCTCCTCTGACTGATGTTACGCCCTCTCTTCTCATCCTCTCAGCTTTGAAGATTTCCCCCTCGGTATACTTTGGATCAAACAAGGACATGCATCAAAAATACAATTCCTCATCTGTAGTCACAAATGACATCGACTTTTGGAAACAAATATGGAAATTAAACAAAATGCACAGAAAGGTATATATATCATCTCTCCAGTGAAGTCCACAACCTGGTTTTTGTTGACTTTTTTTTCTTGTTCTGGAATCAGATTTCTCTCTTCAGTAGGTATGAGATCCATGGTCACAGGTGGAGTTGTCAGATGCTTGCTGTCAATTTACAGGATGTGGTGCAGATCTCTACACATCACACACACATGGACACACAGAATAAATTTATTCTTTACCAATCTCAGTGAGAGCCTACCCGTCCAGGCTGCACGTCCACAGTGCCAGTCACAAGAAACCTTCTTTATGACAATATTAGTTTTAATTCCTATTTGTAGTACTTTCACTTCCTTTTTCTCCATTTTCACAAAACATCCAGATATATTACTCTGTAGATGTTTCAAAACCTTCATCAGTCTGTTTTCATTAAGAGCCCACTGAAAATATGATCAAATCTGGACTTTGAAACATAAGATATTTCCCTAGCAAGTCATTATTATTGAACCACTTTATCATTAACTACAACATAAACGTATTTGAATTAATCTACGCTTCCTACGCAGAGAAGAGCAAGTGGCAGCCATCACTATCTCAACTACTCCACTGAATGCAAATATTTCACTAAACACAAAAGCATTCACACATATTTTGAAACCCTCATTCTTTGTTTTTATCCAAGATTTCTAAGAAGGTCTCCACACTTCTGCAACAAATCAGGCTTCATCTTTTACGTTTGCAGTCTGAGTGAGGAATCGTGGTCACGTCTCGTGTGATCATGTGACCCAGAAATGTCATTTACTGTTATAAAACTGTTATTTCCATTTTATCAGAAAAATAGGAACACATACAAATGGAGTTTTTGTTACAGGAAACAACACATCACATGTGTATTTTTTTTTAAGAGCTACTCATCAGTTTGATTTTTTTTCTCTTTTTTTTTACCATACGTGATGCCTTATTTGTCAACATTTTCTATTTTAAACATCATTCTTTATATTTGAATTTAATCTCGCGTCTTTGACCTTTGTTCCATTAGCTTTAGTTTTCCGTTTATTGGATGAGAGAAAAGATTTCTGTATCAATCACGTTCGAGGGCAAGATCTGGCTTTTAAAAAAAAATCCATTACGTTTGGTATCGATCCAGGGGAGCTGGCATCAGATTCAAGGAACTATTGTCATTTCAGTTTTCTGACTCCTCGTATATGAGCACTGTGGCAGTTCCCCAAAAAGCTGGGCCAACTAGATTTTCCCCTTGACTCACCTTTCCTGCAGCTAATACAACTCTAATGATTGATACTTCAGCGTTAGTGTGTAGAGGAAGGCCTGATTTAGACGCTTATTTTCACTCTGTCTCTCCTTTCATTTTGTCAGCGTTAATGGCTATAATCAGGGCTTCTAAACCATCATGTGCGCTGGATCTCATCACAGCTCCAGTGGAAGAGGATGATCAGCTCCTTATCAGCCCCGTTCTACTTGATCCTGTCTCTAATTTTTAAGTTAGCTGTATTTAGTTTTTAATTATATTAATATAGTTGGTGTTATTTCTGTGTTCTGTTTCGTGATTAAACCTTTTTTTTTTTTTTTTAAAAAGTCTGCTCCTGAAACTGATGCTTTACATAATTCCAGATCTGCAACTTATCTTCTTTTTTATCTTAAAAGCCTTTTTAAAAAGCTGTCTTGCAGCTCATTGTCCATTTGCAGAATAATGGTTTATATGAAGCGTTTCAGTCTTGATTTGGACAACACCCAACTGAATCTATTGTAGTTACGAGTGGTGTCTTTATCATTTATTTCTCCTCATCTGAGAAACTGTTGACCACAACATTTTACAACAAACACTCGAGTGTAAATTTGGTGTCAAGGCCACTAATTTGGACATGTTTAACATATTCAGATTCAGTTCAACAATACTTTATTAATCTGTAGTGGTCTTCATTGCAGCAGATCTGAAGAAGCCTCCGACTGAATCACTTAGTGAAGAAATGTCAATCAAATCACCAGGGTCTTCTTCGTTTTATGAAGTATCTTCCTTCCAGAAGCTCCAGAACAGAGCCAAGCTTTATCCCTTTGTTCAGCTGGCTCTGATGCTGCTCCCCAACAGATGACTGCAGATGATATTGCACTCTCCACAACAGACTTCTAGAAGATGTTCAACATCTTGCTGCAAGTACAGAAGAACCTAAGCTTTCTTGAGAAGTAAAGTCTTCTCTGTCTTTTCTTATAAACAGCATCAGTGTTGTAACTTCACTCCATTCTGTTGTCCAGGTGAACACCAAGGTATTTATTCTTCTCCACCACCTCCACTTCTTCTCCCTTGATGGAAAGAACAATTTGACTTAACCCTGGTTCTCCTAAAATCCATAATTGTCTCCTTCGTCTTGTTTGTATTCGAGATGAGATGGCTGGCCCCACACCATGCCACAAAACAGTCCACCAGTTCTCTGTCCTCAGTCTCGTGTCCATCACTGGTACACAATCTGGAAGTCTGAGGTGTACAGCGTGAGGAGGAATGGTTAGAGCACAGCTCCCTGTGGTGCTCCTGTGCTGTTGACCATCTGGTCAGACACACAGCCACTCAGTCCCTCAAACTGTAGTCTGTTTGTCTGCTAGTCAGAAATCCAAGTGATTGTGGAAGCATTTATTTGTGGCTTCTGGAGTTTCTTAGCTAGTAATGCAGGCTGGATGGTGTTAAATGTCCTGGAACATGATCCTCACCGTGCAGATGACTGGGTTCATTGAAGCAGGTGTACGATGGTGTCCTCAACTCCAACCACATGACGATGAGCAAACGGCGGTAGGTCCTGGAAGAGGCTTGTTTGCTTACTCAGTTGGGCCAATGAAAGTCTCTCCGGGACTTCCATGTTGTGGGATGTTAGGCGTATGGAAGGAGACAGTGATGGAGCAGCAGCAAGATCCATGACTGAGGTGGAAGATGACACAGCTGAGGTGTGACAGGGAAGCTGTGGGTCAAGGCAGGATGGGAGGTCTGTTTGGCTTTTTCATGCCTGACCACACATCTCTTATGTCGTTCCACTGGAGCTTGTGCTCCTGCTTCTTCCTGAACACCTCCTTGTATCATCAACAAATGCACATTAGTTACCTATATGGTGGATTCAAACTTGTTTATAAAAATAATTCGTCCTCTACACATACCAGGGTTAGTTTGGACCAATTTTATTCTCTTTGTTGACGTTCATTTCCATTGTAATGCTAACGACAAAAGCTTCATGGATCTATGGAAGCTTCATGGATCATCTAGAAACAAATCAGTCACTGAAGCTCCAGGTTTTACTCAGTTATTTGTCTTAACCCAAAAACCTCAAAGATTCATTCTCCAATCATGTACTTATTCTGGATGGCATCAAGTACCGCTCTGAGAAACATCATAGTCTGATCACTGACCCAGATTTGTCTTTAAATTCTTATATAAAATAGGCTCCTCGAGCTAGAGTCTTTCATCTGTGTAATATTATCAAAATTTGATAATCCTTTCCTAAAGTGACAAACAAATATACCTTTCCGTGCATAAATGCACTTTCTTTTTTATTCTACATTTTGTTTTATTTTCATGATTGCTTCCAAACGTCTCCCTTACTTGTGACTTTTTATTCACTTGACATAATATGTTTTTATTGCAAGTATTTTCTGTTCTGCATGAATGATATGCATGAATGACCAATATACAAAGAGTAATGAAATGGGAAATGTTATATAAAGAAAAACTGGCCAAAATCTCATAAGAGACTGTGTTTTTGCTTGTGGTATTTCTCCCAGAGTGAAGGAGTTTCGATAGTTGTGTTTAACTGGTGAATGCTTTAAACCAAATTTACTTTCACATTGTCAGTGATGGTAGCAGTCAGCTGGCTAAATTTATTAGCAGTTGTTGGATTTCCCAAGAGCTGGAGGGGACTGAGCATCCTGAAATAAATGCCAGCACCTCAAATATATATACACAAATATACTTTATTTTTTTGGCAAGTTAGTGTCAGGGATGTCAAGAAGGAGAACCAAGTTATCTGGTTTCCTTGTTTTCATTTCATTCAGAGGCCCCAGCCACACACACAAGGGCTACACATATTTATTTCCTTTATCTTCTTAGACTGCACAGAAAAATAAAAAGAAATATAGAAGTCACATAGCGTTTATTTTTCACCCGCGAGCCTGGCTGGGAGTGAGGAGAGAAGTTGTGAAGGTGATGTTTCCACTTGGAAGGTGGTGTCAGTGACGCACATTTCCCTTCAGTTTATTTATATTTCACCATTTCACATCAAAACCCATCCCAGGACGCTTTACAGAGAGAGGAAATCGTTAAATTCAGTTAAATAGAGTCCAATTCACGCCAGTCTAGTTCATTCTGATTTATTTTCAGTAAATAGTATTTTCAGTCTAATTACAATTCAGTACAATATAGTCCAATTCAGAATCCTGCATTTTATAAAATACCATTTTTTTTACAAAGCTGTCAAGCTAAAAAAAAAAAACAACTAAGGGTGCATTAAATCTTCACTTAAATCTCTTAAGTCCTCTTTCCTGAGGACTCACAGGATGACAGAGAACTGGCTTTTACATTCATGGTTGAATTAAAAGCAGGGTAAGTCATATCTAGATGACATCACATCTGTTGATATTTGAACTGAAACATCAATAAAACCTAAAGAACGCCCCCCTCCTTCAGTGTTTCCTCAGAAAACAAACCCGATCATGAACTCCTCCCCCATCCACTCCGTGTGCACAAGCAGGACCCGGACCCCGTCTGGGACTGGCTGAAGCGGTGTTTGTTAGGATTTTGGGGGGCAGGCTGAACCCAGTGTTTGTTCTCAGTTCACGGAGGCGGGGCTGTGTCGTCGGGGCTGTGTCGTCGGGGCTGTGTCGCCGGGGCTGTGTCGTCGGGGCTGTGTCGTCGGGGCTGTGTCGCCGGGGCTGTGTCCTCGGGGCTGTGTCGTCGGGGCTGTGTCGTCGGGGCTGTGTCGTCGGGGCTGTGTCGTCGGGGCTGTGTCGTCGGGGCTGTGTCGTCGGAGTTGTGTCGTCGGGGTTGTTTCAACAACTCTTTTCAGACTCCCGCAGCTCCAAACAAAGCTAATTCAAACTGAACATTTAATCATAAAACCTTTAGAAAACTTCCAGCACAAAAAGAAAGAATATGCATGCTTTGCAAGTGAACAGCAGCTTAATTGGTTGGTTGACATGTTTTAGGGAAAACTTGTGTTGACACGTCAGGTTTTCCACATAACAATGAAACGGTGTTAGTACTGATGTGTGTGTGTCCTTTCCTGCTAGCTGCTGACAGTAAACCCGGAGCATCGCTTCTCCAGCCTGTCTGACATGCAGACGTCTCCGTACCTCGCTGATGTCAACTGGGACGCCGTCTACGAGAAGAAGATGGAGGCTGGATTTGTTCCTAATGTTAGTGTAAAGGGCTTTAATGTCACCTACGCTTGATATTTAGAAGCACACACAAGCAGCCCTGCAAGGTCCATCGTGAGCATGCAAACACTGTCCAGGGTTTATTTGTCACTGTTGCGGTGCAGAATGTACCGTACCTTTGTGTGAGCTTCGTGTGCGTGCTGGGGTTTCTAATGACCCGGTGTGCATCTGCCGCCCACAGAAAGGTCGGCTCCACTGCGACCCCACCTTTGAGCTGGAGGAGATGATCCTGGAGTCGCGTCCCCTTCACAAGAAGAAGAAGAGGCTGGCCAAGAATCGCTCTCGAGACAACAGCAAGGACTCCCAGTCTGTGAGTGGCACCATTCTCCCATCACCAGCATTAAGTCAGTGAGTTTCTGAGGTGGAGGGTTTGATTTTAAACCAGGAGTCTTCACCCTTCAAGTCAAAGAATGATTTGATATGAGATCACCCCCCCAAAACTCCCCAGCCCCCCGATCCCTCAGTTCAGGTCCAAATTGGTCTCCAGTCTGGCAATTTCTGTCAAAACAGCATATTTTTAGATTTGTGATGACTCAGCCTTTTTTTTTTTTTTTCTTCCCAGGACTGTTATGTCCTCCATTCTCCACTCAGGACTGAATTAATGACTGTGTGCTACAGTAGTGAGCTTAGCAAGAGATTTACTGTAGAAGCATGTTATCTGCTGGCTTCCTACAAATACCCTCCAGAGCTGTACTGAATTACAAAAGCTTTATGATTCATATGGCCCCTATTTTAAACCAGGGCTGTTTTTTCAATTCATTTATTCTCCATATCAACTGCATTGTAAAATCATGTTGAGACTTTAAAGTTTTGGGTCATTAACGTTGGGGGATTTGTGAAGAGCAGCTGACTGCAGCAGCTGCCAAGATAGTGACATGTACAGTATTATCAGGTTCTTACATGTTGCTGTTGTTATTATTATTATTATTATTATTATTATTGGCTTCAAACAGCAAAATAACAAAAAGACAAACTTAAGCCTTCAAAACAGCTTCTGGTTGACTTGGGGATGACATCACAGTGATCATATCTGTCTTTCAGATGAAGTCTATGTGTGAAACCAGCCACATCACTTCTGTAAAGTCATTTCTTAATCCCATTACAAAAAACTCAAACTTTATTTTTCCCTTCGTGTGTATTTAATCATTTCGTGACAGAATAATAACACTGTCATCAGTTTCATAGATGTTCACGTGTGTGGACAGCGTGGATTTCAGTTTTCCACTGTAATAAAACTCCTTGAAATTGCTTTTTTTCCCCATCAAATTACAAAAATGTAGAACTTCAGCCAAATCTCCACATGAGCAGTACCCGTCTACTTTGGGTTGGTAAGTTCTGATCCGGCTTGTGTTTTCATTGACAGGTGGTTGATTGTTGTAGCTACCTAACAGTTCAGTATCATACCTGTGTCTCCAGTGAACGGGCTGTAGTGTTTCCAGCGCCACTTTCTGATGCCTGAAACATAAACGACTCTGGACTGAACTGAAGTGTTTGGTGGCTCTGACCTGAGCCCAGACTCTGGTTCTTCCTTCTGCTCACTCCTGTCAGGTCTTTTATTTAATTCCTTGCTCTTCATCCATCATTACCTCCTCACGCTGACTGTAATCACTTGACATTTTCAAGATGCAAAACTAACAAGTCCCCCCAACACGGCTCCATTTCTTCAGCTTTCTGTCAGGTAAACAGAGCAGAAATTGATCGGGCCTTTTTCTCCCTCAACATTCAGCATCATTCTGATGAAAAAGAAGGAAGCCGACTCCGAAAAAACGCCTTGTCCTTGGTTTTCCAGACTTTTTTACTTTTTTCTTTTCCATTATCTCGGTCTGGTGGCCCTTCCTCGTATCTGTCAGTGTCTGGTCCTTCAGCTGCTTCAGTATCCTCACTTAAAAACTGCCACCATCTTCTAATCATTCTTCTTCTGACTGCCAGTCTTCATCAGTGCTAGCAGTGTCATCCTCACTTCAATCACATACTGATTGTTCCACTGTCTTTAAGACCTTTCTCCCCCGATACTTCCGTCTCCATTTGTGTTGTTGAAAATGAAGAGACTGACACAATGAAACTAATTTTCTAGTATCTATCTATAGAAAGATAGATATTGTTTAAAAATGTAAATGTGAATTATTAAATTTACAGATTAACCTTAACCTTCTGCATCCCAATTCCAGATGATGCATTATTTAATTCAATTTAATTCAATTTTTGTCTGAGAGATTAGATGGTTAAAGCTAATAAGCAGATTAAGCAGTAATGCAAACACCCAGCCCTAATAGGACTGTCTCCACTAAGATGTATTGATCATAATAAGATTACTCTGAACTATTCTAATTAAACTGATTTCATGGGATCAAAGGGATTTCAAAATACCAGATGAGTCTTAACAATAGAAATCCTTTCTGTAACAGAGAAATGGGACCACGAGTGATGAATGTGTGCTTCCTGATCTGGGTGTGAAGACCTGGAGTCTCTTCTTCTCCCCCCTTTTGGTGTTCTGCTTGATTGAGACATTATTTACCGCTGAACGGAGGTTTCCCAACTGTATTTATGAAAACAGCCTGTTTTCCCCCGGCAGTCATCATAACATCACTGTTATTACCATCAGTGCACGTGTGTGTGTGTGTGCGTGTGTTAAGTGTTATCAGGGTCCATCTCTGTGTGCAGAGTGTGTGTTTCTAACAATAGCAGGTTTATTAGATGTGGTTCATGTGCGTGTGCCACACACGTGTGTGTGTGTGTGTGTGTGTGTGTGTGTTCAGGCTGCATTATTACTAAGATTATTAAATTATGAAGCCTTCCGTGCAGTTGTCATGGCCCCGAGTGCTTTAGGAAATATGAGCTTCTATTTTTGTCTCAGGCCAAACATCCAATTTGAGGAGAGCTCACAAACAATTCATGACTCCTTCAAAAGGGGCAACAAAGGCGGAGAGAAATGTTCCGACCTCAGACGTCAGGCAGGTGACTGATGCAAATTAGAGCCGCATGTCGTTCCTCTGGACCTCTTAATGACGATGATGATGATGATGATGATGTTGATGTGTTCAGTGATGACGCCGAGGCTGATGACTTGTCTGTCGACTGCCTGCAGGAGAACGACTATCTTCAGGAGTGCCTTGAAGTGGTGCAGCAGGAGTTCATGATCTTCAACCGTGAGAAGTAAGAGGACACAAACGCAGCAGAGCGTCCATAACGTGAGCTAAAAGCTCTGGGTTTTTTTTCTTATTTAACCGTCATGCCAGAAAGCAGCTTAGAGGGAGTCATCTACTCAGAACAAACGCACAAGACAAAATCTGCTTATAATTTAGCCTCATTTACCCTTCAAATACACATGTTGATGAACTTTTGTAAATACTTTTTGCTTGTGTATGTGTTACTGCTTTGTTTAAAGCTTGGTTCTGTTCAAGGTTGAAACATCGTACTCTGACGTACACGTCTCCTCAGATGTTACTACGGCAACCAACGTGACTGGTCTGCTTGGCAGCGTTGCTCTTCTCCTTTGTATTTCCTGCTACTACTACTACTTCTTTGTCATTTTCAAGCTTAATAGAAAGATTGCTTCCTGAATTGTCAGTGAAAATGACTGATGCTCAACATTTATAAAACATGATTGTCTCCGTTTGTTGCTGTGTTTGAGCTACATACAGGAAGCAGACAAAAGGAAGTTCAGTTCTGCAAGACACAGTGTAACATACACGACAGCCCACGAGCATAAACGCCAGCATCGCAGGTCCTGCACGTAGCTGCTGCACAGAAGCAGATCAGACCTTAAAGGTTGCAAAGGAGATCTTTTCAGGGCCAGTTTTTGCTGTACCACCTGAAATTCTCTTTACAAATCAAAAGCAAATAATTCATGAAAACCAAAAATGTTACAAGCAAAGTCATTGTCTACTTGTCCGTCAGACTCTCTTCTGTCACCAGGTGTTGCGTTTGAGTGCTTTGGAGGCGTGGCTTCAGAGGCGGGGCTTGTACTTGTGATCTGCTTACAGGCTTTTACATCTACCCAAGCTTTATTGTTGTGCTCTGTTTTTTTAAATTTTTTTATAAATGGTGTTTAATTTAAGTTTAATTTCAACATAAATAGGAAATTTTACAAGATCATACTGTATTTGCATATCACAGTGCAAACTAATCTCACAGTTAGTAAATTTATTGTAGTGCAGTTTTGCAGAAATTTGCCTTCATCCACTTTCAGTTTAGTTTATTTATTTGTCGAGCTCCAGTTGAACAAAATCGTCATTCAAGTCACTGTCCAGAGAAAGTAAACAACGTCAGAGCAGCAATTAAATGTGGTCTAGTTTTTTTCCAGTTCACTGTAAAATATTCATAATCCAATTCATTCAATTGAGTCCACATTCAGAATTTATAGAAAACCAAATCATGAAACACACAGCCGAGTGAAGGAGGCAAACAGACTGCATAAAATCTTCACTTCGGTGAAACAGATGCCAACGGCACATCTGGGTAATTCACCTTTGCTCCATCTCCCTTTCTGGGTGAAAACAACACATTAAACTTGAATACCAACCAGTAAATATAGCTTTGCTAACATAAATATAAAGTTGTTCATTCAAATTACACTTTTATCCATGCCCAACTGACATGACCTGCCAGGGCTGGAGTTATGTAATATTACTAAGCCACCACAACAAGAGTTATACTGAAAAACGGAGATATTTGGATGGAGGACTGAACATTAAGTCTGCCTTTGTTAAAGTGGCTGAGCAACGCCACCGAGTCGCTAGAGGCGTCAGAGAGCAACATCTGTCCTTACATTATTGGATCTTCTGCTTTATTTCAGACATGGTCCCTTTCATGAAGCATCGCGTTTACTCTGAATTTTAATATCAGAGCCGACAACATTTTTGACTTACCTGTGATGAAGTGATGACCACAAACATCAAAAAGCTGACCGGCGCCCCCAGTTTCCCTTTAATCCTCTTGGTGACTTGTCTGAAGCCAGAAATATCTCTATTTAAAGTCCTTCACTCTTCGAGAAAGTAAACAAAAACATAAACTGGGAATTTTTTTATCAGGCATGAGGCAACAGTGGAGACGAAAACCTCCGCTGTAACATGACAAGAAAGAGAGAGCCCAACAAACCCAGGGAAAGACGCTACAGGAAAGACAAAATACAACAGTGGTCGTATAAATAATAATGACATGAACATAGAAGAAGAGTAACAAAGACTCAACTTTCAGAAATTGACTGGAAAGTAAGATGTCATCACAGCTGCTGAGGTACAACCCAGTTTGCAATAAACCATAGTTTAGATTCCCCTTTTTAAACCTAAATGTGCTTGAAATGTTTGCCACTGAAATGAAGAGCTGAAAAAAGACCCCCCTCTCATCCTCCCCCGTCACCTGCACTCAAACCGTGACTGCGGGGATGAATGTGGAGCTGACGCTGGAAACCATGAAGCATCACGGCTCTTTGGAGTCGCAGGGGGAACGCTGTCACACGCGGAGAGATAGGAAGACGGATCGGCTGCAGAATACGAACAGGGATGGCTCTTACTAATTTATGCTCACTATGATATAAAAGATGCATGCCATGCACAGAATCGTGCTAAATTTGCTGTTATAGGAACGCATTCGGCTAACCGTCAGTATTGCATGTAAACTGTATGAAGGCTCTTTAATGAAATGACATGGATTTACAAATCAGTGATGACACAAGGCTTTTTGACAGTGTGCTCTACTGTCGCTAAATACTATTTTTGTAGATGTCAGCAGAACATACATACAGTATTTCACGAGGAACATCTATTAAGCCCATAAATCATGGGGAGGGTTTCTTCTCTACAATGCAAAGGTTCAATGCAGCACGCAATTATTGGCTCATTTATTATTGACCAGGACCTGCCACGTAGTGTTACTGATATCCTGCTCTGTGGTAAAAGTCTTATTATATCCTATTGCTGTAATTAATGAAAGCCTACTTCTACTCATAATGAAGAATTACACACAGCAGAAAGGAGCATTACTCAATACAGTTCAGTTATGCCCTCGTCTTTTTTATTTTATACCTTTATTGTATAACTTTTTTTTGCAACTTAGGTTGACAGTTTCCTGAAGTATTAATGAAATATGTGGGATCCACTGGTTAAAAAAAGCAAACAAACGCAGAAATAATCTAAATCACTTTTTTCACCATGTTTTCACAGTTCATGGCATCTGAATAATGAATAAATAGTGAATAAATTAGTGCTCGACATGTGCTCCTCTGACCTGTCAGGATTTCATGGAGGGGAGGTCCAGGGTTGGTGAATCCAGTCTCTCCACCAGAACTGACCAAACCCTTTGAGCCACCTCGTTCAGTGCCCTGATGTTTTTGCAGCGGTAATGTCGTTACCCCAGCAGACAGTGGCAAAGAAAACGACACTAGCAACAACAGTGTGATAAAGCAAGAGCAACCTTTCCTTGCACACATTAAATCGCTGAACCTGTGGAGGAGGAGGAGGAGTCTCCTCTTTCACGACGGCCATCAGTGTTGGCAGTCCAGTCCAGTTTGTTGTCTAAGTACACAACAAGATATTTGTATGACTCCACTATTTCATAGTCAGCACTGTTGATGTTTACAGGCTGAAGTGAGGACTTGGACCTGCCAAAGTCAATAACTGTCTCTTTGGTCTTGGTTGTATGCAGGATGCTGCTTACTCCATCCACAGACCTCAGTAGTCCTCCTCCCGTATTCATCGTCTGTGTTCCTTCAGAGGTTTCAGCAAATGCAGCATGATGAGAAGGTGTTTGGAGATCAGGGTTGGAACTTAAAGGTCCTATGTTAGGCAATTCTTATCAAGCACCACAATAAAGTCATTTTAATCTGATTATGACTAAAAAGCTTTGGATCTGTTTGATCCTTACGTCTAAATTCCGATTCAAGCCTCTCCATCACACCTGTTGTTGTTTTGATTCCTCTGTGCTCCACCTAATGCTAGGTGCTGGTGCACATTCTTTTCTGCAGTGCTGTATCTTGGAGTACTGAACTTCCTTTGCTTCCTATATGTACCTCAGATGTAGCAATGGTGCAGATAACGCAGATCTTATGATTTGAAACAGATAAATGTTGAGCATCAGTGATTCTTAATGACATTTCAGTAAAATTTCTTTCTACAGAACTAAAAAAAAGATGACAAAGAAGAAGTTATGTTTGGTGTGAAGATAAAGATAAACAATGCTGGTGGTGAAGAACAGGGTTTGATTTGCCTTACTGTGTAGGGTTTACCACTACAGCATAGATGGTGCAACATTTAAGCATAAACCAGGCGTAAATCTTCTATTTCTGTGTGTTGACTGAGCACTGTGCCCACTCACTCCCTCCACCAACACCCCCCACCAACACTCCACACACACACACACACACACTCTGCTGTGTTATTGTTCACCTGCCTAAACTAGTCGAACACACACCTGCCAGTTTATTTTTGACGCGACTCAAATCTAACAGGATGCCAGGCTGACTCAGCATGAGTTCGGAGGACCAACCTCAATGCAGCTAATGCTTACAGGAACAGAATTTTGGGGGGGAAAGTTTTGCAAAAGTTCAGCTAGACAGCATACAATCTTGGTATTTCACAATTTTAATCCATTTTGAACATTTGAGAGTCAGGAATATGGGGCCATTTAACAGTTTTGCCCACCTTCCACAATGGCAGGTGCATTTAAAAAGTTATTTTATTTTATTCTGATATCTTACAGCCATCTGCCATTTGTAATCTTGAAGCAGCTGTCCCTTCTTTCCTAGACTGTGTTTGCATATCTTAAGTTGACCAACATCCTGTATCTGTGCTGTCTTCAGGCTGCTTTATTGGCAGTGGTTTCCTTATGCTCTAACTTTATCTGGATCATTTTCTTAACATGGATGCGACACATGAATGACTCATGATTTTTAAATGTTTCCAATTTCAATTTGATGTTTATTTACCTATTTTTTTGTCCCAACAAGACAGCTGTTAGTGTTGTTTGATTTAAAAGTGTACTAGCAGCATGCTAAACACAACTTAGTCTGGTTTATCCCATCATAAAACAAACTGTCATGATACTGACCACTGATCAAATGTTCTCCAAAGCTCTTCAAAAGATTTTTCCTTGTCATTTGTCTTCTGTTGGGCTTTTTTTTCCAGCTCTACACATCTTTTAATTCCTGCTATGCATTACCACGTTATTTTTATATAAAGAGAGAGAAAGAAAACTGACACCTCTTGGATCTTTGTCTTTTAGTTTATGTTGCAGAAAAAGTTAACCTTTGGTCCGAAAGGTTCTATCATGTGAAATATCTGGGTGAAACGAGTAAA
Organism: Zenarchopterus dispar; assembly: GCA_028564865.1. NCBI lineage: Eukaryota > Metazoa > Chordata > Actinopteri > Beloniformes > Zenarchopteridae > Zenarchopterus > Zenarchopterus dispar. The sequence continues at coordinate 270,613 of JAOWBL010000007.1, read as the reverse complement.
CTCAGGATGCAGTATCTGCTGTTGAATATCACACCACCCTCCACAAAAGGCCGTCCTCCATCGGTATCACTCACAGTCCACTAGACTTGTTTAAATCTCATCTCTCAGGCCGCAGCCATTTAATTCAGCTTAAATCTTTCACATCCCAACCTTCCCCTTTCACTTCAGGTGTGCCCCAGGGCTCTATCCTCGGGTCCCTCCTTCCCCTTGGCAATATCTTCTATAAATATATAAACTTCCACTGCTATGAGAATGACACCCAGCTCTGCCTCACCAGTACACCCACTAACAACTTCCCACCCTCCTCCTTCACTGTCCATATGGCAGAAATCGTTACTTAGTTTTCTTCAAAATTCCTCGAATGAAACGGTGAAAAATTAGATTCTCCTCATTGGTTCAAAATTAACACCATCCAAAAATTTAAGTTTTTCTCTTGTTATCAGCAATTGCTCCTTTTCCTCCTCCCGGCAGGTTAAGAGTCTAGGTGTCATTGACAGTACATTATCCTTCCAATCCCATATCTATAACATTACCTGGTCTGCATACTTCCAACTTCGAGCCTCCCCCCTCCCCCACCCCCCAAACCACTGCTATCCCCATTCACAGCCCCGTCACTTCTCACTTGGATTACTGCAACTCCCCCCCCATCAGCCTCACTCACAAATCCCTCCCTGAACTTCAACAGGTTCAGAACTCAGCTGCCAGCATCATCACCATAACCCCCCTCCATCCACCACATCACCCCCGTCCTGCAGCAGCTCCACTGGCTTCCAGTCAACTTCTGCATCTAATTCGAAAATCCTCCTGTTCATTCAACATTCAAGGCCATCCGTAACCTTGTTCCCCCTCGTCTGTCCGACGTGCTCCCTGTTGCCACTCCCTCCACCGTCCACTTGACTGTCCCCTCTGCCCGTCTCCCCACCATGAGGAGCCGTCTTATTAAAAACATAGGAAAAACATGTCCTCTTTAAAGTGAAAAAAACGAAACAATGGAATTATTGAAAAAAGAAGGAAAATGTAGTTGCTGAGGCCGTACATGTGTTTAACATCTGTGTCTCTTATGTGAGGTTGAAAAAGCGTCAGGAAGAGGGACAGTCAGAGGCCGGAGGTGACGATGCCAGTGGCGATGGGGATGGAGAAGCTGAAGCTGGGGCTACTGACGAGGACGCGCCTGAACCGGAACCCGAACCAGAGCCAGACCCGGAGCCCGAGTCCTCCTCCAAACTGAGCATGTGCGGCTCTGTCTGCTCCTCCCCCGGAAGCTGCTAGCGCCACATCACCTCACAGCGACAGATCTCTCTGGCCGCTGCAGCGTTTGTGCCACGCCAACAGAATCACCCTCAGCTCTCTGTTGTAGGCGGGAGCGGAGGAAACACAGCAGGACCCAAAATGGCTCTCCCTCAGTGTCCCTTTTCTTTTTCTTTCCGTAGCATCCTCCCGGTTAGGCATGAATGGAGCTGATTCGCAGAGAGTCCCTGCCTGCTGTATCCGTCTTCTAAGCTCTATCTTCTATGCAATGTAACATTATAGCATGACAAATAAGGTATCACTTACAAGTAGGTGTCGTTCTTAAGCAGAAAGCTCCACGTGCATGATGACATCCTGAGCAATAGCAGTCCATGTGTGATTTTGTTTTGTTTTTTGGGAGGAGTTGTGGTTTGGTGGGGGCACCTCCCTCTTTCGACAGCCTCCCTGCTCCAAATCTGATCAGGATGACTGAATTATTTACCACACGAAGACGTTACCGCTTGTGTGTTCACTTCACTCTGTGATGTGCGCCCTAAACTGGGCCAAGTGTTTTTCCATTTTTCTGCAGGGGCGCCTACAGTAAGTGTTAATGGCTGGTTTCATGTTGTAAACCTGTTTAAAGTTGTGCCTGTTGATGATAATCAGTATTCAGTAATCATATTGTAGCCATGGACATGTAGTAGGTCAGTATGTTAGCTTTTTCATGATGATATGGTACAAAATTCACAGGAAATCAGTGCAGCCATCAGGCTGAAAGATCTTCAGGGTCACTGTGTCAGTAATGATTACAACGACGTAGTATTTTGGCCCTGCACCATGAGAAGAGCATGCCAAAACTCAGCTCTAGGGGTAAATAATGTCATCCTTAAAGAATCTATTTGAGAGCTGCTTCAATAGCCTTCCTCTTACTAAGAGCTTGTTCATTAGGATCACCTTCCTGTAGAGCTTGTATGGGGCTGTGCTTAAACGTGTAGCTGTGCCCCGTCGGTACTTCAGACTGTATAGATGCGCTAGTGTTTGACTGTCATAGTTATATGGGTACATTTCAGGTGGTACCGTTAATCTCAGTCTTAATACCTGAGAATATGTAGCAAAAGAACACCTTAAAATCCTGCGGCCTAACTAAATGTAAATAGCACACAGTGTAAGTAAGTAAACTCACCACAGTTTTATGTGGGACTGCAAACTCGACGTGGGAACCTAAAGGAAGAGCGGCGTGCAGCTTCACACCGCTTCATTCTGCTCCTCTTTCCAAGTGTGCAGGCACAACTTGTAGGCAAAATATGCCAAAGCTTTTCTACCATTTGCATAACCATTTCTAAGGAACTTTTGAGTGTGTGAATGTATGCGTCTTTTCCTCCGTGGAACCTCAAGCCCATTCTTTCTAAAAGTGAACATAAGATCATTTGCCTGTATAAAACCATATTGTGATTCTGAATAAAATGTCTGTTTCACCTGAAGCAGGACCTTAAAGTCGTGGTAAGGCATCTTGTAAGATAAAGCAGTCTGAGAATGAAAGAAGAAGACTGACGCCACTCTCGTGTCTGTGTGGTCAGCGCCGACATGGAGGCGACTGTGATCCGCTCAGCCTGATGAGAAAATGAAGTAGCTACACATATTATACAGTATTTGGCAAACAACAGCCAGATTTAGAGAGTTTTAAAAACTTCTACACTGCAGTCTTTAAGTGGTTGGAGAAAGTGTTATTTGTCACGATCCCGGATAGTTTCACAGGGTTATTTAAGTTCATCCTGATGCGGATTTAAAAAATAGAAATATGAACGCAGGATTTATTAATAGATTTTAAAGATGTGGTTGGTAAAAGGTAAATCTTTCCAGTACAGGACTGATACAGCAGCTTCCTCCAGGTATTGCAAGGTGCTAATAAATCCATTGTTAGAGATGCTGCCCAGGGGTCCTCCTTTCGCTTTTTGGAAAACTACAGTTAAGAATGTCTTTACTATCCTTCCTAGGTTATAATACGAAATATGATCATGTAAGAACAATATAGGCGCTTTTTTTCATAACATAAATAATGAAAACTGAAGAAACGATAAACAAAAGCACAACTCATACTATGTGAGATTATAAAATTAAATTTAGGAGGTCCATAATTCTGCCTGGAGTCAGAGATCCTCACAAGGCGAGTAGATCAGTGTCAGTTGGGTTTCTTTTTTCCACGTCCGAGTGCACATAGTGCACTGTACCGTAGAAGACCAGAAAGTCTGGCAAGACAAAAAAAACAAATATCACCAGTTCGTAAACTGGCTTTTTAGAAAAAAAAAGATTGAAGGAGAGAGATCAATATCTTGAACTTCAAGATCTGTCAGTGAAATGACAATTTTTCATATATATATATATTTTACTACATATCCAGAATATATGGCAAGCCAAAGGGGACAAATAACACCTGCGTCCTAAAGCAGCCTATTAAAAGAAATTATGGGGGGAAACAGCATTTAGTGTCAAGAGCTGGATTGTTGTTGTTGTTTTCAAACAGCAATGTATATATTTTTTTTAGGATTTTCTTTTGTCCTTTTGAATGTATGTTTTAGACAGTATCCTAATATAAGGTTTCATGGAAGTGCAATGGTGTATTCCCATTAAAAGTTGAGTCATTTATCTATTTAAAGTGGTGTACTGGTTACAGTATGAACAGAGCTTATAGATGTGGAGAGCCCAGCTTTGAACCATGCAGGATTTCTTACCATAGTTTTTTTTTTTTTTAATGTTCATAACAGGCACAGATGTATTTTTGTTGTAGTCAGTGCATTTCCTTTTCATGTTTATTATTTGTTTTTCTTGCTGTGGCTGCCACAACCCATTAATGTCTTGATGAGAATCAATAAAGCATCTTATGTTATTTATCTGATTATTCACATTTCATTAAATTTCAATGGGTCAAGAAGCAAAATTAAGTTCTGTCCTATGCTGTCAAGGCTTCAACTGAGTTGTTGTCAAATGGACACCTTCTAATCTTTCTTTCTTTACAACCTACTAATTGTCAAGAAAACAAGTTTTCCCATATGTAAGGAAGCATCTTCTGTTTTCTGGCATTTCTTTGCAGATACTACTATTTACTACTGTTTAAGGACTGGGGATGTTTGATCCTTCTGGCTTGCCATACAGTGAAGGCTTACCTCCACATTGACGATAACATTCCCTCTGCTCAGACAAAAGCAGAATTTTGCAAACTTCTGGAAAGTGTAACATTATCTTCATGCATATTTTGGGCTTGTGAACTTCCAGACAGCTGCAGGACAGCTTCTAACCCTGATTCCCCTTAAAACTCAAAAATAAATAAATAAAGTCAGCTATGACACAATGCCTATTTTTAAAAAAACTTTAAAGAGGGTCGTCTACATATAAGGGTTGTTTAACACTGCAGTGTAATCATTCATACTAATTAATCCTTACTTAATTTCCCTTCAGGGATTACCACATGTTGAATTGAATTGAATTAATGAGCCTTTTGCCATTTAACAGCGTCTCTTTACATTAGTGCTGTAGCGAGGCCGCCTTCTTCTCTGCTGAAGGCTCAGAGTCGGTGCACAGACTTGAGAGTGGTTTGGATTTTCTCAGCTCATTGCCAGAAGGAAAGCAAATAAGTGTATTTCCCACAATGTGCAACTGTGTAATTTACTTTTTCCTGTACATCACATTTAATTCCAGAGGCTTTACTA
>JAOWBL010000007.1:245880-257125 GCA_028564865.1 Zenarchopterus dispar | reverse complement strand
ATATATATATATATATATATATATATATATATATATATATATATATATATATATATCTTTATTTATTTTTTTACATATGGGTCTATTTGTGCAATACTTGTGTGCTGTTTTGCCACTGAACAGTCACCACAATTAATCCATGATGTGTTTTACTTTTTCCAAATTCCCTACAACTGGAATATTGTGCAAGATTTCAGTTAGTTTGTTTTATGTTTAAACTAAATGTTCATTTTTACTCGAACTCCTCCCTTCAAACCACCAGAGCAGTCAGCACTATGTCCTCCACCAGTCTTGGTGGAGCATCCTGCTTCCTGACCACCAGCCAGAAGCAAAAAGCTGAAAAGCATGGTGATATAACAACTCTGAGTTTTAACCCTGGCACTGGCCATTTTATTTTTTATATTGTTTGTTTATAACGTTCTGGGTGAACTAAAACCCACAATGCACTACTAGCTTTTTTAACAAGTGTCTGCACATACTTTAATAATTTGGTAAAGCCTTTATCTATGGGATATACGTGTATATGCATTTTGATCTTGCAGCAGATGTTAGTTTTCATAAGGTGGGGGAATGTGAATGTGAGTATGAGTGTGTATGTCCTCCACCAGCTGTATTTGACAATCTGAGCTAACATTTTTTATTAACATTCCTAATTCTGACAAGGAGAACTAAAATGTGAAAGATGAAATCACAAGACAGACAAAAAAGACAAGACAGTGATATGTGCGGTGTGTAGTGTGGTGATTATTGTAGTGTTGGTGTGATGTATCTTAGTAATAAAATGTGTTGCAGTAAAAGGACAGACATACAAATAAAAGACAAATAGACATAAAAAACAGGAATAACAGAAAAAGGATGTGTGTGACCAAGAGATGCAATGGAAGTCCATATTTTTAGTCTGTTACATACATACGTACATACATGTATATCCATGCATTCATATATGTAAAACACACACTTGTATATGTAGACATATACAGGGAGAGGAAGCAGTACACATACTTGGAAATACACACTTAAAATATTAACAATAATAGAAGCAATAGAGCAATAACAACCCAATATTGCTGGTTTTATAATTAGTACTTATACTACAAATAATAACACGGGTAGTTACTATAATCATCACCGCTAACACTGCCACCATCCTCCCTGGCTGCCCCGGAACCCCCATGAGCACAAAACCACCAGCCTGCCCCCCACCACAGCAGAGAGACCAGTCCAGTATGCACCTCCAGACCCTGGGCCACCAACCCCACAAGGGGCCACACCTCCACCAACAGGAGGCCAGGGCCAGAATCAAGGGCCTAGGGCCATGACCTAGCTTTCTCCACGTTTCGTAGCAGATACAATCTTTTTTTTGTTTTGTCTCGTCAGTCCAAAGGACATTGTTTCAGGTTTGTGTCTTGTTAATATGTATTTAATGATGTTTTTCCAACAGTGGAGTCCTTCTCAGTTCTCCAGTTTGGTTCAAACAGTGATGGATAGCGTGATCTGACACTGACACGGTGACCTTGGAGTTCACTGTGAATCTCTTTGGAAGTTGTCCTGCTCTCTTTGGTTACTCTTCAGTTTGTCATCAATGTTTCTCTTGTGTCCACATCCAGGGAGGTTGGTTACAGTCCTGTGGAGCCTAAACCTCTGAATGAAATTTACAGCTATTGTCACTTCATTGTTCAGAACCAACAAACCTGCAACGTATGAGATTCATTAATGTGGTAAGTTGTCCTGATTCACACCTTATGTTTTTATACTCAAGTCGGTTTTTACTATCAAGAAGGTTACTTTACTCAAGACCCACTCTTGCTACCAGAGTCAGATTACAGCCCACCTTCCATCACTCCCCAATTTTTCTGCCATCTAATCATCTGGCCTCATTAGGCCCCAGCTCCTCCATTAGGCCTGTGGCTTGGCACAAAATGGCCACCCTCAAGCCCTCCCACTGCCTGGTGAAGAGCTGGGAAACAGTGAAAGTGCTTTGTGATGTCTCCACCACCCTGACAGATCTATCCATCACCTCACCATTTATCACACTTGTCTGCTGGCAGGCCTATCCATCAGAGCTGAAAGTGTCAGGGCCGGCTGGAAACCTGAGCAGCTCCTGGGGTAAATAAAGAAGAAACGCAGCAGGATGTTAGGAGAAGAGATGTTGGGAGGAAAAGAACAGAAGGAAAGGGAGATAAAGGGGAAAAAACATAGAAAGATATGGGAGAAAAGAAGGGGCAAGTCAGAGAAAGAGGGAGAGACGGGAAGAGTGAGATGGGAAAATGGCTTATTTGGCAATGGAAACATCTTTTTCACATCCACAGTTCACTAATAAGAGTCACATTTTACATTCAGTAGGACATTACTCATAGATATGATGGTACTGTGAGTTATTATTTCACATAACTCATCAGTTGTTCAAGTCATCCTAAAGCTCTGAATCCTGTTGCTTCATCAAATTGTGGGCAATGCCTTCCAGAAATCCCTCAGATGTGGTCGGCTTCAACTCCGCAGACATCTATGTCTTTTTCAAGTAAACATAATGACAGCTACAGCATCAGAACCTGGCAAAATTAAAGAGGTTCTAGACATCACTCAGTCATTCCTGGGACCACTTATCGCAAGAGGAAAAAACACAACGATAAAGCATAACAAGCAAGATCATGGAAATGCATTCATTTCACATTTGAGATTTTCTGACATTTTGAGATAATGCTTCAGTAATGGAGATGTGGCTCATGGCCATAGACTGTAATGTCAGAGCTCCTGCCAGTGCTCCAGCTGACATACCCAACCCCCTGACCCCAGCCCTCTTGGCCTTCTAGACCAACCCAGATCTGCTCACAGCAAAGCTAGTTTGGTCAACACCACAACAAAACGTTTTATTTTTAAAGGCCTCACGTTAAGCAATTTGGATCCCCATTTTTGTTGATCAGGCACCATCACAGAATCCTTGCAACTCAAAAGCACTCAGGGTCTGTTTGGTCTTAGGACAAGACAAGGAGAGGGTATTTCTTTGTAACTGAATCACATCAAGGGTGGCAGGACTGACCCCGTGTGAGGACAATTGCATGGGCTGGATTGATACATACTTAAAGTCTAAATTCTAAACATGCATCAGTCAGTGGTTTAGATTAGACTATTGATTGATTTGTAGTTTAGATTAGAATTTGGACTTATTTGCAAATGCAAACTCTGCTTTCACAAAGAGACTCATTTTTAAAAAGAAAAGAAATCACAGAAACTCCTGGTATACCCACTCCTTCGAAACTTACAGGTCAATTTTTGTAGCCAGCCTCTAGTGGTCATTCAGGGAACTGCATGTTTTAATATTTCTGCATTGTCTGCAGAAAGGAAAAGTGGAGGTTGGTCTTTGCTCAATAAAGGAAACTAAAGATGATGATGGATGATTTGAAGCAGGCTGGCACATGACCTGACTTCAAGGAGGTGTTAAAGATGTCCGTGAAGACAGGAGTTAGCTCATCTGCAGTGTCTCAGGGTGGATGGGGAGACACCGTCCAGAGGTCACCGAAACACCGAGGCGACCATACGTGGCGCCATCTTGTGATGTCTTCATATATAATCATATGGGCAATGGTAAGTACTGCCATAATTCACATAGCTTGTAGATCCATCCGTATCAGAAATAATTTCAACATACGTTTCCTGTATAGTGTCATTAGTCTCCCGCATAGTTGTGGATGAATTTTGATGAATTGTTCTTCACAACATAGCCTCAGGTCTTTGAGGATTTTTGGGGGATTCACACACACACACACACACACACACACACACACACACACACACACATATATATATATGTATATATATATATATATGTATATATATAACAAAGCTATATATTCACCACCATCAGTCCTCTCTAGGCATCTCTTTCTCTTGCCTCATTAGTCAACTGAATAAGTGAGAGATTGCTCTCTAGTCCTCTGGCAGTGAGCATAACTTTGGTTTTGAGTCTTTTTTTTTTAACATTTTTCACCTGCTACCCTGCTTAATTTCATGTGAAAGTTGCTTACATTATAGCAATGGCACCAGAGGTAATGTCGGTCGGTGATGAATTTGTGTACGTGTGTGTGTGTGTGTGTGTGTGTGAGAGAGAGAGAGAGAGAGAGAGAGAGAGAGAGAGAGAGAGAGAGAGAGAGAGATCCTGAAGGGCTGCATGCTTCAAATGACACCTCCAGATGTGAAGCTGATGAGTAGGGAGAAGAGGGAAAGGACAAAAGAGATGATGTGGAGAAGGGAACTAAACAGATTAAAGCAGATAGATTAGGAAGGAGACCAGGAAAGGTTTGGGGAAAGGGGAAGGAGTAAATGGGGGAAAAAAGAAGAAAAATGTATGAAATAGAAAAAAACACTTAAATGAAGTTACTGTATTTTCTAACTCAAGCTTCAGGGGTCATTACTGAGGGAATCACAACAGCTGCTGGAAATGCTGAAGTGTGTGTGTTGCTTTAAAAATGCCAAGCACAGTGCTGTTACTATCATTAAACGCTAATCTGCAGATGGTAGGAGTCTTCTAAAGCGCTTTCATCTCACTCTTAGACTCCATATTGTTTATACCCCCTCATAACAATGCACCATAATACACTGACAGCCTTTCATTAGAATCAGAATTTGTCATGTAGAAACTTACATCACTCTTAAAGCTCTGACCCACGCTGGCCATCATCTTCAGAGCTCTGCTTTTGGAACGTATTTTTATTTAAATTAAATTCACGGCTAAGGCAACACAGTGGTGTTGTAGTTAGCAGTATTGCCTCAAAGCAAGAAGGTTCCTGGTTTGACTCCCAGGAGTCTTTCTGTGTGGAGTTTGCATGTTCTCCTAGTGCTTGAGTGGGTTGGCTCTGGGTACTCCACAGTCCAAAAACATCTACGCTGAGTTGATTGATGATTCCAAAATGCCTGTTGGAGTTAGCGCATATTGTTGTTTGTCTACATGTGGCCCTGTGGCGGACTGGTGACCTGGGTGGATCACTGCCTTTTGCCTGCAATGAACTAGGATAGGTTCCAGCTGACCCACAAGACCCAGTTTAGTATTAAGCAGGTATAGAGAAAGAATGAAATTCATAGATGTCTTGGATTATTACTTTAAGGCTGGATCAAGTACTAGCAGTCCAACTTCCAGGTTGAAGTCAACTCAGTAGTATGAAAAACTTCATCTGGCAATAACGTTATTGATTTGTGTTTCTGATGTTTTTTCTTTTGTCTGTGTCCTATCTAATGACCTTTTATCATGCAAAAAATAATTAAAATTCACTAAGTCGAACCATTGCCAAGTCTTTATTCTTGAGTGTTATTAAATTATTTCCATCTTATTCAGACACTGCAGTACCTAGTGGTTCAGCTACTTATATAAAGGCTTAAAAACTTTATTTCCCCAACAACCTGGATGAGTGACCAGCCGATAACATGTTCTGCCCAGTTTTGCATGTTTTTGTTTGTATTCAACAGCTCATAAAAGGGTGAAAAGATCAAAATCGGCAAATCTCTTACCATCAACATACAAGCACCAAGGTTTAAAAGAGTGACATTTCTCCCAAATTAAAGCTGAAACATGGGACTTCATTACTGTAGCATGTTTTATTTCACAATGATGTGCTTCAGATCAGAATATGAAGAACAAAGATAACTGTGAGCAAATACTCAACTGTGACTCTTCTCACTCATTTTTACAGGACTTCTTAAACGTCATCGGGTTTTGTGGCAGACACGAGTCACTTATGTGATGTTAGCAAAATATCTGATTTATGTGTCAAAAGTCACACTTCCACCTGTTTTCAGTGATGTTTGTCATGAAGTGTGAGAAACGGTTTCCAGGAAGGCATTTAGGTAAATGAAAGTTAAATTAAAAACCAACAAACAAAAGTTAAGTAACAGCAATACATTGACACTTTTAATTAAATTTGTTGTATATTTCTTATACACAATAATTGCAGTTTAATCAGAGGGCTTATGTTTCATAAGGCAGATCATCAAATACAGAATGGCACCACCAGAGGTCACATGATCTAGCGTTATCGTACAATCCAGTCACCACCTTACTAACTGACACCAGTTATGTAGACACAGTAAATAGTTTGTAAATGACTGAAGAGTGCATACTGAATACGTAAATAAAAAAATACAGCTGCTGGAGTATTTAAAGTCTGGCAGCTAAAACTTAAACTCGGTGATGTAAATAACTTCATGAAGTTTTTATAGACATCTGCACCAGCTGTGAGCTCCAGCCTCATTTTAAAAAAACATCCTTACTCTATTGCTGGCTTTCATCGGGGGACCTGTTACAATCTCTTGGGGTCACCAACATCATCAGGCTCTCCGGGAGGGGAGTTAGTGTTATTTCTAATGCAGCTTCAACATGTTGACATTTCAAATGAAAACCACATTATCAATCCCTCCATTCATTTCTAATGGCAGCTTTTCAAGGACAGTCGTGGGCTTTAGACATGGGGTAATATTGGGAAACTTGAGGAGTTAATGAATATGAATGGGATGAAAATACAGAACATGTATCCCCTGACAGGTGAGCTGGAGGAGTTAAGGGGAGGACTGAACAAGGAAGGATCAGAACGTCTTTCTTAACAATGCAGTTAAAATATGTCTTGGAGTATCACATGAACAGGTGACAGGTTATTACCAACGGTTACTTGAGACCTCAGGATGCACCTGCACTTGTATCTAATTTGGTAGAGACTTTAAACACGTCCCCACCACCGTAAAAGTTGCAGTTTACGCTGTCATTAAGGCTTGTCTGAGTTATTTTCCTTAACGGTTATGTGATTCAGGCTAGGCAAATAAACAAAAGATACATATTAAACCACCGGAACTGAATTGTTGTAAGTATTGTTGAAACTTTCAGTTTTGTGCATTCACATTAGACCACAACTGCTGCATTTATAAATTGAAAAAGGAATTTCCAGGAGGTCAAAATTTTTCGCTTTGAACTCAAACTTACCAGACAAGTTGCTACCTGGAACAACAGTAACAAAGCTTCATACTTCAAAATAAAAAGCACACTATAACTTGGATGTTGCAGAAGTTGTCATCTAACAAACACCTGCTCATAGGTTTAAATTCATCTAATAGCATGAGCTGTCTCTAAAATTGTAAAACATCAAAAAAAAAAAAAAAAGAGAGTTGAGACCAGACTGAGCCTTGAACCAAGCGCAACAGTCGACATATCCATTTTGAATTTATTTTTCTGATCATGTACGTCATGTTTTGCACCTTTTTTTGGGGGGGTCTGGTTCAAAGGAGGTTCAACAAACTCAATCCAAAAATAACGGATTAAACAAACTCTAATTTAAGAAACTCTGAGTTTTGTGTTTCAAAGTAGGTGTTCAGAGTTGGTTCAGTCAACTCTGAGTATGTTGACTGAGTTACGACTATAAAAGCCATCATCAGTGGGGCTCCAATACTGTAATTCGCCATGGCAACGCATAGTAAGCGTTTTCTTTTTTTTTTTAAGTTATTTTAGTTCACTAGAACTGCACACAGTGCAACCATATATCGAGTGTGAGCACATAGTCAGACAAAAATGCAACACAGCAGCAAAGGAAAGAGAGTTGACGTCTGAGAAAATGGCAGAGCAAGTGAATGCATAGAAGAATAAAAATAGTTAACGACATATCACATGAATGACAAATGTAGGCGTTTTCAATATTCAGTCATGTAGGTGCAGTCCTGGGGGCAAAAGAAAAAAAAAAACAGTTGAAGATGAAATACATAACATATTTCAGACAAGTAACCCACATGTAACAGTATTCACTTTTAAAACATTTCTGATGAACGGAAAAATATAAAGGATAAAATCATTCAAGGAGCATAAATGAGAATATGAGTGAAGTCAACATACCTGATGTTTTGGACCAGTTATTATGATCATGAGGCTAGTGTTTTGGAGCTATTGTTCTGTGAGTCTGATGTTTTGGACCTAATTTTTATAAATGTGAGCCTAATGTGTTGGACCAGTTGTTCTGATCATGTGACTGATGTTTTGGACCTGATATTCTGCCCGTGATTTGATTTAGCCCTTAGAAATGCTTCAGCTCAGTAGAGCCCTTTAACAGGTGGATAATCTGTTACTCTGTGACATCATTGTCTTCAAACACCCTGTTCGCACTGTTTAAACCAAAAGCATCTCATACTGTTCTTTGGTCCACATGTAGCTAGTTAACTCCTTCGTTAGTCTGGATTAGGTGTCCATGGAAATGGTTTCCTGTCGAAATGGCCTGCGGTGAAAGACGTCCTTACTGACAAAGTTTTAGATGGTGTTGTAATGGATTTTTTGTAGTGAAACAGTAGAAATGATTCGGTCTGGTGATAGCATTCACCAGTACAACCCATACTGAAGCATACAACAGCTGGTCCAGGCCTGACTCAGTTCTGCATGTCCAGATAGAGCAGCTCGTCCTTGTTACGTAATGTACTCCTCGTCATTGCTGCGCTCTGATTTGATGTGGTCTGGGTGGAGCAGAGGGAAGTGTGGCACTGTAGTCCTGGTGCAAACATACCACTCCTTGATGTTGGACAGCTGGGTTAAGGCAGGGTTGACACATCGTTGGCTCCTCCTGGGGGTCCTGCTGCTCTGCTGCTTCTGGCTCAGCTGACTCTTCAGGCCAGACAAAGAAAGATCCAGAGGCATCGCTGATGGGGATGAGCTCCGCAGTAGTACCTTGTGGTCCGCCTGGCTGTCTGAGCTGATGTCATATTCATGACTGGACAGAAGAGGAAAGTGAGGAGTTTTGTTAGGTAGCGATGGAGAGAAGTGGTTCATTTTAAGGTCCAGAGGTTCAAAGACAGATGGGTCGGGCTGCTGATGAGGGATGAAGGTGTACATGTCCTGGGGCTCAGAGGAAGGCGATGACTTGACATGGATCTTCATGTGTTTGCGGAGTGAACTGGGATGGGTGTAGGACTTGGTGCAGCCCAGGGCCTTGCAGTCGTAGGGTTTGGAGGCAGTGTGAACCTGTGAGTGCTTCTTACGATCACTGCTGTTGGCAAAGCGGCGTTCACAGAATTCACACTGGAATGGTTTCTCACCTGAAACATAAATAACATACTCATCATTACCAGGAATGTAAAAATCTATTTCTAAAATAGTTTAATAACATATAAACTCTTCCTCTGAGCTAGTGGAGGTGTGTACTAAAGTTGCAGCCCCCTTCCTCTTTTAATGATAAATTTGTTTTTGAAAAAAACAAAAAATAAAAAACTGATAACAATAAGAATAACCCAATCGCAACATCACCAAAAGGCATCTATATTTTATTGAATTAGCAATCATGTGCTCATCAGTGACTGCACAAGCTTTAAAAAATTTGTGGGAAAAGGACATTCCACTCTTACTCCTGATCACAGTCCCAAACACAGACAAATATGTAAGACAGGGGGAATTCACCCAGGACAAAAATATACACATTTCATTGGACACCTCTTAGTCTTAATAGCAAGGGTTCACTGAAGAAGGATTTTTGTTGGAAATGTCAAAAGGACAGGGGTAGTTTTATTAACTGTTTGAGGGAATGTTCACTAATTCAGCCTTCAAGGTGCAAAATTCTAGAAATCCTATGCAACTGGATTGGACTGTTAAATCTAACATTATCCCCAAAACTGTCTACTGGGGGACAGGTGTCAAAATGTTTCAAGAGCAGAATTCTCACTGACAATGGTGGATCTCCCTGTGGTTGGTTGAGCCATTCTACAACAGTGGAAAACAACCAAATATTCAGAGCTGAAAGAGTGTCAACATAATGATTAAGACAGTCACACGTTTGTTATAAAAGCTAAATAATAACAACTGAGTATGTGTCCCTCCATGGGAAGATTTCTGGCATCACCCAACACTGTCCATGTGAAATACTTCTAATTTCTAGTTACTTTATGATATTTCTCCTTTATTTTCCATAATCTGTCTACCTCTGTTAGTTTTTAAAACACTGTTTGTGTTTTGAGCCTCAATGTAATACGTGCACCATATATACAGATAAATAACCTGCCGTGTATTGACTAAAAACAATGTAAACTTGAACTATAAAAAAAGAATATCACCTGATTGCAGTGGGTCTTCGTAATCAACAAATGCAAACTCAAATGAACATTAACAAAGCTTTTTTTTCACTGTGCTATTCATAGTTTAGCAAAGATGAAGCAGAAAAGAAAAGAAAAATCCCAGTAACAATATCAGATAGAGAATTGAATTAGACACCACAGCAAAGGTGTCAAGAAAAAATATACCATAAATGAGAGCAGGAACTGAAAGGTCAAAGAAGCTACAGAGCTTTTTATAACGTAATGTCAACACAGGTGAACGCCACCAGAATTGTCAAAAAGCTGAAACCGTTCTGACAAGGGGACTGGACCAGAACCCCAGAAACTGCATGTGCTGCATGAGTCTCACAAAAACAATCACTGGTGTCCTGGGAGTGAATACTTCAACATTCTACTTTTTCTTATTTCTTTACTCGTTTATTATTTGTGTCACAAAAACATTTTATCTTGGACCTTTCTTAGATCCTGACCTCTCAGCACCATTGAAAATTTAATCCCTTTTTAGACAACATGTAAGAGAAGCTTGTTCTTCAGTCCACTGGAGTGACATCCTTATTTCATATATTTCATATTTCCGATGCTGCTCATGTGAATATTCGTTATGATTGTCCTAAAGCATACTGTGACAGAGACATATGAGGTGAACAAACACAGTTTCAGAGAGGTAGATAATGTTCAGAATTCATCACTATCCTGCCAAAGCTTCTCAATACTACAGCAGTACAACCATATAAAAATCGTGAACGCAGGACTATAAAAATGTCACATTTGATATGTTTAAACTGCTTGGACCTTGTGATAGAATATAAATGTTTTGTGACTTGTACTTTCAATTCTTTCATTGCATTAAAAGTAACAAATATAGAAATCAATTCAATTTTATTTATACATCGTATACTGCAACACAAGCTGTCTTTAGGATCTGTCCAGAGACCCAGAACATGACCACCCAACAAGTACTACATAAACAATAGCAGGTCAAATCTCCCCTTTAAGAGGGAAGAAACCAGACCAGGACCTGGATTTTAAGGGGGGACGTCCTGCTGAAGACCAGCTGGGTAGAGCTGGAAGAAACAGCTAGGAAAGAGAGGATGAAGAACAGAGATACAGACAGATATATTAGTAGCAGTTATCTGTTAACTGGAGAACAAAGAGTTTATGTACTTATGACTGATACAAGGTTAGTTGG
>JAOWBL010000007.1:200303-227289 GCA_028564865.1 Zenarchopterus dispar | reverse complement strand
TTTGTTTTGTTTTGTTTTGTTTTGTTTTGTTTTGTTTTGTTTTGTTTTGTTTTGTGGCTTAGCTGGATCCCCTCCTCTAGGAAAAGTAGTACCAGTCCGAAACTCTTAAACAGTTCTCTGCCCAGTTGGACCACTGGGTTTGTGTTCCTACCCTCACCTATGCTCACAAACTAGTGACTGAATAAGTGAAATTAGCTAAAAAAAAAAAAAAAAAAAGAACAGACTTTGCACCCTGAGAGGTTTTAAGTCACTTCATATTCCTGAAACCCCATGCGCTGCAGTTTGATGACCATTTGTTTTTGTTTTTTTTTTTATAAATGGCCACTTTAGAACATACTTTGAGTAGATTTCAGCAAGAATAGCGTTTTTCTTGCTTTCCTATTTCATTACTGCCAGATTAATACACTTAAATCCCATCAGTACAGCTTGGTTCAATACCTAGAGGTCAAATTAAGTAGAAAAAAAATCTGTCAGAACATCGAGAGCAGAAACTTAGAAAGAGGAGAGTCACTCCATCTCCTATTAAGAAAAAAAGGGGGGAAAAGGTGTAAATTGTTCAGTTTTTGTTGGGTTCTAGCTTGTCTTCAGATTTGTTTTACATTTGGGTCAGAAGTTAAAGTCTGACACAAAAACTAAAGCAAATCATGAAAACTGTCACCTCCGCTAACAATTCCACCTCCATTAAAAAAGGTTGTGCTTTTTGCTCCCGTTTGTTTATTTATTATTCAACAGAATAATTATAATCTCTTAACATGTTTTAAATTAAATCTCCTGGTAACTTGTTCCACTCACCAGCTAAGAAAAAAAAAAATCAATCCATTTTTGGTTTATAATCCACATTTCTTTCCGTCGCAAGAAGAGGGAGTTTTAAAGACTTTTCTTTTCTTAATTATATTTGTTTATTAAATCCATTTTAAGGTTTGGGTTACACATAGAGTGGGATCCAAATATTTGATGTGAATAATTTTGTTTCTCTTCAGTTACTTTAAGGAAATATGTCTAAGAATAAAATATACAAGTTTTGACAGGTTTTTCTCTATTTCCCTGTAAAACTGCCAGAAACTTATTTTCTGAATCTGAATCAAAAATCACAGCAGCATTTGTTCTCTCTGTGCAGGTTTTTTTTTCAGAGCAGCACCAGAGCAGGCAGCCAGAAAACATCGTTATTTTTAATATTCGTCCTCCTTGAGGGGCCCGTTGCAAACGCGTACATTGATTACACGTATTAAAACGTATTAAATGCTCAACAGTTTATCACCATTTGATTGAAGTGACATAAATCTGCTCAAGCTTGAACGTCTAACCACTTATGGGATGAATTTTTATCCACCACAGCATCTTCTGCAGAGCCCCCCCTCCCCATCTATGTCCAAGCTTGGGACCATTTCATTTAACCTTTATTAAACCAGGTCTTAACAGCCATGTGAAAAAGAAAATAACTCTTTGATGAAAAGTCATTTGGTTCCCACTAAGTCTTAAATTTCAGTAAATACAACCTCAGATGAGCAACCACAATCTTATTAATAATTTAACAAAATGAAACCAGAAGGTGTGAAAAACTGAAGACACTCTAATGAACTTTATTTTTATTTTATTTTATTAAGTTTCTACTTTATTGGCTTTATTTCACTGGCCTTTTCCTGCCTGTTTGTTTGACCAGCTTTTCCCCTTCAAACTCTCCAGTTGTCTTCGACAAGTTAAAGCCAAGCAGTTAAGCCTTCACCTTGTTTATGTTCGAAATTAGATGAAAGTGCACGCTGTTGTATGTTTTCTATACTGAGGAGGGTGAGAAACCCAGTTTCTTAAATAAAAAGGCAGAATGGTTTGAAAACCATTTTGATTTACTCACTAGTTTCAAAACTCAGCAAGTAAGTGAGAGATGTAACCTCTCTTCTTGTCTCTCTCTCAAGTCCAGAGCAATTTGAGGAAAAATAGTCCCACCGCTGCTATGAAGGGACCATTTATGGCTCCACAACCCATTTTCCTTGCTGACCCAGGGTATAAGAGCACTTTTCGCAGAGAATGGAAAAAAACAGAGAAGACCTTGCATTGTGGGGGCTCAGAGTTGGCTGCAATGCAGAAGTAAGGGCCCCACTCGATCGGACTGTAATCTGCTGTTTTTATTACTCGCTGTTTCTTCTTCGTTCATAAGAGGAGTCGGTCCTTCACAGTTTTTCACCTCTCCGTGAGGCCTCTGCAAACTTCCTTTTAATTGACTTTTATCACACAAACAGATAACATATGCAAGTATAACTCAGCCAGTAAAAAATGGAAAGAAAAAAAACCTCTAATATCTTACAGCGAGGATGCAGACATGCAGGAAATTGACTTCAAGCTGAAGCACATTAAATAATCTGTAATAGAATTTCTGTCATTATTCAAATATTATTCAGATATACATATAATGTTATGAGCCTTTTTTTTTTGTCTCCTGTTCTGTAAATCTCTGTGTTGTTTTCAGCCCTTGAATTAACATTTAAAATTGATTATTTTTTAATAAACATTATTCATTCGATGCTAATCATAACCATGAAATTTATCGGAGCGTTCTCAGACAGTGAAATGAAGTGTGTAATGAGTTAATAAGTGATGGGAAAGTGCTCGGCTCAAAAAACAACGTGACTGAAAAATGTCAGCTCAGAGGTCCTCCTGCTGGTGTTTTTAGGGCTGGAACTGTCTCGTGAGTTTTTCTTGGCGAACAGAACCGGTACATGGTTCTACGGTCTTGGTTCAGTGATGGACTCTGTTCTTGGAGTCTGGTGGTCTTTCCCTTGGCGATGAGCAGAATCCAGGGAGGATGGTGGTCCTTGAGATGATTGGTTCAGGTCACACTTGTGACCTGAGCCACACAGCTGTGTTTGTATGCTCATTCTATACAGTGATACATAGTTAATTAGTATCCAGTTATGTGCCCCCATGTGGTCAGATGTGGTGTTGCTACATAGGATGACTTTAATTCTTTTATCTCTATTTTTAACAGTTTTTCCCTTTTTGGAGTATGTTACATATCATGTTTGTATAATTTTAAATGAGTCATTTTGGCCACATTGTGTTTGCACAATTTTGATTTCTTCTTATTAAAGTCAGGCATCATGTGTGTCTTGTAATTTGAACTCCTAACTCACAGATAGAAGTTTGCTGGATTGAATGCAGGCATTGATCTTTTGGTTTCAAGTTTACATGTTCTTCAATGTTGTTTTTTTTTTTTTTTTTGGATGGATAATGCTTATGATAACATTAGCAACCAAATTTCATAAAAAATAATTAAAAAAGAAGTAATTAATATCATTAAAAAAGAAAGTGCATCATCCTTCAGTTCTAACATTGTGTATTAGAACATCATAAGAAAAATTATGTGGTTTCTCTTACACCCTACAAGGTAAATATGATCTCAGATGTATAACATCACATAACATATATCAATATATGATGTAAAAAGCCTGAAAAATGTTAGAAAACAACCAATAAATAGAAAAGTTCTCAGTTTCATAACATTGGTGATGCTGTATGACAGAGTAGATCACATGGTCATCTTCATGCTGATATTACTACTTGGTGTGTGTCAAAAGAGCAGTTTATATACCAGCCAATTGGAGAAAATCCACACAAGGTCACCTCATTGCAAGTTTTACAGTAATCAGCTTGGATAGGTTTCTACTTTGTGATCAGTTTCTGATAGAAGGATCGATGTGTCCTTGGAGACACTGAAGGTCTGTTCAGGTGATGCATCACTCCCTGACTGGCTGCCTGTGATTCATGCAGGTTTACTGATAAACATCTCCAAACTCATCATAATAATTGAGATCAGTCTGAGACGTGTGAAACAAGAGAGACACAAAGGATGAACCAAATCTGCTGTGAAAGTATGCAGACATCCTTATCTGTGGCTTTGTCACTATTTAAAACTGATTTGTGATATCGGCATAGACGTGAAAAACACAATAAACTGATATAAGCCCAGAATTTGCATCACAGTGATGTATATACCTGTTATTTACATTTTAATGCCATGATATGTGGGCTTTCTGCACTCATTTACTTACTGTTGACAATTTTCTGTGAACAAGACAGGAAAATAAATTTCCCTCTGCATTCTCCTCCAGTGGAGGCAATCACGGTATACAGCAAATTAAATGTAATTGGAAAACATAAAACACGGCAGAAAACGGAGAGAAGAGAAGGCGGCAGGTTGAGCTTTGAAGGAAGATTTTGGAGGAAAATCAAAACCTCGGCGCCCGTTTACTTCTTTTCTTTTCATAACCTGTCCAGTCTCACAAGACACGCAGCTTGTGACTTAACTTGTGGAGTCTGCTGATTGATTTTCTACTTTTCATTTTAACAAGCTTTTATATTTACATAAACAGGTAGGTGTAAATGTCTACATCTGCAGAAGAAGAGGAAATGTCAAACATCAGCTCCTTTTTATGCCATTTACTGGCCACTTCCTGCCTTTCCATCAGCCACTACAAGTAATCACGTAATGCATCATTAAATACTTTATTTGTCAACTGCACAACTAAGCTTATGGTAGTATTTAAAGGTAGGGTAAGGAATTTCTTGATAACGTAACATCCACCTCATGTACACAAGCATGGATCCTCCCCCTATCTGTGATTGGCTCAGTCGTGACTGTGTATAAAGACCTTTAAATTATACATAGTATTGACGAGATGGGCAGCGTGCAACAAGTCTTGTGTTCTGGGTTACAAAGTGTGTAGAATTGCTCAGTTTACCTTTCAAAAGGACAATAATAGTGCATAAAGAGTGGACCAGGTTTCACTCTTGTTCTGGTAATGAGAAGGTTCCGCACCTCCGTCTATGTTTCATATAACACACAGCAAAACATTAAAATGAAGTGAAACAAGTAAAAGTCCCTTAACGTTATCTACTGATGTATTCTTCAGTGGGGGTGGACAATAGATGTGGTAGTAACTGGTGAAATGGCTGCAGAAAGAAAAATCAACGTGTTGTTATTTAGCTGACAAAATTTGCATCTCAATGATACTTTAAATGTAGTTTTACTCATTATTTATAGTTTGTATCAGCTTTATTTTTAGTTGCAGGAAACTAATCACTTAATTGACCAGAAAAAGCAGGATAACCACTCTTCACACTTTTCTGTCCATTTCCAGTCCAAATTTACATTTCACTGTGGAAGCTTGATTTTGAATATGTTCAGGAATGATTTATCAACATAAACAGGACTTACAAGAAAATGGGGAGAAAATCCATGCAACAAAAGCTGTTTATTTACGCCAAATGCTGCACAAGTGACTTCTGTGAATCAGAGAAGTCATCTGATTTTAGCTTGGAACAAAAACCAAAAGTAAAGGGGATTTGCTAATACTAGCAGGGAGGACAGAGGTGTCCTTTTCCTGAAGCAAGCCTGAGTAGAGCAGGAAAGGGTTAACAGACAAAAACGTTGAATCTCAGAAAAAGCCCACCGCCGTCCCTGGAAAGTTTGCCTGGAGTGCAGAAATGCAGAAGACTGTGGGAGTCTGAGCCCAGCAGCGCCGCTCTCCAAATGCCAGCTTGTAATGTGCCACCTGTTTAAGCCGCAAACGTGACAGAGCGGTCTGCTCTTCCCCACTCCAGCCAAAGCCTTTATCCACGGGAAAGCGTTTGTTCAGTGGGAAAGACCGAAGATGACCTGTCCAGCCTTGTACGCTGCCCAAACAGATTGCTCTCTGCTTCCTCTTACTTCTCGTTTTCATTTCTTCGTTCCCGGGATTCGGTTTATTTTCAGGCCTGTGTTGGATTAGCAGCTGTGCACAAGCCAGGGCACAGCTGGTTGGATGGAGTGAAAGGAATTACCCACGTCGCACATCACTTTGCCAGGTGGGCTCCGGTTTGATGAGGGAAGGGAGCCGCAACATCATTATCCCCGTGTTTCTCTAAATCTTGTCATCGCTGTAACTCCTCTGAATATAATCTCAGCAAGTCACAGTATTTATGAGTTTTGCTCTATCAAGCGCACAAACATTCAATTCTGCTTGTCTAAGCTGTTATCTCCTTTATTTCCACTCTCATCTCTTTTTTTTTTTTTTTTTGCCTTACCCATCCCATCAAACTGTTGCACAATAACATAAAAATCAAAATCTAACGCAGTTCTCCCTCAAACTCCTCCTTCTCTAAACTCCATCCTTCCTCGTCTCTGCTTTATCCCCTCTCTCCACCTCCTGCCTTGGACCTCTCCCTCCTTCTCTTCTCTCAGCAGGATGACTATTGGCAAATCGAGTGAGGCGGGATTAATTGTAATTCGATGTCTATTACTGCCAGTGCTGCTTAATTCAAGCCACCGATGTGGGTGAGGAAGAGAAGGATAAAAGACACGTGGAAGGAGGCAGGGATTCAGATTACTGTAAAGTCACGGATGGAGGATAACGGTGAGGGAAGCGAGAGGGAGGAGAGGATGGAAAGGAAAGGGCAAAAGGATGTGACGCACCCTGCTGTCAGCCAGGATGTCCAGACTGTCCATGTCCCTGACATTTCCCCCTTGTCTCAGCAAAATCTCCGGCCTCCTGCTGAACAACAGCCTCTCCTGACCAACACGACAGCATGCAGAGGGTAACACACCAAGGGCAAAACATCCCAGCATCCAACACCTTTAGATTTATGGAGACTGTGATTGGAGATACCTTAAATGCACCGACAAACACCACGCAGCAAAGCTGTTAGTATCCACATGATCTCATGGAGGTCCCAGAGTTTCCCTTTTATTCTCAATATTTATGTGCTTTTTTTTTTTTTTTTTTTTTACTGGAATAACTCAAACTGTCATTCCTGCAACCTGGCAACCACAGTCGCTCCATGGCACTGCTTTGTCTGGAGCCACTGGCACACATAACTGGCACACAATGGCACAACGCCTGCCCACTGAGGAGAAAGAGCCTGACAGACGGGACAGCGGTCCAGCAGGTTCACCTGGATCGCACACAATGGCCGGATGGTGTTCTTCAAGCCCTGTCACATCCACAACTGATTAGTATTTTTTTTTCTATTTGTGTCTAGTGAAAATTTCAGGTGATGGACCAAAAATTGTTCCAGCAAAAGATCACCTATTCATCCTCTTATCTACCCCACCAGCCGCTTCATTAAAGTTTTGGAGATGGTTCATCAGGCACCACTACTTTATTTATTTATTTTATTTTATTTCTCCCTTTGTAAAATCTTGCCCACCCCTTGTGTCAGATGCCAAAGAAAATGCTGGCATCAGACTCTTAGTCATCCATGTAACGCTCCAAGGCTTGAATCACCACAACCAGACTTCTTTCTCTTTTGTTCTTAAAGACATTTCACCTTCCAGCCTGATGATTTTCTCAGTTCAAATATACTAGTGTGGAGTTTTGAGCTCCTAAGTTGTAAAAGTGACATGAAAATCACAGACCTTCCCTCCACTTGCGTGGCTCATTTTCGTGGGTCCTTTTTTTCGCTGTCCACTTCGAGAAAACCTGCACATCTCAGAGAAAGCCCTGATCGACTGCATTTGAGCTTCAGCATGTTGGACATCATGAGATTTTCACGTCTGCTGCAATCAGGAGCATTTTTAAGTGGATGAAATGTTGGACTCATGTTTGACTTGAGTTAAACGCTGGACGAGAACAGAAGATGCAGAAACACGTTTTATAGCTTATCCAGAATAAGGTGAAACATTCTTTCATTTTCAGCGTCCACATATATGTTTTCATGTTTTATACAAATAAATCAAACTCATGCTAAGCTGTTTATAGTACATGACTACAACAATATTTCAAACTTCTAGTAGGATAACCATTTCCACAGGATGTAAAATTTCATTAATGTTTTTATTATTATTATTGTTGTTGTTTACAACTTTTGTTTTGCTAGTACATAGCTTTTTCCTGATAGTAAATGTGTAAATATGAGGTGCTTTAGGACAGCAGGAACCTGCAAGAACTTTGACCAACTGTAGTTCAGAAGATGGTGTATTTAAAAAAAAAAAAAAAATCACTGGTAGAATCTATTGTTTACGTGTTTCTTCTTCTCTTTCTTCTTTTGCTACAGTTTTCTTTTTCGTCTCTTTTATGCTGCTGGCTGTTTGCAAACAGAAAAAAAAGTGCATTACCGCCACCTTGTGGCCGGCTGTGTTATTTCTTCAGTCTAAGGTTTTTTTGTGAGGCTGCGTTGTCATGGAGACATGCTGGCTGAAGGAGCTGAGAAGATGGTCGGACACGTTAGCAGTTCCTGTCTGGCAGGTTTACCCTGAACGCCTGTTAGTGGAAACTGGCCTATTAAGAAGGATGAAGTTGCCTGATTTCTAACGAAAGAGCAACACAAATTTAAAACGCAAAAGACTAATATTGTGCTGCTTAGCCATTTACTTTAGGTTCTAATATAAATTTAAGTCGAAAACAATTTTTTTTTGACATTCTGAATTGATCAGGTCATGTTACAAATATTAACACTTTTTCCTAATACTATTAAATTTGGCTGTGCTCCAAGTTCCCCAAATAGCCTGTTGCTTCTTACCTCCAATGATCTTGTTGGCTGTGGCGTTACCTTAAACCATCCGGAGTAAAATGTTTGCACCACAGAACTGCTGAGTAATGACTTCTATCCAACAAGCCACGCCCACCAAATGATTCTCCTCAGCATGAATGTGAACTCAACCGCACACCAAAGCAACAAGAAAGCAGGGAGTCAGTTGGAAAAGGAAAACAAAATTTCTGTATTTGTTTGCAAAAGGCCCAGCACTCAGTCTGCCAGAGGCATAATTACAGGAACTTCAAAAGATCTGACTGACTTAAAGGCTGCATAGAAGAAGAAAAGAGTAAGAGATTGTAATTGTATCTCATTCTATTTTCATTTATGAAAAGAACTGTAACTTGTGAGTTTAAAAGGCTTTCCAGGAGATTCAAGCTGCCTGAATCACCTTTGGTAGTTGCTGATGAGAAAAGCGGATAAGAAAACAAGTGAAAGTAATCTGGAAAATAGAGAAAAAAAGAAACCGCAGACTCAAATGACCAAAGAATAAATCTACAAATATTGTTAACAAAGAGGAGAAAGCAGCGTCTCGTTTTAATGGACCAGCTGTAAGTAAACAGAACAATATATGATGGGCTAATTTATGCAAAGATGTTTTTAAGTCTGATCTTTATAGGGAATAAATCAGTATATTTAACATGTTTTTAATTGTTCTTCCTTCACTGTTAACAACATCCTGTGATGTTCAGTGGGCTACTTCAGAGGTTGTGCTAAATAAGTGTTACTCATTATCCGGCTCATGAGCCTCGTCCACTTTACCAAAACTTAATTTGTGGCTTGACAGACTGCTAACGGTTTTACGAGAATGCAGCTGGTGTAATTCATTATAAAAAGATTCGAAACAGCTACGCTTTCCGTTGGCAAAAGTGGAACTTTTACGCCCATTAAGAGCTACTGATATTTCAAAATGCCACTTCTAACGGCCTTTAAGAGCCGGTGACTAAACAGTGGGCTGATGTGGGATCATTTGCATCGATCAGAGAGGGGCGGGGTGGGAGGGGGGCGTGGAAATCAACTTACAGATGAGAAAGCTGTTTGCTGTTTTTGGCATCATATTCGAGGCTATTTAGTGGGATATGCACAAACAATCACACTGAATTGATTTCTAATCAAACAAAGTGATGAGACACAAAGTGGATTTTATGAAGTCAATGAAATGCATGCCTGATTGCTTATTCCAATATTAAAGTTAGTTTTATTAGTTGGGATTGCTGGGATGTGATAAATGGCCCACACTGGTAGAACTTTTTAATCTTGTTTAGGCTTTAAAATGGGTTTTTAATTCATGCAAACACTGAGAGTTTCTTATTCTATAGGAATGCAACAAAGAGGCTTGCTGACTGCTGAGTAAATAGATTTGATTAATTGTTTACTTGACTGCGGTAAAAGTGGCTCTCCTGATGTCTTTGTCTCACCGTTTGGTTCTCATGTATAAATATATATATATATATATATATATATATATATATATATATATATATATACATAGTCTTCTTTGAAATAGCAATATGGTATGTAGGTTTTAGTAAATTGATTATGACAAAGCCTTTACAGGATGTTGTGTAATCTGAATTATATTGAGTTCAATTTTATTTCAGGAAAAAAAATTAACTTTCTGGTTTCGAAAAGATTTCTTACATAACTTAAAGTTGTGCCCTGTTCAGCTTGTTTATTGATGTTAAGATGTATATTATCACTAATAAGAAATCAGAACAATAGTTCCTCTCCTCTGACAGGAACATTTAAAAATAACTGTGAAGCAAAGTTTTTAAGACCAAGTAAACATCATAACAGAAGAGAAAAACACTGAAAGAGAAAATTCAGAACGATAAGGGTGGGAGAAAAAGCGAGGAAAATGGTGGAGGAAGAGAAAGAGATGTGTTTCAGGGTACGACAGGTGTCTGTGTTCAGAAGAAAGGCTGATAAACATGGCTGCCCTGGTTTGGGCTTTATTAGATCACTTCTTTTTTTTTTTTTTTAAGGAACTGATAAATCAGGGAGGTTTTTGACTCTGATATCTGGCACAGCAGAAGAGGTGAGGGCAAAGAAAAAATCAATGAAAAAAGAAAGAAAGAAAGAAAGAAAGAAAGAAAGAAAAAGTTGAAGTGAGGCAGAAGAAAGAATATTTAAAACCATTTTACTGTGGAGCCTTTCTGCCCTCAAGAGGTAGGAAGCGTTACAGCAGCTGAGTTAAAGGACAACATCTGTATCAGTGGTGACTGTAACGCTTGTAGAGCCAAAAAAAAAAAAAAAAAAAAGAACTAAGCCGACAACCACACGGTGTTGATGTCACAGAATAAGTGGGATTTGGGGTTTTACACATTGACAAGAAACATTAAAACCTTCTCCTTTGTGATGCAGTGACGCCACTTATTCTGGGAAATCATGCACGAGTCGTGTCACGAGCGCCTGGAATAACCCAAAGAAACTATTCCAAGTCTGACTTGAAAAGATTTAACAAGAAAATGGAATAAAGAGGAAGATAACAAGAATCAAAATGGACTTTTGTCATGGTGACGCATAGTTAACTCAATTAAACCCTGGTTCTCGATAACAACGACTTGGGAAAACATCCACACACACACACACACACACACACATCCTCAACATAGGTGATGACAATGCAAAAATGAGACATATGATAAATAAATAAATAAATAAATAAGTAAGACATGCAGCCACACAGCTGTCAGCAGCCTCTCTGTAAGTGGAAGTGGAGATGCTGCTGTAACCTACGCGTTACCTCTCTGACCTGTTAGCAGGAGTATTTATCGGAATTTGAAACAGTAAAGCAGTTACGTTGAAGCTAAAAGCCCATTTAGGCATAGTTATACCCTCACTGAAACTTGGTCTGAAACTAATAAAGGCTGGGATCAATAATGGGATCCGTATTGATTAAACCATTTCCCATCTCTAGTTACTAGCAGAGTCCACTCAAACATCAAACAGCATCGCTTCGGATACAGAAGACCATCCACATCCCTCATTAAAAACAGCAACACGTCCTCCAGCTATCTGTTGATGGTAAAGTTGCACTTATGGCGGTTAACGGCCTGCTTTTAGTTTACTTTAAAGTATTTGGACCAACTGCAGATGACCAGAATCATAACGAGGCAACTTTGCATCAATCAGTTCTCTGTTTTCCCCTCTAAGACAGTGAGCAGGGTGTGAAACATTTAGATACGCATTATTTTGGTTTATGACACTTGACACTGACTTTTAGTAACCTAATAGCTTCTGTTGATTAGTGTTTGTTGATTTCCTCTGTATTTTTATTTATTTTTTCACAAACTGATGAAAACAGGGCATAGTTCTCAAAGAGTAAGGTTCACAAGAAACTTTTTTTTTTACAATGCGTAGGTAAAATGTCAATAAAATCTGAGACATATTAAGCTCTCTGATGTTGTAATTAAATTAAAAGTCTGTGGCATATTGTCTTCAAAACATCACATAATTTCATACAATAGAATAACTTCTCTAACTACATTTTCTGCAGATCTGTTCACGGCTGTTGAATTTAGGGGCGGAGTCAAACACCATACTTGACTCCACCCCTCTCCCTTGGAGGCTGTGCCTCTTTTCAGTTCAGCGTCACAGCTTTGTGCTGCCCATGACACTGAACAGGACTTGTTAATGTGCCTTTTTTTTTTTTTTTTTTTTGGTCCTTGTGTCCCCTGCAGTAGGCAATGATCAGGATTAACTACGGAGACGTAATTCTTTGTTGAATATATTCATTATGAGAAGTTTGAAGTGCTGGAACGTCCAAGAAGTTCAAGCAGAAACTTTAACCGCACAAAGGGACTTTGTCATGAATCAGTGCTGATACTGTAAAGTGGACTAAAAGTTATTAAACGTCCTCTAAGTCTATTTCTAATTTTTTACAGGCGAGTGCATAAAATATCTGACAGCTTTTTTTTTTTTTTTTTTCTGGATGGATTTTAAGTTTTTTAATGGGGCCATGAATGCAGCGCTGCTCCTGTAACTAATAGCTCCCTGCTGCTGCTCAGCCACTATGATACGCGCGCATTTATAAGTGTACATGCGCGCGCACGCGCAATCAAACAATCATACGTATATAGATTTCTGCTCTTCTCAGTTCCAAAGGGTAAACTTTGATTTTAAAACGCTCCTGACAAAATAACACATCACATCAGAACACCATAAAGAAGGTCTATTTTGGTGAATTTTATCCATTCATTCTCCTTCTCTTTTCCAGATCGATTTGTTTCTTTGAAGATGGATTGTGAAAAGAAAACAGAATGGCTCAATCCATCATTCTGTCTGCCCGAGGCCCGACGCCATGAACAATATATTACTGGTGGTATGTGAAAACACCCGTGGGAGACTGGCACGGTTTAAAGCCATAACCACAAACAAACGGAACGGAACCACGCCACTTATTCCGGGTTCTTCACACCGCTTCTTCTGCTTCACACCACTTTAGGATCACACAGAAGAGGCATTTAGCGTGCGCATTTATTCGACACTGTTAAGGCGGAACAAGAGGAGACATCATCAGCATTCATGAGCCGCTGCAGAGCAGAAACCAGCTGCCGAGGCTCCCATCCTTCAGGAGAGGAGAGATGGAAGCCTGCAGAACAAAACCGGGAGAGATGAAGGGCGGAGGATTACGGCTCCACTGATTTCAACACTCTGATGTTAAGACAGGGAAATCCACAGAGGGATACGTCTGATGTTTTCCTTTTAGGACTCTCACATCCCACATGAGAAGTGATGTTGAAAATGTTATCAGTTTCTTTGTTGTATTGGGTTTTATTTAAAAAAAAAAAAAAACATCCTCCACATGATTCTAAAGAACAAATATTAAAAAGGACATTTTTCATATTAAAACACTTCATATTTGTTGCTAAATGTCATAAAGGATTAAAAAGAAAAAAATCCCCATCGTGCCCTCTGAAGCACAAAAGCAGGCTGAACAGATGATGGGACCTCTCTGCCAGGACACTCTCTGCTTTCTGTTAAAACAGCCTCGGGACTTTTGAACGCGGCGTCCTAGAAAGTTTAATATTATAGCTGCACTTTTAATAGCTGTACTTAACAGTTGAGGTGTCAGCCAGTCAAATGTTTCGCTTTCATTACCGGAAGCCGCACGCACAGTGCTCAATGGTGACACCTACCGGTGAAGTGAGAAAGTGCAGCCAGATTATTGAAATATTCTACAGGGGTCAGGAGGTGGTTTTTGTTTCTGAAGTTTCCAAATGTACTTCAGCCAGGACAAGAGACAGTCTCCATCTCTCCAAAGGTTAAAAGGTTAAAGGAAAGAGCTTCTTTTATTTATTTATTTTTTTTAGCATAAAAAAATCTGACCCCACAGTTGCTGGTGGCCACCAGATTCATTTATTCTAAAAGACTAAACTTTGAAATGGTATGGTGGTATACTGTTTTGATTTTATGATTTTTTTTTCTAAATCCTTCACTTTTCACTCTTTCTTTGCCTTCGTGACATTTTCCACTGTGTTCATTAAAACTGTTGAGGAATCG
Organism: Zenarchopterus dispar; assembly: GCA_028564865.1. Taxonomy (NCBI): domain Eukaryota; kingdom Metazoa; phylum Chordata; class Actinopteri; order Beloniformes; family Zenarchopteridae; genus Zenarchopterus; species Zenarchopterus dispar. Next base: position 213,282 of record JAOWBL010000007.1, on the reverse strand, counting down.
TCCCAGGAGGTCTTTGTTCTTTGGACTGTTGGACTGTGCTGCCCACAGCCTGGTTATGCAAGCAGGAAAGCAGCCGTGCATGGGGATCCTTTGTGCAGTTAGTGAAATAGCAATGAAAAGAAAAAAAATTCATACCCCTTTTATTTAATCGAGACAAAAGAGCTCCTACGCTTGAAATCACATTTGTGAAAGAGTGCAGGCCAAGAAAAGCAGCAGCCGGGTACAAAAGAATGCCAAGACAACACCCCCAAAATACTGTAGATGAATACTTTTAAATACAACGAAATCACAGAAACACAGGAAGATTAAAAAACTAAAAAAAAAAAAACATTAAACACCAGTGAAGTCCATTGCTAATCGAGACATGGGCATAATTTTCTGTTTCAACTAAACTAATCCAAGTCTGCGGGAATTAAATGGTTTTACATATTTACTTCTTTTTTTTTTACAAAATTGAACATTTTACATATTCAATTTGATGAAAGAAATGGTCACAGATCTTAATGTATTTAATAATAAACCAAATGAATGTAAGTGTATTGTGAGGGGGGGGGGGAAAGTGCACTGACACCATGATAAACATAGTTAATGAAAAGAGTGAAAAATGGGCATGGGCCATCCTGAAATAATCCCAATTTCCACTAAAGGTGATAAAAATCACATTGGTCTACCACCATACATTTAAATAAGTCAGAGAAAGCTACTCAACACTAACCATCTAACTTCTGGGTTGAATCTCATGCGAAACTAAAATTTGTTGCAGATCCTCAACTGGCCACTAGGGGGTGGCTCCAAAAGCGAGTTAATCTCCATTGACTCCCATATTAAAATGTTATAATTCAGAGCAGAAATAAACACATTTACAGCCTACAAGTTTTTGGTCTCAATCGTTTGACTTCACATCCATTAAAACTCTGAGAAGAGTCTTTTGTACCACAGGAGAGTTTATATAACGCTTTTAATTTATTTCTAATATGATTGGCTGACAGTCGGCTCATAAAGCTAGCCACTATCACTTCCTCATCCATAATCATCTTGCTATTGCAGTTAACAAAGCAACTACCCGTTTGTATAAACCCAGTCTTGAGTGACTGCAATGACCAAATCTGATTTCGCCATCGAGTCAGCATGTATCCAATAATTGAATGAAATATGATGTAAAACTGAATGTTTCTGAACTTGTGTTGCTCAAGTGTGATAATATTTTTACTTAAGTTATAATGTTACCTTTTGCACAGCAGCAACATTGTACTGTATATTTACATTCACTGTTGTTAGCACACAATATGAGTAATGTAGTGGCATGATTATTTGTGTTGTTATGCTGCCTCCATTTGGTCTGGAGTGGTAAAATTACATAGCATACCTTTAAAATTTCCCTCATGGGTTTAGATGTGAAGCCTGAAATACAGATGTTACCAAAAAAAAGGAAGAAAAAAAACAGGTTTATGGGCTCAGTTGCCTTTTACAAGTCCTCTTCAACACAGCATAGACTAGATAACATTTTAGGACAGAGAGACTTTATTATTTGCACGCAACTTCCTGATAGACACAAAGAGTCTCTGGTTGTCAGGAAGATCTCCCTCTCACTCCGAACAACATCCAAAAAGCCTGAAGACAAAACAGCTGACCACAGTCCCGAGAGGCTCTTTACACAAAGTCTCTAGCTGGAACCTTATGTAATTATAATAATTCAGAGTTTTTACCCCTTAGTTCCTGATATGACTGCAGTAGCTGTATAGAAATGTGTTGGTGTCTTGTATTTATTGATACAAATAAATTAAATGCATAACTATAGCATTTGCCAAAGTTAACAGTCCTGGACCGTTACTTTCTATTTATTTAGCTTGCATTGGCAGCATTCTCATGATAAAATAGTGTAACGATTGAGTTTCTGGGAGCAAACCGGTTCACAAAATTAAAATAACTCAAGCCAAAGAAACTTGGCAGCAAGTGAAAGCCTGACTCAAAGACACAAGCTGTGTAAACAAAGAGATCAATACCTAATCTCTGTAATGCACAGTAGGATTCAGAAAACAATGCATTTTTAAGAAAGACCTCCGATCTCGGCATTCAGGAGTGCTCCCTCAGTCACAAATGTTTGTGTGACTGGGTGGGAAAAAAGACACTAACAAAGCAAGAACAGATGTCTGAGCTGGCTGACAAAATAAGTATCAACCCCCCACATACACACACACACACACACACACACACTTCATTAAGAGCAACTAAATACCTTTTGTTCTGACAGCAGCTGAAAGTCCTCTCAGGTGTCTCTGACATGGCATAATTATTAATTGTTGATAAATTAACAAGATCTTTAATTTTTTCACTAATCAGTTTCAGAATGACTGAATCACAGATCAGCCAAAATTAAATCGACATTAAAGGGGATGCATATGATGGAAAGAATTTTCATTTTCTATGATGTAGCCCCTGGATGTCCCGTTCTGGTCCTGGTCCAGGTGTGTTGAAGCAGGGAAACATCTAAAACACGCGGGACGGTGGCCCTCAGGGACCAGAACTAGACACCCCGGATTTAGACCATCGATACTTTGGCTGTCTGAAGTTTTGGGATGCCAAGGTCAGAAAATTAACTCAGCAGGTCATTATAGAGCCACGGAGGTTGTCTTTTATTTTTTGTTATTGATTTTGTCTCTTGCTGACTTTGTCACTCTCTCATTTTCTTTTTCCATCTTTACTATCTCGAGATTGTTGCCAAGTGAAGTGTAGCCCTGTGGGTTAGTCTCATTGTTGTGGACATATGACAAAGTGTAGTTGATGTAATATGTAGACGGCTGCAGCAGAAGTCCCAGGTTACTTTGCCTTGACTTTTGTCAATATTAGGAACAGGAGGCCCAGACACTGATATTTTAACGTTAAAAAACTCTTTTGCTCTGCATCAAGCAAATTTTTCAGATTTACAGGTATCAGAGTAGGACTAACCAGCTATTGTTGCCTCCATATCCTGCATTCAAATAAATAAGGCAGGTGACTCCATCCAGGTGCCATAAACACAAGTATGAAGATGGTTAACAAGGCTGCTGTTTTAAGAAATGTGTGATTTTTATTTTTTATTTTTTTTGAGCAGTGCATGTCAACAGCTTGTCGTAGAGAACTGTTTCAGCTTTCCGCTGCGTCGTGTTACAGCTTTATCTCTCTGCAGCATTTTACCAAACCAACGGTTTACCCACTTAAGTTTAAGAGGTGAGACACACTGTCACGCCGTCTTTCCTCAGCAGTTACCGCTGATGAAAACAAAGAGCTCTGTGGGTGAAGGCTGCAGATCTGCGCTGGTCCACGGGCTCATTAACCAACATCTCTCCCGCCCTATTAGCTGCAAAGGAAAGTGTCCCTCAAGGTGGTGGTCCTATTACTGTCTCCTCCCAGGGACAAAAAGACAATTGTTTTCACACAAACTGACCCCATGAGGGTTTTCTGGCCTGGTCCACTCATACAGATAGCACTGTTAGCCAGTATTAGTGTTTTTAATGGCTGCAGGGGTTATTGGTTACAGTTAGCAAGAGTCTCAGCGCTTGTACTTACCCGGACGAGCAGAAGAAAAAAGAGAAATGCTGCACTGTAGAGCAGGTGAGAAGAAACACCTTGATGCTTTTCAGGCCAAACGCAGCTCTGCTACTTTGTAGGAAAACACCCAGAATGTGTTGACTTTCAGCTGAAAGACGGCGTGTTTTTAAGTTTGCAGTTGGTTGTTGTCTTTAACAAAGGCTTTCTTTAGCAAAAGTGCAGCAGCTGACAAGTTCAGGCCGTTAGGGAAGGAGACAGGGGAGGACGTCGAGAGCACAAACACACACTCTTACACACAAATACACACTCAGTCGGAGACACACACAAATGGCTTTTAGCTCAGAAAGACCAGAGTTTCTTTTGTTTTGTTTTGTTTGTTTTTGTGTTTTCTCTCTCTCTACACACACACACACTCACAGCTACACTATTTTACACACTCGTGTGTTTTAGTCTAGTTTAAATCCATAATTTCACTAGAATATGTCATACATCTCTTTTTTTTTTGTCATACATCTCTGATAAGGAGGAAGTGCTTCATGGCGTGTTTATTGTTTTGTAACTACGACCTGATATTTCTCACCTGAGTAAGAACACAGTGTGCTTGCATGTGTCTTAAAACCTGCAGCCGCTCATCTCTGATAGATGTTTCTGTTCTGTCCGACCAGGGATAAGCTGAGTCTAAACTCTTCAGAGATGATATCAGAGCCTTTTCTGGCCAGATCAAAGTCAAACAATAATCTTTTCTAAAATCTCTCAATGCTGTACACGGGTCGATCAGAAAAGAGCCCACTAGAATTTCAGCTTAAAATTTGTTTTTCCTGGATTTATCTCCTTCTACTTTTCAGGTTTCATTTGTACTGAAACACTGTAAATTGTAAGTATTCACTAATATTCAAGCACCAGTGATGAATGGTATCTTGTTTCCTCTCTCAGCGTGGAAAATCAATGTGGCAGCACAGTTTAGGAAACCACAGACTGAATCGCTTTAAGAGACAACATTTATTTATTGATGTGTTTGCTTCACATGTGGTGGAGGCTTTTTAACCAGCTGTGCAGAAGTCAAAGTCACACGAGTATTAAGGGATTTTTTAAAAGGGACATTTTACACATATTTTTGAATTGTGGCATCTCATAAAGTTTATGTCGTCATATAATTTCTATAATAGCTGATTCAGTAGTTTTTAATACTTTTCATGTTTTTAAATGATGACCATAAGAAATGTGTCCGGTGGATCATTTATATCTGATCCGGAAAGATGAACACCATCATGAGGTGATGGAGGAGAAGAGACTGAACGGGTCATTTGGTAAAGCCTGAGTTCTGCCTCATGGACCGGTCTGTGTTCTGGACCCTGACAGTGGATGGACTCGGACAAAACTAATTGGATTTTTGTCCTTTTCATTTCTCTTCCAGTCAGAGTATTTGAGTAACACTTGAGATTCTAATACTCCTCACTTTATATTTCTGACTTTCTCTCATCATTTTCTCAACATTTTCAGCATAACTCTGGTTTTCTTATTTAATTCAAGTCAAAATGTGTGTATGTTGTCGGTTTCCATCCCAGATAAAATAACTTTAATTTCTTCTGAAGTCATTTATACTAGAAAGACTTTAATAAAAAGAAACAAAGAAAAAAAACAGCTTCCACAAGTTGAGAATTGTCTAAACTCATAATTCATCACACATCACAACAAGGCTGGTTGCATTCTTACATTTTGTTTAAGTTTGCCCACATCGTCATACCTGCGTGTAGATTAAATGATGCTCTGCTTGATACACCTGACAAGAGAGATGAATTCATAAGAATTATCCTTAATAACACAAGCACTGTCACCTCCATGTTTTTTTTTTACTACCATGTTTAGATGGTAGTAAAATCATGTTTATTTAGTACATTTCAAACAACCTCAGCTGACTACAGTGCTTCACAAGCAATACAAATATACATTTCACATGCCATTTCCCCAGACAAGCGAAGGAAAGTGATATCTGCTTCTGTGTCACCAAGAGAAGAAGACTTACCCTGATGCTTTTAAGGCCACACGCAGAGAAATCTTCCACTTGCTCTTGGTACAAAACACCCGCCATGTGTTTACCTTCAGCTGGAAGACGGCGTGTTTTTAAGAGGCGGTTATAGTTTGTTGTGGGTGTTTGTTTAACAAAGGCTTTCCTTGAGCGAAGTGCAGCAGCTGACAAGTTCAGACCGCCGGGGAAGGAGACAGGAGAGGACGTCGAGAGCACAAACACACACTCGGTGTAGTCAGTCAGTCAGCAGCACCGACATAAAAATGGCTCCTCTTCAGAGTGGACAAGTGCTTCTTCATGCATCATCTGCCTTCACATACACACATATAACTATTCACACAGTCATGTATGTAGTAGCTTAGAACAAAAGAAACCCAAAAGCTAAAATGCAGAAGCACTATGTGAAAAACAAAACATAAGCTGTGATTCATTTGGCTGCAGAACGTTTTCTTTACGACGTGCTGGTTTATGTAATCTCTCAATGTCTTCAGCAGCTGGGCTGTCTCTGATCAAGTCACGATGAAGATTTTTTTTTTTTCAAAAACAAGGTCTGAAACACACTTACTGATTATTCAGTCAGTCATGTACCACTTAATATGTAACTAGATGGCATAAAAGTGGAATACATGAAATCACTAGAAGTGAAATCAGGAAAAACATAATATGGGCCTTTAATGTTATTAAAAGCATTAAATGTAGTAAATAACCCATGTTGCCACTGAAGATTCAGGAGCCGGTGTCCTCAGTGCTGGTCCCAGGACCGGATCAATAAGAAGTGTTGCATCGGGAGGGGAACACGACATAAAACCTAAACAAATCAAAATGCAGAACAGAGTGATTCGGTGTGGTGACCCCTAAAGAGAGAAGATGACTGAAATGGCTTTACAGCATATTTAATCCAGCAAAAGTCTGAGACTGCTGAAAATCAGGATCTCTAGAAAAAAAAAACAGGAGACATTATTTTAGGTGATAATCTGTTTTAGCTTTGATACATCACTGAACATAATACTTCCAGTTTCAGTGTGTTGCTTTAGTTACCCACCACTGCAACGGCGGTTTTATATTCAACACAGAAAGTGAATAAAAAGTTCTTTGAGAAGTCATTCTTTGCACTTGTCCTTTGAAAACTGTTGTGTTTAAAAGTGACGACTTGAGGGAAACTTCTGCTCTGCTGACACAAAACCCCCCTCGAGGTCACATGCAGTCAGAAGACACACCGTCAGTAGAAGGTGTTTAAATCAAATCATGCAGAAATTTGACTTAAATGAAGCTGTAGTTGTAATATATTCATGTATATTAAGAAGTCTCAACAGTGCAAAAACAGGAAGGATGAAAAGCTGACGGATCTTCTTCAGCTTTTAGTCACTCTAAGTGACAAAAACACAGGGGTCCTAGAGGTCCTCCACTGCTCTTTTTTCCTCCTTTGCGAGAAGACCGGGTGATTATGCGTCTCTCTTCTTTTAAACACAGAGAGCAGAGCTGTGTCATCACAGTCCTTTTGTGTTCAAACTTGAAGAAAAGCTGGAGGGGAAGCAAACAAATCCGTGACATTTTCATCAGTCTGGAGCGAAGCGAGGAGGTGCTGCTCGCAGAAGGGCTAGGAGAGGCGTGTTGGAGTTTCACAGAGTCACTGCTGCTGTCTTCATGCACATGTTACTCTCAGATAACAGCTGAAATGCCCCCCCCATCTGTAATTGTAGTCTGCCGGCTCGAGCTGAAGACAGAAATGTCAGCAGGGCTCAGAGGCAAATTGCCAGAGCAGCTCTTTCCAGACTCCAGCGTGGGATGGGTCGCTACTTTAGTGCTTTTGTCGAACAGATTGTGTCGGTTTGCTGGCTGGTTCAGATGTAATTGCACCGTGTGTGGCTGTGTGTGTTTACTGATGCCAGTGTGGAGTGAACCCACTCATTCTGTCCTCAGTCTTGTTTTATTATTCGGCTTCTCCATTTCTTTCTCCACAGTTGTGGTGCTGCGTTCTTGGTACTGATACTGTTCTGATAATACGCACCTGACACCAGGCAAGTGATGCTGCAGGGGACTGAATTGTCGGTAGATGTTTAGCCTTAATGACTCTGGTCTTTAGCGATGGTTAGCTTTTAAAAGAAGATGTAAATGAAGATGTCCTCATCCACGTCTAAAGGAGGCTGGCCAGTGAAGCTAGTGACTCATTTATTTAACTGTTTAAGATTATTTTTGAATTATTAAAGTCAAGACACAAAAGAAATGATTGGGAGGAGTGATGTTCTTGTTCCACTTCTGAACAACACGTTTAAACATGAGGACCTCCATAAGTTCACTTTTCACCAGAACACCTGAACTTGACGTTCGATGGCAGAGTTTGTGTTAGAGATAACGAGAAGCTGAGCAGCAGGTCACGGACACGTGACCGCATGGTTGTCGGTGTCTGGCAGCATCCCTCCAACCCGGTGGGAGACAACCAGGTGAGGTCGTCACACTCAAGCAGGAGTCACATCAAGCTTCAGAGAACTTCCAGAGTCTGGAGGAACTCTGCAACCCAGAAGTTTCTCAACCACCTCAGCGACCTCAGTCCCAGAGATAGACGAGCCCACCTCTGAGCTCAAAGGCTCTGCTTCCTCGTAGGAAGGTGTGTCGGTGGGATTGAGAAGGTCTTCTCTCCACCGACTCACAACGTCCCAAGTTTAGGTCAGCAGAGCACCATCTCCACCATACACAGTGTTGGTGGTGCACCGCTTCCCTCTCCTGAGCTGCCAGATGGTGAACCAGAACCTCTTCGAAGCTGTCCAGAAGTTATTCTCCATGGTCTCTCCGAACTCCTCCCACACTCAGGTTTTTGCTTCGGCCACAACTGAAGCCGTGTTCTGCTTGGCCTGTCTGTACTTATCTATTGCCTGAGGAGTCCCACAACCCAAAACGACCCTACAGGGCTCCTTCAGGTTGGCATCCCTAACAGCTGGTGTCCACTGGCGTGTTCGCTCGACAGGCACCGACGACCTTACAGCCACAGCTCTGGTCAGCTGCCTCCACGATGGAGGAACACGGTTCACTCAGACTCGGTGTCCCCCACCTCTCCCGGGACGTGGCTGAAGCTCTCTCTGACAGGGGGCTCCGCCAGTCATTCCCAGCAGACCCTCATTATATGTTTGGGCCTGCCCAGCATACCACCCCAACCCTCCACCCCTCCCACCACCATCGGAGCCAACTCACCACCAGGTGGCCATCGGTTGACAGCTCCACTCCTCTCTTTGCAAACATTTAGGGTAATTGTTAATTTAGTTGACTTATGAACGTGTGTTTTGGTTCTCAAGGAAATTTGGTGACGATAAATGTTTGTAATTTTTGTGAAAACTGAGTAATAATGCTTTTGTTTTAAAGGTGAAGAACGTCCACAAAGATGATTGCAAGAACTCATATTTGTTCACGTGATTTACATTAAAAAATACTTTCAACTCAGCAAAGTGTTCACTTTGAGCCATTTCCCTTTGGTCATTTATGGGTTTTTTGTTTTGTTGTTGTTGTTTGTTTGTTTATGGCTCCTGAATTATAAAAAGAAGACAGAGCAAAAAAGCTGAAGTTTTTCTTTAGTATTTAATTATTTCTCAATACTAATGCACCTCACCACTGTCTGTCTATGTGCCACATGATCACATTTTTGCATTTGTCTGAATAATTATGTTGTTTTTGCCATAAATCAGTCCGGTATTTTTAAGGAGGAAAAGCAAAACAAAATATTACTTTGGGAGTTGTAAGTCCTGCAAACTACAAGAGGGGAAATGTTTGAAAATCATGAAAGCTGAGAACAAAAAGTCAGAACATCCAAAACCGTGAAAATCTCTCAGACCAACTTTAAACTAGCTTGTCTCCTCCCTGACACACACACACACACACACACACACGCACACACACATTAGTAAACGAGCGTTTCATTTCTGACACCCAGACTCTTCGAACACATATCAATAGTCTCGTCATGTCAGCAGCCGTGACATGCACATTTAACTTCAGCGCCTTGCACTCCGGCTGAAGAATAAACGGCTGAAAAATGAGCTCCTCTTGTTTGTGAGATCACCTTGAATCCACATTGATCAGCTGTTGATTGATCGCGCAGAGATTAATTGATGTCGCTAGTCATCGTCTCCACATTCGTCTCTCGGTGGAGATTGTTGGACCTTCAACTCCCGCCAGCCTGCTCAGCCTCCACATGTCTCTTTGTCAAACAAGCTCCAGTTTTACTCAAGAGACACAGAGAAGTGTTTGTTTGTTTGTTTCTTAATGCATCAACACAATGTAGGAAATATCAGTGGATAATTAGAGGACACGTCTCATACTCTGTCTATATTTCTTTGCAACCTACACAAGTGTTGCTTCTGACCTTCTGCAACAAACTGCAGCGACCTATTTGACAGTCTGTCTTCTTTTCTTGTGCTATTATCACTAACTACTCCAGGCCACAGTAGTTCAAGTATTGATTTTTCTCCTTGTTCAATCTGTCTTTCTGTGCCCTCAAAACTACTCTCATGAGAGTGTGTGTTTTTTTCTTTTTCATGGAGCAGTTTCAGTACAACAAAGTATGCTTTCTAGTAAGATCTTAGCTCCAGATTTTTCTCTCTCTCTTTTTTTTTAAACTAATTTATGATATTAAAATCAGTCTAGAATCCATTTACACGACCGTGTTACACTCATAAAGCTTTTGGTAAATTGCATATTTGGATAATAAGTGTTTGTGAGAAAACTTGGAAATCTGCAGATGCAGTTGTTACTAACTGTGTGTATATGGTTTGTGTATATATTAATATAGTGGAAAGAATATGAGATGATAATAATCACTGTTGAAAGTGTAAAAAGGCAGAGATGACGAGATGAATTTGAATTTTACTTGTTGCAATGTTGTGCGATCAAATGTCCAGCAGGTGGCGCCAGAATTGTTAGAAAATAAACTGCAGTCCTTAAATTGGAGCATGTCAGGACAAATCAGCTCATTTTAAGAGAAGAGCGATGACTGGAGAGTACAGACAGATGAAGAAAACACGTCAGACTGGAAAACTGCCCTGTTTTCTTTTTTTTTTTCTTGAGAATGATAAACACCTCATCCTCAAGGCTAAGTCTTGTTATAAACACAGAAGTCAAAAGCCTGTGTTTTCAAGGAAGGCCTTGGGTGTCCCAGATGGACAACAGACCTTTATTGTCCGGTAGCAGAAATCTGGCATCCAAGAAAACCTGAAGAAAAAAGGAGTGGGAATCATTATACGCAGAAAATCTGAAGTCTCAAAGACAATGTATGTCAGAGCTACAGGGAAGTGGTCCTCTGCTATCAGGCACTGTTACAATAGAACCAGCTGGTTTGGGTTAAGGGGGCTGACACCACCTCCACCTTTAAAAACAAACTTAACAATGTTTCTGTTTAGTAAAGCCAATAGTTAGTCTAAACGTTTGTGTGTTAGGGCCAGTAGTCATGACTGCAGCTTCGTAGCTGTAGACCTACGACGTAGGGGGGACACCAACATGATCCCCTAAGCAGTTCCCCTCACGTTTTTCTCTCCTCTTCTTCTCTTTCCTTTCTTCAGCTTCATCCACAATTATCAGTTGGAAGGAACTCCTAAGAGTAATTGTGCTCCATTGTTCTTGTGCCTCTCTGTTTCTCTTCTGTAGATGTTTGCAGGGCAGAGCTTCCAGAGCTGGACCCTGACCTAAGGCACTGTTTGCCTTAAGGTTTTTCTCCCTCTAGGGGGGATTTTACCTGCCATTGTTAAATTAATAATTGCTCGAGGGTCATCCTCTAAGCCTCTGGAAAGCACCAAGATACAATTTGCATAGTAATAGACACGATATAATTAAGTCCAAACATTAAGGTAATTTCTTCCTTTCACCACAAGGTGGTGCTGTAAACATGATAAAGTATGACCATGTGGTTAAATGTCTAAAATACTCTTCAGCCTGGACCATGACCTGTTTTAATCATATGAATGTGAGAATAACAGAGACTTCCAGAAACCTGTGAACCCGGTACCAAAGAGTGAAATCAGAATAAAAGTTATGCTCTAAATGGACAACCAGGCAGCTCTGTTAAAGTAGAGACAATAGATGAAAACATGCAGCATTATTAGATCAAAATGATTCATTGATCATTTTTTAAAATTATTTAGAAGGTCAAGGTAATTAAAGTCATTTCCGTTTTAGTAAGCAGCAGTAATGTTAGTTGAATGCTAACAGAAACAATAAGAGTTCAGGAACTTTATTCCCATCCACTTCCAATACAAGTAAATTCCAATTCCAAGTATATTATAACTTCTCTATGGAAAAATACATCTCAGCCTTATTTTAACTACATTTTGAGCTCAAATTCTATTGAATTGGGAACCAACTGCAGGTATTTGCTTTTACAAACATTAGCCAATTACTGAAAAGTGAGTTAAAAGAAGTGTGTCCTCTCTGCACTGCAAAAACAATCTATCTATAAATAAGCCTAATATTCCTAAATCTAGTCAAAACTGTTTTGTTTTAAGCAAACATAGACCCATCGACGGAGTAAGAACAAATTTCTTGGCTTAAATTCCTAAAACTATCAAATAGCCAAGGATAATGTTCTAAATTTTTATACGTATATATTTAAGGCATTTTTAAAATTATTTGGATTTGAATTTAAAATAAAAATAAAGACAAATATGAAGAGAGGAAAAAATATTGTGGAGGGAAGTTGAACAACAAATATGTGCAAGCCTTTCCGCATTGTAGTACTTTTAGTGTTCTCTAGGAGGCAGTAAAGTACTAAAAGATGTAACTGCTTAAACACACGAAGAAGAAGTTTGACGTCATAGGAGGGAATTTTGATAGTTGGCCCGGCAACAGAAAACTTAACTCGGTAAATATTGTTCCATCATAAACTTTCTTCTCTTATCATAACTTTTGTATTACTTTACGGAATAAAAAAATATGTATGTGTGTACCGTTACTATTCCGAGGTATTTACGTGACACGTAGAAAATCGTTAAATTTAACCGAAGAGCGCGTCATTAGCTGACTCACATCAGACTTTTTCTTGGTCATTCTTGACGCTAATCTAAAGAATAACACAACACGACATGTTTTCCCACTTGAAAAGCTACTCAGACCATCAGTTAGAGGCTAATTACTCGTAACCTGGAACATGACACTTCAGTACTTTTAAAATAAACACGTGGTTTTGTTTTTATTTTTAGCAAGCTGTGTTAATGGCGCTTCTGCACAATTTACACAATAATTTCACGCTTTGTGCTTTTAAGTCCATCAAATTTTGCTCTCACATTTTATTTCTAAGCCAATGAGTGCAGAGGAGTCAAGGGGGGGTAATCGAAGAGGGAGAGGAGGAGGCAGTGGATGGAGGGGTGGCAATCGAGGATGGAGAGGAGGAGGCAGTGGATGGAGAGGAGGTGGCAATGGATGGAGAGGAGGTGGCAATGGATGGAGAGG
>JAOWBL010000007.1:175940-200203 GCA_028564865.1 Zenarchopterus dispar | reverse complement strand
TGGATGGAGAGGAGGTGGCAATGGATGGAGAGGAGGTGGCAATGGATGGAGAGGTGGCGGGGGAGGATGGAGAAGTAACTCACGGAGAGGAGGAGGAGGCTCAGGAGGAGGGTGGAGAGGTGGTGCTGGTGGAGGAGGATTAGGAGGCCCAACTGTTAGCAGTCAAAGAGGTGAGCTCCTTGCTCTTTCTTATTGTTATCAATAAGTCCTTAGAAATTAGGGATTTTCATTTATTTACCTTTTGCTGTTGTCAGCGGCTTATATAAAACCATTTCTTCTAAAAGAATTGGGTAGCAACAATTTAAATATGCTCATCTAATGCTTTTCCAACCAAAATTACATAACTGACATTTAGTTTCACTGTATGTGAATCAATTCAGCAATATGACTTAAGTGCTTTACTGTCTCCTCCAGTCCCTGTCCAGACTACTCTTGATGCACTGTGTCCTTATAAAGGATGGACACTCTACTTCACTGATGGTAAGTGTCTCATTGAAATGATCAGGATGTCTTTTTCTTTGTCTCTGGTTAGTTTTTCTTCTTTATTTATTTATCTTTTTCATGTGCAGGGTTCATAGAGAGCGCTCCCAGTGTGGTGAAGATCAAAGTGTTCGAGAAATATTTTACTTCCAGGATTCACCTGTTTGACAAAGTCTGAGAAACATATTTTTACTTAATAAATTGGTAATTTCAATTCATTGAGGCGGTTTCCATGTCAGTTATAAGAACAATGGTTGTATTTTTGTGTGCAGGACGAGATTGAGCGTCAGGGTAGTGTGCTGGTGGATTACACAGACTTGATTGGAGATAAAGTTGTACGTCAAGCACTTCCTGGAATAATTACAGACCTGAAGGAGCAGCCGGAGGTGATGCTCAACTGTTTGGGGTTGGCCATCCATCAGGTATAAAAAACACAGATCTATTCCAACATAATTGCTGTGTTGTGTGCTTCTCAGCCTTTCAGTACAAAATACAATTTTTTTGACAGTCAAATATTCTGAGGTATTTTAGAGAATTCATATCTAATTTGAGGAAATTATTGATTGATGTTATTTTCTACATTGCATATGATTTATTAGTAACTCTTCAAATCTAAAAGCCAGAGAGCATCTGTGAAGGAGTAAAGTAAGCCTTAAACCCAGAATGACAGATACTTGCATGTGGTTCAGGTGTTGACGACAGATTTGGAGAAACAAGCCTCAGAGCTGGAAGAGGAAGAACTTCCTGTCGCTGCACCAATCATCAACATTCCTCATATTAGTGCGAGGTAATGCACACAGTTGGTTGTTTTCTCGACACCTGTGCTGGAAGTAAGATATATTTATTTGTGTAAATCTCTCACAGGCTGTACAACTATGAACCACTGACTCCGCTGCGGACGTTGCGTGCCAGTGTGTTTGGACGGCTGGTTTGTGTGAAGGGAACAGTGGTCAGAGTGAGCAACATCAAACCTCTGTGCACCAGGATGGCCTTCAAGTGCCAAACCTGCACCAATACACTCTCCCTACCACTGCAGCATGGCAAATACGCCACGCCTACTAAGGTATTCATCCACAGCTCAAGAAACGACATCGTGTAATTGTTACCTAGAAATAAACTACAGGTTTTTATTTTTTGGATATTTGTTTTTGACCACCAAGTGTATCCAGCCGGGATGTCGCAGTCGATCCTTCACACCCGTCCGCAGTTCCCCTCTCACACACACTGTGGACTGGCAGATCATCAAGTAAGTGTGTTATACCCATGAATGTTCAACTGCATAATCAGAACTTTAACAATCTGGAAGAAGGGACCTGCTAAAGTATGAAGTATTTTTGTTGTTTCAGAGTTCAGGAGTTGATGGGTGGAGAGCAGAGGGAGACTGGACGAATCCCTCGCACCGTCGAGTGTCACCTGACCGCCGACCTCTGTGACAGTTCCGTCCCAGGAGACACAGTTACTGTCACGGGAATAGTTAGAGTTATCAACGATGGTACAAACCCACACACATTCACAACATAATTAAAAGTTTCCTCAAACACACTGGAGAAATTTCAGTAATTCTCTGTAAGATAGTGAAATGAAAAATGATCTAAACTACATAAAGCATGCATTAATACATCAAAAATGAATCATCATCACAGGGTCACGGTACTTTAAGGCAGTGTTGAATCTACTGCCTTTTTTTCTATGGTGTTTTATTTTTACTTTTTCTGTTTCTCCTTTGCAGAAAAGTGTCTATAACAAAGATGCACTAAACACAGTTTAAACAGCTGCTTCTTTGTGTGCAGGCATTCCCAAAGGAAATAAAGACCAATGTATGTTTCTCCTGTACATTGACGCTACCTCAGTCAGCAACACTAAAGGTACCTACATCTTTCACACGTGAGTTTAGATTTTAGAGCTCTCCATCCAACAGTTGAAGGAGAAGTTGTTTTTCTCTGAAACTTTAGGCCATTCGTCCAAAGCTGGGGGTGAAGGGTCAAGAGAGTCACTTGAAGATCGTTCAGGAGGGGAGGAGTACAGTCTGAAGGAGCTGTATGCCATCCAGGAGATCCAGTCACAGCCTGACCTGCTCAGACTTATTGTACAGTAGGTTCATCACCACCTTCATGTAACGCCTGACAGCACAGTTTGAAACCTGTGGGGTAGGACCGGGTCTAAAAAGACACATTGAACTTTATTTGTAAAATCATATTGTATTGAAAACTAGAACTCTGAAATCCAGAAAACTTTTTGCTGTGGATGTGTGAAGCTTTGTGATCATTTGTCTTGCGTACCTTAAAAATAATCATATAACATTTAGTTTTGCATTTAGATTTTCAAATTATGCACATGCGGATGTGGGGACATTTGGGGATGTGGGAGGAAACCAGAGAAGTCCTGAACATCCACACAACAGGGGGAGAACTCTACACGAGAGTTCTCAAGATTTATTTAGGAATGAAGGATTCTGTTAAATCTTCCAGACATTGTGCCAATGACAGTTGACAACTAATATACCTTTATATTACTTAAACTGTCCTTTTTTTCTTCTTTTTTCTTTTGACATCTTTCAGCTCTTTGTGTCCTGTCATCTACGGCCATCTGGTGAGTTCTGTTATTTCATCAAACTTAGAGAACAAAGACATTTTTAGAGACCCGGTCTTCCTGTATGAAGGATTAGATAACATCTGTTTTGCCGATAACTGTTTTGAGTTTTGTCTCAGTTTGATAGAAACCGTAATGTTTTGTGCTGTGATAAGGTGTAATCTACCATCCCACGCTGTCGTTCCTTCAGTTGGTGAAAGCTGCCCTGGCCTTGGCGTTGTTTGGAGGCAGACAGAAACACACAGGCAGGAACAGCGTTCCAGTGAGAGGTGACCCACATATCCTGATCGTGGGAGACCCCGGGTTGGGAAAGAGTCAGATGTTACAGGTAACACAGGACAAGCAGCACACGCTTTCAGTGATGCAGTGAATAATGACTTCTGACTCATAAGTCTGAAATGCATTCTTGATTTTTGAAACTGATGTCTTCGTCTCAGAGGCAGTGGTAATTTTAACTTGTGCATGTGTGCTTTGTTTTTGCTTTTCTTCATGTAGGCTGTGTGTAATATGGCTCCCAGAGGAATTTATGTATGTGGGAATAGTACCAGCACCACAGGTAAAAGAACTTAAGACAGAAAATGTCCTAGTACAGATGATACGCACAAGTGATCATTATTTGTGTATATTCTTTTGAGCTTTGGCAATAAATTCATATTTGAAAATGTTTTTTCCATTTCTTTCTGTAGGGCTAACGGTGAATTTGTCCCGAGACGCAGGAACAGGGGATTATGCTCTGGAGGCTGGAGCTTTGGTGTTGGCTGATCAAGGTCAATACATTTGTATTTAGTGATTAAAAATATTGATGTGTTGTAGTTTTGAAAGATTTTTTTTGTCCCTAAAAACTCCAGAAATTCACTGTAACATTTAATCTGTGTCCCAACTTGTTTAATTACAAAATTTACTTTGTGAAGGATTTTGAGTGACATTTCTACTTGAATAATGATCTACAATTCAAGCAGAAAAGAGTAATAAGTCATAAAAATCCTGATCTTTAGTTTTTTGAGACAAATCCTTTACCGCCTTGTGATTATTGAGAGTTTTAAAGTACCAAGATACTAGACTTAAATTAAAATGAAAATCGGACAAGTCTAAATCCTTAAGATTTATGCTTTCAGCACAATGCAGGCTGATTCCCAAACTTGAAATTGTCTTCTTTTCTGTTTCTTTTGTTTTTTCACTTCTCTTCTTTCTGTAGGTCTGTGTTGCATTGATGAGTTTGATAAGTTGGGTAACCAACAGCAGGCTCTGTTAGAAGCCATGGAGCAGCAGTCTGTGAGTCTGGCTAAGGCTGGCATAGTTTCCTCTCTGCCTGCCAGAACATCTGTTGTGGCTGCTGCAAACCCCGTTGGTGGACATTACAACAGAGCCAAGACCGTCTCTGAGAACCTGAAGTAAGCTGCTGAACAATGAGCAAGAAAATGTAACATCCTCTGCAGGTACGGCTGGAGGATGACGTTTTTCACTTGTACCTCCCTCTTATACCTCATTAGAATGGGCTCAGCACTTCTCTCCCGCTTTGATGTTGTCTTCCTCCTGCTGGACATCCCAGACGAGTCACATGACCGCCGCCTGTCAGAGCACGTCATGGCAAACAGGGCAGGGAAAGGCAGAACCAGCAGCGCCATCGTCACCAGGACCAGTGATCAATTAGAGACCTCCATCCTGCTGCAACATTCAAACATGCCGCTGTCGGAGCGTTTGCAGGTAAATCGGTGCTCTCCACGCTGACGCCAGATAAATTGTTAGCACAGTTCATACGCAAAGGTGATTCAAAATGAGATACACCAAACTTGGGGAGACAATATCACAAGAAAATAAATAGAACATTCAAATGATAGAACAATAATATCTTAGATAATGCATATATGTGAAGATCTTGTCCATAGTAAACATATCTCCAATGTATTTGGGGCATCTTTGGATTCAGAGAGCTATAAACAAAAACAATGACCTTTCATTTAATTGTATATTAGTTAATAAGCCCATGAAGGAAATCAGAACAGGATTAGTTTTTCTTTACTCAAGGCTCCATGTCATGTTGCGTAGCTGGGATTGCAGACACCTGCCCAGATTTTGTAGAATATAAAAAAGGGAAACATGCACATTGAAAAGGATACGCCAGAAACTGATTTCTATGAGTCCAGTTTCTTCAGATTCATGATTGTCAATCCAGACGTCATAGCCCTGAAATTCTAAGTATGATCTGAACCAGGTGATGACTGCTCTGACAGCCTGGCCCAGTTTTCCAGTTTAGAAGAAACTGTGGTCCAGAGTATCAATTGCTGCACTAAGATCTAATAATACCAGGACTTTTAGCCTCTTTGAGGAGCTAAAATCTTAAAACATAAACTCTCTAGGATCTCATTTATCTGAAAGTAATTTATTAGGTGCAGCTACTTTTATCTTATCTTCTGATGAGATTATTATTGATTAACCTCCTAAGACCTGGTTGCATTTTTTTTTCTTGTTGCTTTGGGCCCTAGTTAAGAAAATAAACATTATAAAATAGACAACAAAATGTGTGATGTCAACATATGTGTATGTCAGGTCTTAGGAGGTTAAGCCATCCGATTTTCTCTTTGTCATGAGGAAGCTGATAGCTGCTGTTTGGAATGAGGCGTCACGGAAATGAGCTGTTTACAATAGGAAACAATTCAAATCAAAGAGTTAAAAACAAAATAACAGACAAGTAGGCGATGAGGTTATAACGTCACAGTAGGCCCGAGTCAAACCAACTAATTTGTATTTTAAAAATGTCAAACTTGTTATAGTTTCTAAGTAGTGACAATTTAGGAGGAGATTTTGTAGCAGGATTTGACTTGTCAACAATGAAAAATAGATAAAGCCGTGAGTGCTGCCCTTCACTCTTATCTACATATTCTTGTGTACGAAGAACAACTCAAGGCTGTGAGAGAGGTTGGCACCACGTAGTCTGGATCCAGCAGGATGTGGATGAATCCCTGCAGGCTGACGTTGGCCTTTGTAGTTCAAAAATATATAGAAATCGTCACTATACTTTTATCTCATGAGTGTGGAATGCCGACATCACCTGAATATTCAGACAGAGGGGTCCATCAAAGTTCAATATTCTTAGTGTCATCACAGAAATGTTCTGTCAGAGGATCTGACATCTCTAGAATCGTTTACCTGCGTCTGTTATCTGCATCTGTTTCTAGATCCCTGCACATGAAAGTGTGGATGTGATTCCGGCATGCTTGTTAAGGAAGTACATCAGCTACGCTCGTCAGTATGTTCACACCTCGCTCTCTCCTGAAGCAGCACAAACCATCCAGGACTTCTATCTGTCACTGAGATCTCAGGCAAACTCTGCAGATGCTACACCCATCACCACCCGACAGCTGGAGTCTTTAATACGACTGACAGAGGTAAGTTTACGTGTTTGGTGCAATCACCCCGAACATCTAGAAACATGTGATCAATAAAACTACAAAATAAGACATACTTTTCTCTGTAGTAGTTTTAGCAGAAGAACCAACTTTCTTACTGGTGTATTCTCTCTCTGCTTTTGTGTAGGCAAGAGCCAAATTAGATCTCAGAGAAACAGCTACAAAAAGTGATGCTGAGGATGTTGTGGAGATCATGAAACACAGGTCAGACTCTACTGCAATCATCGTGGCAACATGTTCTTCTTAAGACATTGAAAAGAGACTGTAAATGAAAGTTAAGTCGATAGTTATAAATTATCACCTATAACATGCTCATTTATGCTGTGAAGTTATAGAAAAGGATGCAGTCAACTTTTATTTTGAAATTTGATTTCTACGCGTTACATATCTCAGTGAAGCAGCTTAACTGACATGTCCATTCACATATTCAGAGTTGAAAACTCTTAAAAGTTAAACATAATGACAGTAGCCTGTCTCATTGTTGGACATTATTGACCCAGTTAAAACTTTTTTAAAAGCCATATTGACATTGAAAACAATAGCTGTCTTGCTAGCCAACATGCTGCAAAATAAATCAGAAACAGTCTTAAACATTACAATCCCACTGACTCTTTCACCACCACAAAAAAAAATATCCACAGTTCAAAGGACCATTTCCTGTTAACTTCATTATTCAAGATTTTGTCAAGCATTTTAAATCAGCATCATTTGTCGACAGTTATACAAGTCATGGAGAAGCTGGTTTTTTAATCATTCAGTTTTTCACTTGATTATACTTCATCAAATATATCAATTAGCATCTAACACTGACAGCCAAAGTCCTAGTAATGTAAGACATAAAATCAGCACTGTTCTGCTTATTAGAAAAAAAGAGTCTATGTATTTGTTGTAATATTCCAGTTATATAATTGTGTTACATACTGTAATATTTCCAGAAACCTCTTTCCCTTGTGGTAGATGTCTCTACTCAAACCTGGTACCTAACTCAGTTGCTAACTTGCTTTTTTTTTTTAACCATTTGAATTAACTGGAGTGTGGAGGAGTAAGCGAGTGACAACCATGTAACTTTGCATTTATCATGACTTTATTTCCACTTCTGATATACTGAAGAAAGCGAACAACATTTAGACAAGTTATCCTGAAATTCATGCTGATTTTAATACTTGAATATTGAGAATCTGCAGGCTGGTCTGTTGACAACTTGAAAGGGGAAGACTCGGCTAGGACTTGTCTTTTTGTTAGTGCAACACAAACTTTCTATTGTTTTTGTTTTGTTATTTAGTACAAAATGTCCCAACATAGATGATGCTGGCTGAGTTACAACACGCTGCTCTATGATGTAAAGGTCTCCCTCTGTTTTGTGTGATCCAGCCTGGCTGACACGTATTCAGACGGTCTGGGCAATCTGGACTTTGAGCGCTCTCAGCTTGGGTCTGGCATGAGTCAGCGCAGTGCAGCAAAGCGACTTGTTAATGGACTGCATGCACACGCTCAGAGGACGGGTCAGAAGGAGTTTGATCTACAGACACTTCGATCTGTGGCTGATAAACTGAACATCAAGGTGAACGCACGTTAAAAACATGATAAAACAGTCAAGTTAACAGTGTGTGTTGGACTTGAACATATGAAAGATGCACATATCTTAATGTTGGAAATGAATTATTGTATCATAACTTCACTAGTTTTTAAAAGTATAACAGAAAATACTGGTTTAAAGGGATTGTCACTATTTTCTTTAACGATATAACACCAGATGTTTTATATTTGATACATGAATCTCTGAGACCTCTCCCACAATCCAAGAAAAATAAAGTTTTATACAATTTAAAAAAAAACACACAATTAAAAAAATTCATAAAATGACCCTATCTATTCATTATGATATGAAAAAAAAAATATTATTTAGAATCTGTTAGACAAAATTGGTGGTGCTTTTAATTTTAATATATAACACAAACTTTAAATTGAAAAAAAAGACTACATATTATTTCATGTCAGGTGTTAAAGGATTAGCTTCTGAAATTATTCACAAGTTGTTTGTTGTCATTGATAATAGATGCAGTAAATTCTGATGTTTGTGTATACTAAAACACTGTTGTTATATTTATGCCTGAAATTTTATTCAGTCAATTGTTGATTCCTTCCAGGTGATGGATTTTCAAGGTCTCTTGAGTTCCCTGAACGAGCAGGGTTTCCTGCTGAAGAAAGGGCCGAGGCTGTATCAGCTGCAGACCATCTGACAACAACCAAACACTTAGATTTAGCCACAAGGTCAGTGATTGGGGTGAAATGTTTAGTTAATTTTCTTTAAAATTGAAGAAGAAACTATGTACAAAGATCCTGTTTATTTGATACACTGTGACCCTCTGAAACCGCTGTTGTCAACACTTTGGACAAAGAGGATGGATCATCTTTCCAAAACCTCGCTGAAAGTGCACCGTAACTTCCTGCAGGTCTACAGAAAGGAAACGTTCATCTCAATAAGACGTGTAAATAATCTAACAATGTATTACCACTTCAGTACTAATTTTAATAAACATTCAAAAACATTCCACTTTAGAAAAAAAAATAGATACATTAATACTGCTTTTGAGGTTTGTTAAATTTTATAAACATAATTGCATGGTAAAAAAAAGTTAAAAAGTGATTTGTAAAATCACAACTTTAGGAGTTACATATATTCCATTTGCTACAGTTGACTTTGTAATAGAAACAACAAATTTACAAAATTTACCACAGTTATAAAGAATATATTTATGTACATAAAATGAAGTGTGTGTTTATGTATAAATGTAAACTATTTATTGGTTTTGAACCACATAATTGGAATAGTTGTTTCCAAATGTACAGTTTGTCTTCAGTCTTTGAAACAGTTTCTTTCTTTGTAAATTACACATTTTAATTTTTATACCAGCTGAAACATGACTGTCTTTTGTTAGTGCATAATGTTGCCATTTGTACCAATATTGATTAACATCCTGTTTTTTTTGTAGTATGACACTGCCTGTACATCCTGAGTTTCATAAATGGCGTAACTTTGAATTTTTGATTTAGATCAATTATCTGTCCATTATTTTGATCAAAGTAGTGTACTTTCTTTACTGCTTTGGTCACTGGCACAATGTATATCATCTAACAGCTGACGTTGTATAGTACACGTACTAATAAAATATTTGGTTATTAATTTTTTTCTTTCACCCAACAACAGTGTTTACATTTTTGTAGATCACAAAAGTACTTTTGGTTTTAACCATGCTTTTATTTTGAAATACATTTGTCAACGTCATCGTCATTACTTATTTCAAACAGCAAAAACTACTTATTGTTATTGTAGTTTATTTTAATATTCGTGCCAAACATATTTTTAAGGCTTTTTTTTTATAAAGTTTTCTATTTTTTGTTGTATTGGGTTAAACTATTTGATTATTTTACGAATGAAAACATTTTACGACACCATCTCACGTACTTGTTTACGGCAACATGGCAGCCTGCTGGCTCGTGTAGGGTTCCTGTGAGCTCTAACTGTCTGCATCTGTGACTTTGTGATGAGCGCGCGGACAGGTAGCACGATGCCAGCAGGTCGGTAACGAGAGGCTCGTGAAGACGATGATGACGTCTTTTCGGTGGGCTTCGGCGTCGCTCTTCCGCGGCGCAGCGAGCCTTCCGTCCCTGCTGCCTGCGCGCGTGTGTCGGCACGAGCCCGCATTATGGCGGCTCCGACACTCACCTGTCACGGAGCTCGCGGGGTTAATGCAACCCCAGGTGAGCGGCTCGTGGCTCTCCAGACTGAAATGGGCGGACGGTCGCGTGGCGTACTGGGGCGGGATCCTCCAGCAGGTGAAACGGACCCCCCGGCTCGTGAAGGGGACCGCGCTCGTGCACCCGGGAGGTCACCAGAGGTCGACGGCCAGCTTCCGGTCAGTGCTGTCGCTCGGAGCTCGTGGACTTTGCAGTGGGAAGCCGGAGGAGGCGCCGCGGGGCTCCGAGGCCGGAGACCCGAAGGAAGCAGGAGCGGTACCGGGAGAAGGACTGTTCAAGTTCAAAGAACTGGTGAGTCCAGAACTGACACGCGTGGACGGAGGGAAATAAAGTTGTAACACACCTGTGTCAGGTGAAAACCGGCCCAAAACATAAGGCAACAGCCAGGATATCCGCATGTTGCTACACACAGTAAACAGTTACAATGAAAGGATGCAGGTTTTAATAAAACATGTTTACGCCGTGTCATAAAATAAAAACAAACAAACAGTGACACCCTCAGGAGGTCTTATAATCCAGAAGTGGTTTACTGGAAATCCTCTGAAAGGCCTGAGTTGAGTTTCAGTCATTAACCAAAGATCAATAACATTCTGTTGTCTTTTCTGATCATTAATCTCACCTGTTAATGAGGGGTCAAAGGTCAGCAGGGGGGAAAAAAACGACAGGCGAAAGTTTAGAGGAGATGAATGTTAAAATAATATTACAAGCATTAACTTATTACATATCTACTAAAAAAAGGTGAGACATTTGGAATACTCTTTAAAAATGACCATCAAACACTATTTTTTTATTATTAGTAAGACTAGAAACAATTACAAATTTAGGTACAATACAATTTAAAAGATTTCTGTAAATTGAGGTCACAGCAGAAACAACTGAGATCAGATAATTGTGTTTACATCTACACTGGAGATGTAATAATTATACTCGTTAGTTTTATGATTTAAAACAACGGCCAAAGAAGGTTTAACCAAGAACAATGTTTAAGTTTTAGATTTGATGACCTTCGTGAAGCTTTTTAATTTTCCCTGGAGCTACAGATGAACAAGTTTAATCTTTGATTCTTCATTGTCTAAGATTTCGTGGAGGTCATTGTTTAGAAAAATAGATATCGAGAGGATTGTAGGGTTTATTTTAAAGATAGTTGTGATCATGATTACAGTCGATGTGCCGTTTCTTGGAGTTGTATCAGTGTAGGTCAGCTGGTTACGCAGCAACATGAGTTCATCTTGCTCTTCCTCTGTTCCTCTTCCACTTTATATCAGCTGACATGACCATCTATTTATGATTGATATACGTACTCCAGTGTTTGTTAGTCACAATCTGTAAACACGCGTATTTTAGTTTTTTGTGTAGGGAAAGGAACGCATGTAGGTGGAGGAGGAGGAGGGGGGTATAAAAGCCTAGATTTTTTGGAGACTTGTGCTCGTTTGTCCCTGAGATGAGGACACTGCTTCAGTCTCGACAAGGGTTGTGAGATCCGTTACCGAGTAAGGGACTGGATGTAACGGCGAACTCTCAACCTGGACCAGTCTTCACTGCGGATCAGGATCGTGGATGCCCTGGACGTCCGAACATGCACTCAGAGGAAAGATCAAAGAGCAAGAGTCCCGCTTCAAACTTTTTCCTCCTGAATCCTGAGGTGGCTGTAAGTGGATCGTCCAGAAAAGAGAGAATAAGACCAGACTAATTATAATCTTTAACTCATGTGAAAGTCTTGAAAAACAGTTTTGTTATTTTTGTAAATACTAAACAAAGGTAATTAAATTTGAAGTAGCATGTTACTCTGTTTATGCAGTATAAGCCTTTTTAAAAGTGCTTATGGAGTTGTATCAGTGTAGGTCAGCTGGTTACGCAGCAACATGAGTTCATCTTGCTCTTCCTAGGGTTAGGGTTAGGGTTGGATGTAAATAATTTTAGATTGTTGGGGTGGACAAGGTTCATTAGATGATGGATTTATTTACCAGATAAGTTAAAGCTCTGCAGTTAATTACAGTTTCAATGTGATTTCAGTTTTGGCTCCTAGTGATCACAAAAACAATGTAATTGAG
Source organism: Zenarchopterus dispar (assembly GCA_028564865.1). Lineage (NCBI taxonomy): Eukaryota > Metazoa > Chordata > Actinopteri > Beloniformes > Zenarchopteridae > Zenarchopterus > Zenarchopterus dispar. The sequence continues at coordinate 187,917 of JAOWBL010000007.1, read as the reverse complement.
TAAAAATAATTCTTTTGCTTCATATTCTGTCTTGTTTTTTGAACAACAAAGACACTTCAGGCATAAATGTCACTTATCCATGAGGGAGTGTTTCCCAGGTGACACCGAGGTCATTTCTGGTGACTCTGTAGGTCTAAATCTCTTTTATTCAGGCTGATGTTTAATTTTCTACAGTTTAAGTTTTTAATGGGAAAATGTATACTTTTTTTTGTTTAGTTTGATTAACAGAATGTGCTTCAAAAGTCAGCAGATAATGTTTTTAAACTTTTCTGATTAAAAAAAAAAAAAATAGCTGCCATGATGATTTTTTTTCTCCCATAATTAAGCAGTCCTAGTAAAAGTACACTTATGGTTAAAATAAAATCCAGCAACTGTACTGGCTGTTATATTTAAACAGGGAACTGTTAATAATCCAAATTATTTAATACTATATACTCTGGAGATGGTCAGTGCAGCAATCATCATAGGTTTTTTTTAAGACTTTCTAAAAGTAGAAAGATAAGTTGCTGGACTGGTGCCCTCCACTTCAACCTCGTCCATATACAAATAAATATACATTTGTTACTCAGGCAAACTCATTTTGTCCAGACATGCGAGCACCTAAACACCAGTCTAAAAATACTTCAGAGTATTAACAGTAAAGTGAGGAAGAAGAATGGAGTGAAATGTAGAAGACATTTACAAAAAACGGCCTCAGAGAAAGGATTACGATTACAGAAAACGGTGTGCTCTGTGAACTCCTGTAACTGAAGCATGTGACCTGTTTTTCTGCAGTACGAGAACCCATGGACGATCCCCAACCTGTTGTGCATGTGTCGGATCCTGCTGGCCCCGTTCCTCGGTCACCTGATCATCCAGCAACACTTTGACCTCAGCCTGGCTCTGTTTATATTCGCTGGAGCTACTGACCTCGTAATGCAATCTTTTTTACGCTTCAGTGGTTTTGGAAATGTGACACATGAAAGCTGTAGCCACATTATGTGCATATTTATACTTTTGGCTGAGTATTATTTTACATTTAATAGCTTTCCGTTTGCCTGTGTCTCAGCTGGACGGCTTCATTGCCAGAACGTGGCCCACTCAAAAGTCCGCTTTGGGCAGCGCCCTCGACCCACTGGCTGACAAGATTCTCATCAGTATTTTATACGTCAGTCTCACTTATGCTGAACTGATACCAGGTACGAGACCGTGTATGTGTGTGTTTCATTTCTGCAGCAACTAAAACTCCCCTCAAGTGTCTTTGAGGTTTTTAAACGACGCCTTCTGTTTCAGCTCTGCTGACGGGTCTCGTGATTTTCAGAGACGTGGGTTTGATCGCTGCCGTTTTCTGGGTCAGATACAAGACTGTACCTCCACCGGTGAGAAACACACCTGTCACACAAACACCTGTAACACAAACAACTGTCACACAAACACCTGTCTGAACTGATATGAGAAACACACCTGGAACACAAACACCTGTCTGAACTGATGTGAGAAACACACCTGGAACACAAACACCTGTCTGAACTGATGCTAGTAGTAACGGGGGCAAATTTTGACCTAAAGTAAGGCATGGTGGATCTTAATGGGGTTTTTAATGTTTGTTGTACGTTTTATTTTTCCTTCTGAAGGTTATGAAATCTCTACTTTGCTGTCTAAATACTCACAGTTCCTCTGCTTTGTAATCCCTTTATTTTATCTCCACAGGTGACCCTTAGTAAGTTTTTTAACCCCTGCTATACCACGGCGCAACTCAAGCCCACACTCTTCAGCAAGGTGAGACACTCAGCATCACACTCGGTGGGTGATGTGGGCTTTGGCAAGATTGTGCACATCTGTGCAGGTGTGGAAATGTAACACCTTATGAGAGGCGTTTGTATGATTTATCAGCTTTAGATTTCCTTTTGATTTTTTCATTAGAAAACAACCAACACTTGCTGCTGTTACTGAGACGGGTAGCCGTGGAAAAAACACAGACCCACAAACAATTCTTAGACTTACATAGTTGATGACATTAAATCACTCTTGTTTTTCTGTATCTGCATATTTTACACTAATTTCTGGTGCTAAAATTCTTGTCCTCTTTACATTTATGTCTGTTTGAAATCTTTTCTCATAAAGATGAACAAAAACTGTACTTAAACTATTTTTTAAACTTTTTGCACATTTAATGACCCTTTATTTTTCACTCTTGACACCAGAGTTGTTATAATTTTGAATTTTTTTAATGGTTTTTATTTTTTTTTTCAGTTAGTTTGATTATTTTGTTTAGTTTTAGTTTAACAAACTCAAACATCTGGGATAAAAGAATCTTTCATACAGTACAAAAATCCTTTATTCATTACTTTAAGTAATTAGAATTAGAAAAAAAAATTGGTTTAGAAAAACGAATCTGCAAACAAACACAAGACAAAATGAGAATAAGTTCATTTTAGCTGCAATTCTATTTTGTTTTACTTAGTTTTGGATGGTTAATTTTTGTTTTTATAAAAATCTTTAGTTTTTATTTCAGTTAACGGGTTTCTTTTTTTTTCACTCTTAGTTTTCGTTAACTATAATAACTCTGACTCAACTCGGTCAGCAGCACCTCCAGCTGTAGATTCAGGTTTGCCCATGTACTTTTAATGTTTTCTAATAATTTATTTCTGTCCGGTATATCGACATATGATGACTAAATCCTCTTGAACGTCCTAGAAAAACGGCACCACCGGTGTATTATTTGATTTTTCTTCAGTGGAGAGCAGGAGCTGCACTTCTAAACTCATATCTTCAGTCATTTTGTTCTTTTTTTTTTAAGTTTAGCTGAAATCAAAACACAGACATTATCAAAGGTGATTTTATCAGATGACTTTGCATTTGTAACATCATTGAGCGCAGATTAATTTGTTATCTCAACAGGATTTTGTCCTTTTTGTGTTTTTCCTCTGATTGTGATTTTTTATTTATTTTTTTTGGTAATAAAGATCAACACAGCCATCCAGCTCTGCCTGGTCGCAGCTTCTCTAGCAGCTCCAGTCTTTCAGTATACAGACAGCGTCCTGCTGCAGTGTTTATGGTAAACCACACACACACACACACACACACACACCCTGATGTCATCCACTTGTCCTGTAATACTCACAGTGATACTAGAAAATATGATTACAAACCTTTTTCATCACTGTCGAGCACATAAATGCCGCTTGTTCCTGCAGGTTGTTCCAGTTAAGTGTGTTGACTCATTTTAATTTTCACCTCAGAGTGAGTTGGAGTAGAAATTGGACTCGGGGCAGATATTTTATTGTGCTGCAATAACCCGTGTTTCTGTGTAAATTTACTTCAGCAGAACAGACTGACATCATACCAGGTGGTGTTCAGCTTTCACAGTTCGTACAGCTGAAATCTAAAACTTGTTGGAGTGCAGATATAAAAGATGAACAACACGCCTGGTTGTGTCCGGTTGCTCCTGAGATGTTGTGTTGGGCAGCTTCACGCAGCTACCAAAACTCTGCATGCTGAAACCTCCCTCTAAAGACCTGTTAGTCAGTCTGAAGGGTGACTCTTCTTCTATTTGTTTTTTTTTTTCTTTTTGGCAAAAGGGAGACGCTGCAGGGAATCAGATCTGGGAAGTGGGGTAGGTGCTGAGGAATGAGCAGATGTTTTTTTTTTGTTTTTAAATCCATGAGAATTATCCACGTGAAGCAGTTCAGGTTATCTGAACCATAGACTCACACTTCCCAGGACACAGAGTCGAACTCCTGGTGCTCTGACCCCGAGGAGCAATTTTCCAATGCACAAGTCTGTAAATGTAATCCCTGGTCTTTTGATTTGCCAGAATTTTCCTCTGAATGCTTTTGTTGGGTGTGTTGGTCAGAACCGTGGGTGCAGCTGTGAGAAACCTCTGCATGGGTCCAGATTAAGCTCTGCTCTCTGTAGAGGTTTGTGGTCCATGTTGGGATTACAGATGCAGACCAGAGAGTTTCAGGTGTGATGGGAGCGCTGAGAGGACGGGCTCGCTGCAGAACGTGACTCCATGGAGGAGACAAACGAGTTAGTGTTTACTTTATAGGAGCTTCAGGAAACAAACGAGTCGCTCAGAGACTGAGGTTGGGCCTGATTGTCTGACGCCCCTAAAAAAGACTTCACTGAGATTTAATAAGTTGAACTTTTATTAACGGAAAAGGTAAATTGATCCATTTATAATAAAGTGCTCAACCTTAAAGTAGTCACAGTGATCAAGGAAAATAGTGGCCAACAAAAAATGCGACGACCCAGCTGACCGTCTCCCCACGATGAGAATGACCAGGTGACTAAATTAACTAATATCCCCGCCCATAAGCATGTGACCCTCTATCCCCGCCCTCAATGTGACCACAAAAAAACAAGAATATCCATTCACCTTACTAGAAAAACACAGACCGAGTCATTCATGGCTCCTCCGTTGTCCATCATACCTTTCACTCAGAATTATTCTTGAATGACGTAGGTTACAGATGGAGCATTGATTGATGATAAATCCATCAATATTTTACCGTTCACCTAGTGTCCTCAAAAGGCTTGTGTTTAGTATGAATCTACTGTAAAGATTTGTGAAACTCAAATGACATTTTTTTTATTTTTTCTTCTATTTAAATTCTTATTTAAATGCATATTGGCTCAAAAATACTGAAAACTTTCATTTTTATGTAGCAACAGTGTTCTTTGCATCTGATAGTGTTTTCGTGATGCTGCGACAGAGTGAATCAGCTTTATCAATAACTCTAACATGTTGTTATTAAACTCACCAACTTAATACCGTTCAAGCAGCAATCGAAACAAAATATGAGCAGAGATTCAAAAAAAAAAAGTGGTTTCAATTACAACATGTCATTTATTATATTTCAGGTATATCACAGCTGTGACCACAGCAGCATCCGGCTACAGTTACTGGCACTACGGCCGCAAGACTGTCCAGGTGCTGAACACCAGATCACCTTGACAACCACACCTGGAAACTCACAGGAATCAAAACCAAACAGCGTCGTCTGCACTGGCACTCGTCAGCTGTGGCAAACAAAAAGGACGAACGGGCAGATGGAGGTTCTCCAGGAGCTCTGAGAACAAGTAGCTGTGACAACCATGTATGGGTCGCCATGGCAACGAGGCACAGAAAATGACTGAAGCCACAGATGGTTTTACTTCAACACTACAGCAGCAGCAGCTCTGCTGCCGGGCTGCTCCGAAGCCACGTGCACAGATGAGAACACAAACGTCTGAAACGTACACGTCAAGTGATCTGGCAGGAGCTCTTATGTTTCTCAGCCTCTGTTTTCCTTTTTTTTTTTTTTTTCCCCAAAGTCCAGTATGCAATGTGTACTGAATAATTGTCACATGACAGTTTTGTAAGACAATGATTTATGATTAAAAAGGCAAAACCCGCCCTGGTGTACCTGAGTTGTCCGGATGGAGAAATATCATTCAAACCGGTTCAAAAATGCAGCGTTCCACATCAGGACGTAACCCCACATCCTTTAGTGTAGAGCCTCTGATTATGTGGTTAAATCTCCTGTTTAGGATCTTTAAACACTTCAGGGTCCAAATTGAATTACTTCTTATTCAGCACATAGGCTGACTAATCACTGTAAAATAATTCAGAGTTGTTTATTTTTTAAAAAGTTTATTAAATGTCAGTGAGTTGAGTCGTATCAGCCAGTCTGGGAGTGAAATCTCTCACTGCTGCGTTTTTCCTCGCTCACTATTACGGTTATTAAACGAACTGTTGCGGCTGCTTTCAAGTTTCTAACCATCTCAGGATCAATAAGCCCAATCAGCCCGAGGTTGTACGAAGACTCCGGAGAGCTACCGCCGAATCTTTTTTTCCCACTGAACTCCTCCAGCACTCGTATCCGACTGCTGCTGATTTTCCCCTCCAGAAAACAAGGATGATGTGGGAAATGAGGATGTGTAACCTTTTCAACTCGTTCGCTCATTTCCCAGCACTTTTCTGCACCACATGGGTAGCGCTGCCTCATTACAGCCCCGGCGCCGATGGCTGCCGGGCTTGTGCGCTGTGTTTTTGTGGCCTTGTTCATTATGTTATCAGTGAGAACGTTAAGGAATCATATTCTAAAATAAGATATCCGTCACTGGGAACAAAATGATACCTACGGTTATAAAATTAAGTTGTTTTTTTTTTTAAGAAGTGAAATTCATCCCTTTAGTACATATCTGATGACACAAAATAGGAAGGATCTGATTTGGAAGTACTTCTTAATGCCCCTCAGTCTTTTCAAGTGTTAGGGGAAATGTCATTAATTGACAGCACATTTGAGATTAAAACTAATAAAAAGTCAAAATGTCTGTCTTCTGTGGAGGCTCACCGTGATTATTTTATCTCGGTGAGAGATCCACAGACAGGTGACGACCGCGACTGAACACCGCTGCTCTGGTGATTCAGTGTTAATTTAAACCACAGAGAAAGAGGAACTTTTCCAGGACTTCAGAATATGCTTCTTAAAAAAAAAAAAAATTCTGTTGTTCTGTTGTCTTAAGCTGCGTTTTAAAAGATTCAGCTGAAGTGAGGGAACCACAGAACCAAACACGGTCACCTCTAGTTCTAAACCGAGTGCATGGCACCACCTGTGGCCTTTGACCAGACGACCTGAGACAGCGAGAGGTGGTGTGGGGATATGAAAGGTCTGAGATATAAGCAAGATTTTGACCTCATAAGGCTCTGAAAGTAAGAACTAAACCTTTAAAATGGATTTTAAAATGTGCTGGTAGCCAGTGTAAAGAGATTAAAACGGGTTATGTGTCGTCTCTTTCGAGTGTTTGTTCGGAGCCTTGCAGCAGCGTTCTGGGCTGCTTGTAGATGATTAAGGTCTTATTTATACAAGTAAAAAGGCTATTACAGTAGTCAAAATTGGATGAAATAAAAGCATGAACAATCATCTCCAATTCTGATTTCGAAAGTAATTTATGCAGTTTGGAGATATTTCTAAGCTGAGAGAAGCAATTCCTAAATAATTCTCTTGAATGTTATTTTGAAGCAGAACAAAAAATACTATTTTTTTACCAAAAGAAATTGTCCAGATTCTGCTTTTTCTGCCTGGTTCTTCTGTCCAGTTTGGATTTTTTTTTTTTTTTTTTTTTTAAATTTTTGTATTTCCACAAATTCTTACAAATCCTATGATCATATTAAACTGCTGAGATCACTTCAAGTGGCCTTGAATGACTTCCATCATCCATCCATTATCTACAGCTATCTATTTAGGATCATGGGGCCTGGAGTAACTTTACTTTTCCACATATTGTTCCCATTATGACCACCCACTTAAAACTGAACAGGTCCTCCTTGTGCTTCTGAAGCATCTCTGACCAGTTAGTGTCAGGACACGGAACATCTGTGGGTGTCCTGGAGTATCTAGCACCGGGGTGGAGAACCTGATCTTTTGGCTCCTGTGGGTTGTGCGGTGGAGTCTGTGGGTTGGGGTTGTTTCACACACATGCTGTCAGGTCCCATCACAATCAGATCCGTGGAGTTTGGAGATCAAGATGAAGACCTCATGCGTTGGGTCATAGTGTAATTGGCGTGCGGACATGTTCCGGTCTGACCGGTAGGTGGCGGAAGAGAGCTCTAGCTGCATGTCAGTTTACGTCTCAGAAGAAGAAGAAGAAGAGTTGGAGGAAACGTCAGGAAAAGCTGCTGGCTTCAAAATGGTGAGTAAGATTAAAAACACGCTCAAGAAAAGCAAATTATAAACCAATAAGTTCAGTCATCGAGCCTGACACAAACTTATGTTAAAACCAGTTATGATTCCGTTTTCATTAAGAGCCATTTAAACACCGACCGGAAGCTTAAAAGAGAATTAAATTATTATTTATAACTCGCAGTTGTATTTCTCCAACACTCATTCACCAGTAATGATAAAGACATTTCTGTTTTCTCTTTAAATAAAAGTATGATTTTAGGTCGCTGTTTCTGTCCATCCTTGTTTTTTTCCTTACAAGTCTGAGATTAAACTGAATAAATCAAAAAGTCTCCATAAAAAGACCACAGAAGTGAGAATTAGCTGGTCTTTGACTGATTTCCCTGTGTCACAATTATGTGTGCATCTAAAAAAAATAAAATTTATTGAAAAACAACAGGATGAATTAACAGAGTAAGTTCTTAATTTGCTTTAGGCAGCAGGAAAATTTTTTTGTTGTCTTAGAGATTTACATCCTAAATAAAGACAGATTTTTGTCCATTTTGATTAAAGCTGAACATATGGCTGAAATCTTTAAAGCAATAGATCAACTTTACAACAATAATAATTGTATTAGATTTCTTTTTTACTCTGCTAAATGTTATTTTGCATTCTGGTTCATGAAAATTCCAGCAAAAATGTCTACATAAAAATTTTTAATCTAAATTTACTTTTTTTTTTTTTTTTCTTTCCAGCGAGAAAAAGTTGATCTTTTTGTCATTTCAGTCACATTTCTGTGTTGAAATATGTTAGTGGAGCAAAAAAAAAAAGCATAATAATAGCCTTTTTTTCTGCAACAACACATATATCAGGGTTGGACAGAAATCCCACCAGTCAACAGGATCGTGGTGGATCTCTGCAGGAATACCTGTGATAAGTCATACTGGATGTATCTAAGAAGATAACTAAAATCAGCAAACATGCTTAATCTTTATTGCAAATCTTTCAGCTTTATAAACCACAATGAAACACTTATGAGCTGAAACCTGCATAAATGTAAGTTTCTCAGTTGGTGGGTTTCTTGTAGAAGCTTGTAAAAACATACCTGATGTCTTCTGTGGGGTCTGCTTCACCCTCTGTTGTGTTGTTGTTTGTGAGACTTTGAAGTTCGCACAAACTGAGAACTGGTGTTATAAATAAGGAACATGCAAATTGAGGGAAAACAAAATAAAAATAGAAACGAAGGATCCTGTTCTAGATGAATCGCTCCTACTTTGTTCTCTAGTCAGTCTTTGTCATAAACTAACTCCATAAAAATGCCCAACTGTTGCAAAATACAGGAGTATTTCTGTAGGTGATAAATCTGAGCGGGGAAATGCAGACATTTGGTTGTTCTTTGGTGATTTTAACATTTAACGGCCTCCAGTGAACTTTTTTACTTATTTGTTTTTGTTTTCAGGCCACCGGAGTGGATCAAGCTGTTGGCATGAGTCTCGTTGTTTTCAGCCTCCTGCTGTTTACATACTACTCTGTTTGGGTCATCGTACTGGTGAGTCATGTTTAAGACCCTCAAATTCAAATTAAACTGATCTTGCAAGTGTTTCAAATTCTCAAATTAATTTTGATTCAAGCCTCGGTCACAATGACCCGTATCAGTGACTGCAAACACACTACCAATCATTTTTGGAGCATTTCCTACAGCCTCCTTGGGGCAGCCTTATAAGAATCCAGCAATCGTAGCCCATTCCTTAGTTCGTGGACAGGTTGATTTGGGGGGGGGGCATGAGCTGGACACACCAGCCTTCCTCTTCCTCTTCCTCCTCCTGCTGCAGCTGTAGAAGGTGCAGCTGAGGTCTTCTCATCATGATTACCGTCTAGAAAATTACAAACATTTCTACGAATATTCCAGCATATGAAACGATCAAGAAACAAATGTTTGGAGATATTGGTCAGCCGCCACTTCTATAGCCAACAAAATGTGCAGAAAGCCGCAGGATCTTCTGACCAATGAGTTGAGATTACTGCAAGTTGTGCATAGGGGTCCTTAACGGCCACTTTCAGACAACAGTTTTCATGAGATGACTATAAGTATACCGTCGGCAGGTCCTGGGCCACTTTTACAGAGATCATATAAACTCTACGACCTGCGTACAGCAGAGAAGAAAAAAAAATCACTTCATTTTCTCAAGAATGCCTCAAGGTGCTCTTGCGAATTGAACGGCAGCCGTACCGAGTTCCTACAAAGGCTGTAGGAAACTATCACCCCCAACCCCCTCCATGAATATCTACAAACTCCAGATTTAGTACAAAGTAGGAGATTCATACAAACCCACCGTTGGCAGAAAACTTTGTGACCGCGGCTTTAAACGTCCAGAAGCTTCCAAAGCTCTTCTGTAATTGACCTGCCAACCAAAAGGAGGAAGTGTTTGTTTGGATTTTGCATCACATCTTTTTTATTCCTTTGGAACAAAATGTTATTCCAAAATAAAATTAAGAATCTTTTCAAATTTCTCAAAGAATATGTGTGTTTATGGGTTTTTTTTTTTTTTTCTTGTCTTTCTGCAGCCGTTCGTGGACAGTGATTACGTACTGCACAAGTACTTCCTTCCTCGAGAGTACTCTGTCCTTCTTCCTGGTATCGCAGCAGTAATTCTGCTTCTTTGTATAGGTCAGTACTCTGATATTAAAAGCTTAAAAAATAAAAAATTGGTTGGGTCCCAAACCGAATGAGAATTAAAAATTGTTTGGATCCTGGGGATTGTATGAAGGCCGGTCCTGGAGGACCCGAGAGTCCGCGAGGGTTCATAAGGTGAAAGCAAATCGGTAAGATAAGACGGCGCAAGATCATTAAGACTTTTAAAAAGCATAAGAAGTGTCTTAAAATCGATTATAATTTTCCTCATTCAAAGTGTGCTACCTGAACTCTAAAACAAACAACTCACTCTCAATAAAACTGGTACTTAATTCATTTAAACTGTCTTCATATCCGAGTCAATGAGGTGTAAGAATAAGTGTCATTTCTGTCTGATTCCATGTCTCCTCTCATCTTCTCCACAGGGGCCTTCACTGCAGTCGTCATGTGGAAAAGTCACAGACCAAAGAAAGTGAACTGATCTCAGATCGTCTGTGTGAATGTTGTGTATTTACCTGTATATTTGTTGCTTCTGCTGGCCTCACAAACAAAGACCTTAGCTCAGTTTTCTAATAAATATTCCTTTCTAAACATGACAAGCATGTTGGAAAGTTTTATTTGAAAGTCTTTCCTGGGTGTATATTTTATGTTTTGGCTCCTTGGGGTTTGATTAAAAATAAAAATCTTAACTGTTTTTATCACATGCACTTAGAATCCTGAAATTTTCTCTCTCTCTCTTAATGGAGCTGTCATGGAAAACCCAAATATCCACATAAATGCAAATAACTGCCTGAGTGTAATTTGCAAGCTCTCCATTAACGTGCCTCCAAGTGGCAGAAACAAAAAGACAATCAGAGAGACTTCAATGAAAGTGACACAGTGAGTGCCGTTTTCTAACGGCGGCCATTGTGACTCAGTCGACGTTATGTTCCCGCCATTCAGACTTCATTAGAGGCTCCCTGCTCGATTTCATTAGGCTTTTATTTCCACTGACAGAAAAAGAAGATGTCAGACAAGTGTGGAGAACAAAAAGCTAACTTTAGGAGACTCGGTGACTTTTGCACTTTAAAACTAGAAGCATGACATTGTGTTAGTATTCCTGTTTTTTCTCCTCTGGAAATGTGACCAACAATCATTTGTCCCCAATAAAATGCGGAAGCTGGAAAATACCTACCATCAATAATGACCTTAGGATCAATATTATTATTGGCACTACGGCTGTTGTTGCTCTACTGTCTCTTTTGTTTCCATTATTATTATTATAAGTGCTTCATTTGGAGGTATACATACTATTCATGTATATATGTAGGTGGTCAAGTGTGTATATATGTATGTAAGTGGTTTTCTGTTTATAATTGAATGTACATATGTGTATGTAAAACACACACTCACACCATTTTCTGTTTGTCCCCTTTCTTGGATGTCTATTTGTCTTTTATTAGCATGTCTGTCTCCTGTAATACATCTCATCACACAAACACTGCAGTGATCACCACCCTACACACACCGCACCCTTCACTGTCTTGTCTTTTTATCAGTCTTGTCCTTTTAATGTTTCACATTGGTGGTTTAGTCCTCTGGCAAAATAAGGAATTCAAATGTTAATAAAATATGTGAGATTAGACTGTCAAGGAGGACTGGTGAAGGACACCCGCCACATTCATGCATCATATGAAAATAGCTGCTGCAAGATTAAAATGCATATATATATATATAT
>JAOWBL010000007.1:158318-170390 GCA_028564865.1 Zenarchopterus dispar | reverse complement strand
TAAAAGCTTTAAACTACCCATGTTAATCTAAGTATTGGAATATGGTTGTTTATCTTTGCTGACTGCAGCTCTGACTAGCTCTGACTAACTGCATTTCAATTTTTATTTTAAATCCAATGTAGTTTTTGTTTCAGATCAGGTGTGAAGGTGTGCAAGTCTCTCCTCTAGTGAGCCCCAGGAAGTGGTTTTAAAAAAAAAAAAGGGGCATAACAGGGAAAATTCAAACTCCACGGCGAGGATTACATCAGTCTGTCACCGGGATGATGAGAGATGCTCTGGCAGCGGAGGTCAGGCCAGCCGTCGGAGAGCCAGGACAAATCACTCAGACAAGCTCGAGGTTGGATGGGTAACGATAACACCAGCAGAAGTTCAACCACAGCGCTCGTTTAAACCCAACGGCTGACTGGACTGGCGCTAACACGAACTTTGTCATTCCATTTGGGGAACTAGTAGTGAAGCATGTGGTCATGCTCGGCAGCCCCGAGGAGCCTCCACCTGTTGAAGCCTGGCCGGCGGTTGCCAACAGCAACAGGGAGACTGAGGCTGGAGCTGGGGTGTGTGTGTGTGTGTGCGCCCACGGGAGCAACCAGTTATGGAGATATCCACAGACCTGTTTGATTCAGCTCCGAGTGAATAAAACACTCAGTGACGAGATATCGGGGACTTGTTGCTGACTGTGCACGGCAGGATGAAGAGGAGATGACTCGTGCATCTTCACATGACGTTGCCATGACGTTCTCTGAGGCTCTGATTCCTCTCACACCGATTGTTGACATTTGTTATTGCGTCACATACTTCTGCAAACTATTAAACATTTCCAGTGAGATGTTCTCAGGGTTTTTGTTTGTTTGTTTGTTTTGTTTGTTTTTGTTTTTTTTTTAATATTTCAGATGGGAGTCCATGAAAGCTGCATCATGAGCTCTAAAAATAAACATTTCTTCAAATGAAATCGAAACTTAAATTTGAACATAAAATTACTCGATAGTGTCACTTACTTGTATCGATATGTGAATAGTTTAGTTTAATTTCCAAAAACGTTTGTAGATGAAAGCCAAACGGTTTCACGGTTGAGTGTCACAAAGGAGAGTGGAGAGAGTCACATAATCCACATTTTCATTTAATTTTAACTTTTCATCCATCCATCACGAATCAACCAAACATGAAGTCAGTTCATTATGAATATTTAGAAGTTGATTAACTGATCAGCCATAAATTGGCTTTCAGGTACGTGTTAACATAAAATTTCCAAATATGTCATTTCAGAGTGAGAAATATAAGTGAAAAACATTTAACGCAGTTAAAGATCTGACTCTTCTTTGAGAAACTGGACACTCAGTTAATTTGTTCAATTAATTTAATTTGAATTTATTTCACATCTAGTCCTATTTTCCTTATTAATCTGTGGCATCCACTTGTGCCTGTATAACTCTCTGTTTTTCTGGATGCTTGCTCTGTTTTTTTCCTTGTGGATTGATTACATCCACTCTGAGTTCAGATTTATTTTTATTTTTATTTATTTATTTTATTTTTACCTGGCTCCGTCCTGTATTTGGGTTCACAGGTAACAACCTTCACAGAAGCGTGAAAACTTTTAGACTCAGTTTGTCTTGACTCAAGAGTTAATGCTCATCATTAACTTTGCTTCTGGCAGCCACTAACGGTGTCAGGTGCGAGCTCACAGTGTCATGGCAACATGAGTCTCCGTGCACGTGTCTGAGCGCTGAAGTGTGAGTGTGTAGGAGGCTGCAGCCTGGTGAAGTGGGTCCTGCAGCGGCACATATCAGCGTATCGCTTCTGTGGATGATGCGCCGTGTACGTTGTGAGGTCATTAACTTCACACTGCGTGTTCTTGTGACTTATACACACCTGTGTGATGGTGCTCATGTACAGGCACACAGGTGTGTAGATCCCTGTGTGTGTCTCTGTTGTATATATGCCACTGGTGACTCTTGAAGTTTTTTTGGGGGGGGAGTGTTTAAGTTGTAAAATATGAATTTTAAATGCAAAACATTTACATGACACAACGATTAATTAGTTAATCATAGATAGATTAAATTAAAGATGTATGGTGGCAAGAAAAAGTGAACTCCTTTAAATCTAAATGTTTTTCTGCTTTGATAAAATGTGTTCTGATCTTCATCTAAGTCCCAATAACAGACAAACATAATGTGTTTAAGCTGAGGACGAAGAAACAGAACTGCTAGAGTCTTCGTCGAACACACTCATGAAACATTCATGGTGCTGGAAGAAAAAGTAAATGAACCCGTGCTTAGTCCTACCTCTTTTGGCTTCAGGTAAATAAATATTTTCAGTAGTTCTGGGTCAGACCTGCTTTTTCCTCTTTACAGAACTGCTGTAAAAAGCACATTTGTGAATGGCTGTCTTGTGCATCTCCGTGGGGTTGAAGTCTGAGCTCTGACTGGATCTGAGCTCACTGGGGGCAGTAGGAGTATGTGGAGGTCAAGGGCTTCACTCAACAGGTCTGTTATCAGACCTGGATCCAAGCCCACTTCCCCATAAAGACTACATTCCCATACCGGGAGTTGAACCCGGGCCACCTGGGTGAAAACCAGGAATCCTAACCGCTAGACCATATGGGACACTATAATCTTGAACAATCAAATGTTCTCAGAAGTTTTTCTGGCACGTGTCAATGCTTTTTCTTGAAGAGCAGCCACTTCCTTCAAGGTTGTCCTGTCATGGACATCCTCCCTGTTGACTTATGTCGATTCAATTCAAATGAGCTTTATTTATATAATACCAAATTACAACAAATATCACCTCAAGGCACTTCAACGGTACAGTTCAACTTATTCCAAATTAATACAGTGGTAATAAATAAACAATGGTAATAAGTATTGCTTCACTAAGGAAACCAACAGGTTGCATTAAAACTTTTCTTGGATATAATTTCTTGGTCCTGAAAAAGCACCAGGCGACTGTGGAAAGAAAAAAATCCCCTTTAACAGGAAGAAACCTTTGGGGTTCCTATTTTTTATTTTTTATATTTTGGTTTTCTTTTAAGTCATTGATCAGTCGATACTTCTTAAGAAACAGCAAACTTTTTAAGAATTAAATCAATTCGAAGTTGGTCTAAACTGCACCTCTTTTTTTGCTAACGTGAGGTGTGTGTCCTTCACCAGTCCTCCTAGATAGTTTAATCTCACCTACTTTATTAATGTCTGACTTCCTAATTCTGCTTAGAGGACCAAACCACCAACGTGAAACACAAAAATACAAGACTGACAAAACGACAAAGACAGTGATGGGTGTAGTGTGTGTAGTGTGGTGATCACTCTGGTGTTTGTGTGATGTGTCTTTGTGAACTACACCTCTAAACTAATTTCAATAACTGGACTCCAGTTTTTGTGAACTACTGACTCCGATTAGCTTTTGTTCAAATCAGTGGGTTCACTAACTTTTTGACTAGCGCTCTAAATGTTTATTTTAATGTGTTAAAGGAAAGAAAGAATAAATTATAGTTGTTTCTGTCTTATTGGTACAAGCACATTTAATTTGTCTAGATGAAGATCAAATCGCATTTTATGGAAAATTAATGCTTAAAACCAGTTAGTTTCAAAGGGAACCACTATATTTTGATGGATCAAATCAAGTTATTTCCTTTTTTCATATATCATTAAAATGCGTGTATTTAACCATGTGTATTAGCTTTGGTTTCTGTGAGATTTCTCGCTCCAACACAGTGGATATTCATTTAATTTAATTGTCGGTTCCCTGCGTTGAAAATTACAGATTAAAATTAAACAGCCACATCTCCGCTCTGAAAATGTGGAAGTTTGATAATGAGGTTGTGGAAATGAAGAGACTGTAAGTCAAATATCACACGGGGTCTCTTAATTCTGCTGTGATTTTCATAAAAAAAATGTTTAGTTTCTTCATCAACTAAAGGAAAAGGGCTTTTAGGAAGAAAATGGAGTCTGTGTTATAGATAATTAGCAGATCTCATTTTGCATGATTGCTTTCCAAGGAAAACGTCGGTTTGTGAATAGAAATTAGTATTCCATTTCAGTGAGTCAGCTGACGCTTTTATTTGTCCCTGTAAAAGCAGAAAAATGGCATTGTAAGGAGCTTTTTCTTGTGTTTGCGTGACGGGGTTGTCTGCTGCTCTGCAGCACGTTTCACTTCTTCATCGAACAGGACACAAGGAAACAAGGACAGGAAACAAGGTTGTGTCTGTAAACGTCCTTGTTCAGCTCCTGCTCCCATGAATCATGACTCACTCTGCATAGCCTTTACTCACATCTTTATTCGACTTGTCACTGCACCACAACTGCCCTCGTCACAATCAGCATTCACAGAAACCCACAATTTGTGCCTGTTTGTCGCTGACTTTGCATCGTTCCAGCTCCCTGTCATGGCGCGCTCTCGCCCACTCTGTTATAATTAGTTCTGTTTGTAAACATGGAAATCTAGTGCCACTCTGTTTATTTGTACTCTGCACTGAATCTTTAAGCTCTTTTAGCAGAGGGAAAACCTAAAAATCTTGGTATATCATGAGACTTTGTGGTGTCCTTTTTTTCTGTTTTTGGCATCACGAGTTCCTACGGTTCCCCGACACACGAGTCCAGGTTGATGGTAGTAGTTCTTCACAGATGTGAGATGTCCCTTTGCGATAAATAAAGTATTATAATATGCTGTCAGTCTAAGCAGTTTTTTTCATATAATTTACATATAAGTGTCTTGCTGTCTGATGGAGTTTAGTTTGTTTTTTAGTTGTTTTTTTTCCACTGGGGTCACATCAGACCCCTCCCATCCCAGTCACAGACTCCTCCCATCCTAGTCACAGACTCCCCCATCCCAGTCACAGACTCCTCCCTTCCCAGTCACAGACTCCTCCCTTCCCAGTCACAGACCCTCCCATTCCAGTCACAGACTCCTCCCATCCTGGTCACAGACCACTCCCATCCCAGTAACAGACTCCTCCCATCCCAGAAACAGACTCCTCCCGTCCCAGTAACAGACTCCTCCCTTCCCAGTCATAGACCCCTCCCACTCTTGTTACAGACCCCTCCCATCTCGGTCAGGGACTCCTCCCATTCCAGTAACAGACTCCTCCTATACCGGTCAATGACTCCTCCCATCGCAGTCAAAGACTCCTCCCACCCTGGTCAAAGACTCATCCCACCCCAGTCATGGACCCCTCCCATCTCAGTCACCACCTCTTTGACCCATTGACCTCTGGCCGACCTTACAGGTCACACAAAACCCCGACCAACAAGCTCAGGGATAGTTTCTTTCCCAGAGCTATCGCCACTTTAAGCTGGAACGAACGTGCAATAATCTGCTTAACTGTGTGCAATACTTTCATCTGCAATATACTTTAGTAATTGGATATTTATTTTGTATGTTTTGCATATTTTAAACAAGTTTTTGTTTATTTATTTTACCAGGTGCACCAAATGAGCAGGACTCCTAATTCATTCATTCAGTCATTCGTTCAGGATCTAAACAGGAGTACTGAAGAAGAGAGTCCAGTTGATAGCAGAACCTCAGATTCAGAAGAACAACGCAGCTCGACTAGTTCTTGACTGTTGCGAGAGTCCTAAAGGAGGCGTGGGAGTTTGACCACCTGGTCCACATGTGCTTCGTGGACTTGGAGATCGGGTTTGACTGTGTCTCTTGGGCTGTCCTGCAGAGATGCTGTAGGAGTAAAGGCCGTTGCTACATGCAGTGTTTAACTTACATTTCTGGTAGTAGGTTGGATCCACTCCCGGTAGGAGTTGAACTACACCTGCCTTTGATGCTGGGTCCCTCAGGATCTTCTTAGAGGAGCTGGAGGAGATGACTGGGGACCAAGAAGTCTAGGCCTCTCTCCCCAGGCTGCAGCTCAGGCATTTTTTGTTCTTTTCATGTATGAAATTTAAAGACAATGCAACATCTGGGAACATTTTTAATGGCGCATATTTATTACATGAACAGAGCTGCGGAAAGTGCACGGTCAGCAAAGGATGCTCAACGCCGCGGCAACGGGATCTATCACGGGAGGGGACCAATGTTGTGGAGCGCTTCCTTTTTGACACTAATCTATACCAAAACCGGTGATCAGTTGTATCCCCACCCCCACCCCCCACCCAGCCCCCCAACACTGTCTGACAGCCAGATCATATGGTCCGACATCAGTGACAAACCTCATTAATGTTCACCAGGAAGAAATCCCTGCAGCCTGGTTTCAAATAATGACGGACAGCCTTCCCTGAGGAAAGGAGGCGGTTATAGCAGCGGGTTATCGCCCGTGGTAGGGGAGGCACATATGGGTGTCTGCATACTTGTGGAAATGTAGTGTGTAGTCCAAAGTGGGCTCATGTGACCGAAATCCACGCGCTGTGTCTTTCCCCCGTCTCCCACTTTCACTTCGTTCTCTTCTGTTTTTCACTCCTTCCTCTTCTTCCCTTCTTTCTCTCCATCTCTCCCACTATCCTCTTTCTTTCTCTCTATCTTCCTGTCGCTCCCGCGCTCTCCCTCTCTTATCCCTCCCCCATCTGTGGGAAGCTGCCATTGTGCGCATGTCGCCGATGAGTCAATTTGTGGAGGCAGTGTGTGCACACGCACACATGCACACACACACACACACGCACACACACACACACACATACACATATCCTGTCTCCCACGAAGGCATCTGCTTCAGTCTGTCTCTCTGTGAGATGCAGCACCAACAGAGGAGAGGGGGGAGACCAGCAGAGGGAGGGAGGGAGGGATAAGAAAAGAGAGGTGTGAGGAAGGAGTCACAGAGAAGAAAGAGGAGAGCACAGGAGAAGGACTGAAATTAAAAAAGAAAAGAAAAGAGTGGCCA
Organism: Zenarchopterus dispar; assembly: GCA_028564865.1. Taxonomy (NCBI): domain Eukaryota; kingdom Metazoa; phylum Chordata; class Actinopteri; order Beloniformes; family Zenarchopteridae; genus Zenarchopterus; species Zenarchopterus dispar. The sequence continues at coordinate 163,576 of JAOWBL010000007.1, read as the reverse complement.
GAATCATCAAGAAGAAATCCGAAATCGAGAGGATGCTGCTGGCGCTGCAGCCGAGCATCCTCACACCTGACTTGTGAGGAGTTTGGGGCTCGGACATGACTGAGACGCAGCATCCTGGTGTTTGAGTCTAAAGGTGTGTGTGAAGCCATGGCGAGCGCTCAGCCGGGGGTCCACGCGTTGAAACTCCAGCCTCCCTCCGTCTCTCAAACACTGAGGAACGGGAGCAACTTCATCAAATGGGATGAGGTAAGGACGGAGACTTTCCTCCACTCACCTGCAGGAGGAAACGGGAAAAAGTAGCAGGTCGTCATGACGTCCTTTTTAATCTGACGTTTTCTGATTTGTTTTACGCCTTTCAAAGCAGAGTAAGACACTGGTGGGAAATTCCACTGAAGTGAATCCAAGTGGAGTGTAAGAAAATGAGGAGGAAGAGGAGGAAATGTGCCACGCTGTCAGATGTGTTTACTATTCATTTGTTGATTGAGCTTTGGCAGTGGGTACCTGTGGATCAGACACCAGTGAGACAGAGAGGAGTGTGACACTGAGTGTCTGTGGAATTATGTAGCCGGTTTGTCTGTGACTGTCCCACCTGTTGGAATATAAAACCCAACGGTTTGTGTTTGGCTCGTAGATTTAAAACCGTATAAAACACAGACGCTAAATGCGCTTGATGAGAAGAATCAAAAGCACAACTGAGGATTTTTCGAATTGTGTGTGTGTTTATGTGTGTGTATGTGTGTGTGTGTGTGTGTATGTGTGTGTGTGATGGTATGCTGAAGTACATAGACTTGACAATGTGAAGCATGCTGTCCAGTCGCTATGGTAACTGGAATGGTTACCAGCACCTAAACTGATCTGATGAGTGTGACAAAGAATAGATGTTTGTGTGTGTGTGTGTGTGTGTGTGAGCGTGCACGCCCGTAAATGCATTTGAGTCATGTAACATCATATTAAGAATCACACTTACAAAGAAACTGGTCCCATGCTGTGTTGCTGTTTAAATTTCTCCAAAACGCAAAGCTGAGCTTTTCAAATATATAAAAAGAAAGATATCAAAACGGTTGCTACAGCAACCAGTTATAACCAGAGGTCTGGTTAAGCATCTTCTGAGCTTCTTCTCCAGTGTTTTTATTTTATTCTTCTGGATGTAGGTTGTGCTGCTCTGAAGGAAGCAGCTCGGAAATCTTTCCAAAGGAAGCGCAGACAGATGTTTCAGGAGGAAGGTCGGCGGCGGCGTCCTCGTGTGCCATTTGTAGCGTTTATACAAAGTGATCTATCAATAAAATATAAGCAAAGGTCCTCATTTTGAGTTACCACTAACAGCTAAGTGGAAAATTCCACTTGTTTCTCTACAAAACAGGAAAACAGATGTTTATTCAGGATGTGACACCTGTTCTGCTGAAATATGAAAAAAATATAAATGACGTGTGTGAAAACAAGAAATAAAATCTTTTTTTTTGTGGAATGATGGGAAGTGAAGAGCAGCTTTGCATCTGAGATCCCACTGGAAGTGCTCAGCATCTTCATCTGTGAAATTTCTTGATAATTTCCTCGTTATTCGTTTGGGATTCTCGGATCTATTTCAAATGCTCTATTTTAGTTTAAAAGCTACATCTTGATGGTTTCAGTTGTAAAATATTTCATAGGTATTGTGTCCAATCACACGCCGAAGTATAATTAAAGTATTAACAAGCGGATGAAACCAAACACTGTTTGCTTTCTTTCTTAAACACCGTCATTATTTTAATTCTTCTATTTTTTTTTCTGTACACATGAACTTTAAATGAAAAGCAGAAGCTTCTCAAACATCAGCTGATTCCTCCCGGGGCCAATTTAGAAACTGTCACGCTGGGTTAATATGGGATTCTAATTGGCTGTCATGACAACAGAGCACCAGTTTCATCAGTGGCAGCGGTGAGGTATGCTGAGCGTTTAATCGGTGTGTTTTGATCATTTATGTAGTAGATCCTGACACGTGTGAGTCATCACTGTTTTGTCTCACCTGCAGCAGGTGAGGTGTAGCGTGGTTTCCCTGTTCTGACGCGTAAACACTCAACCACTGAGAAGGGCTTTTTACTCCTCGCGGGGACTACTTTTTCATGATTATTTTAGGTGATTTTTAACCTAAATGTTTCCTGTTTGTTTCCCCGGCTGTGTCTGTCTCTCCAGGATCTGTCCACTGTCACTCCGGTGACTCTTTACGTGGACCAACATGGATTTTACCTCTACTGGACTGACCAGAACAAGGTTGAGCACACAAACATACACAAAACACAGCGACTGAACTTCTGGGTCATGTTACCAGTAATTCAGATGATAAACAATAAACTAACCTGAGTACACCTGAGGAGAAAACTGATAATCAAGCTTCAGATGTTAGAAGTTCATTTTTTCCCTTTTTAAAACCTTTAACAGGTGATTTAGGCTTAAAGAAGAATAACGTGTTCCTTTCAGGCTCCTACCAGCAAATAAGAGGGTTTTAAGTATTTAATATGTGAAAATTAAAATGTAAAAAGCCAAATTCCCAGAAACTTTAAGCATTAAGTGTAATTGCTGATCATTTTTCAGCTTTAATGAGTCTGAATCTTTTCACCACAATCTTCACCTTGTTATAGAATACATATGCTTTCAGACTAGTTGTATTTCTTTTTTTTTTCATACATATCTTTTAACATGTATACATTTTTAATTTTTTGTTCCTTTTTTTTTACATATACTATGTTTATTGTATTTTTTTCTTGTACCAGGGATATGAGAGAAACAAACTTTCAGCTCTCTGTATGTTGCAGTTTTCACAATAAAGTTACTTATTTACTTGATTTGAGAAGCAGCAGCTTTTATGTTTATCCCGTCCACAAACACAAATAAACGTGATAACAGATGTTTTCTTTTGGTCCCATCAGCACAGATGTAAATATCAGACATTTTTTTAAAGAAGACACGCAATGGAGGTCATGAAAGAAAAATCAGTCATTTAATGTGTTAAAAAAAGCAGCCATTACATAATTTAACACATACCTGAGCTGTAAAGGTGAAAAGGGTTCTGGAAATTAGTGCGATTTGTTTACACCTTAACAAGAATGTCATATTAGTGTTGATATTCACCTTTATTTGAAGGTGTGAAGCAGCAGCTCTCAGCACACACATGTATAACCGTCACACAGATTTATTATGCCACTCAGGAATCTTCTGGAGACAGAGCTATGGGGAAAAACCAACATGATATAAAACATTTTCATTTCCCAAACCAAAGCTAAAAGCAATGCAGAAGCAATATGTCTTGATTCAGCTGAAGTGGAGAGAATAAGTAACAACATCAAGCACCTCCGTAGAGGCAGATGCTTTGACACTTTGCCGGTTTGGAGTCTTGGATGTGACTTGTTTGTAACGGTTGCCAAGGTAACCAGAAAACACTTCTGAAACGTGTTTGGCCGCCATGCGAAGCGTTGTCTTTCATATGAGCTGTCAGGCACGGTGGGGGGAGGGAAATGATTTGGGCTTGTTTTGCTGCTGCAGCATCCCGTCTTTGCTGTGACTCATTCCCACTGGTGGAGGTAAAAATAAAACGAGCTGAATCGGCAGTTTTCCCGCTCACGTGAGTTAAGTTCAAGTTAAATTATAATTATATACTGATTGTGAAAATATATGGGGAAAAAAACTGAGGCGATATGATTTGATGTGAACTGCTTGTGTCCTTCCTTTAGTATTTATATTCATGTTAAAGACCTCAAAAAGAGAAACTTTCCATAATTTTGTTTTATTTTCTCCATTTTTTTATAAGACTAAACATCTCAACATACATGAGACCTGAACGGTGCAGAGAAAGAGTCGGAGACTAGCTGTGAAAGCAGGAACATGAAGCAGTGGTCAATCATTGATTTTGTCACGTTGTCACACACACACTCACACACACTCACACACACACACTTTCTCACCAGGTGGGTTTAAATCCTTCGCCAGGAACAGGAGGAAACATTATTGAGGCTAACTCGGGGTGTGTTTTGTCTCTCTGCAGGACACAGAATTGTTGGACCTGACCTTCGTGAAGGATGTCAGAACGGGCAGAAGCACCAAAACCCCCAAGGTACTCTCACCAGTTTGACTTTTCCCCCTGAATGTGCTGAACGTATGGCATCACTTGACCTTGATTTAGCGAGTGGATTTTCTCCACAGCTAACGGTGAGCTTATAAACGTACGTTTTTCCCTTAAAACATTGATTTCTCTTTCCTTCTAAAAGGACATTTGTCCTTCTTTTTAGTTAGAAGCTTTGAAAAGGGCTCTTTAAATCACAAGGTACATATTTCTGTCTGTCTGTCTATCCATCTATCTATCTTTCTTTCTGTCTTTCTCTCATCCTTTCTATTTCTTTCATTCATTCATTCTTTTCATTTCTTTGTTTCTTTCTTTCCTTCTTTCTTTCTTTCACTTCTTTCTCTCAGCTTTCCTTCTTTCTTTTTTCTCTCTTTCTTTCTTTCTCTTTCTCTCATCCTTTCTTTCTATTTCTTTCATTCATTCATTCTTTTCATTTCTTTGTTTCTTTCTTTCCTTCTTTCTTTTTCTCTCATCCTTTCCTTCTTTCTTTCTTTCTCTCTTTCTTTCCTTCCTTCTCTCTCTTTCTTTCTCTCTTTCTTGGGTCACCCAGACCTCCACCTCCATGTTGCCACTTGAGAAAAAGAATTAAAATATTGCATGACATGATATTAAACATCACATCAATCTTCTGGACAACTGAGACAAATTCAACTCAGAAAATAAAAAGAAGTTGGACAGAATAAGTTTTGAGTTGAATATCTGGCTTCGTTTTACTTTTCTTCTGATTCTGGACATGCAGTCTTTGCAGGTTTTTCACTCTTACATCAGACAATAAGCTGACTTTTTTTTCTTTTTTAAGAACATTTCACACTCCATAAACGTACATTACAGACACAAATAACCTGTCCCAGATATCCTTCATGGCCCTGTTGCCGCTGAGAGCTTTCATTCTGTTTCGTCCAATAGGAGGCCAAGCTGCGGGAGTTGCTTGATGTGGGAAACCTTGTTGGTCGCCTGGAGAACCGCATGGTTACTGTGGTTACGGCCTCAGACCTTGTAAACGTCACCCAGCTGAACTTCATCGCTTCACAGGAGGACGAAGCGAAGGTGCTGAGTTCACTGCTGCAGTCTTTGACAGGGGATGATGAAGATGATGATGATGATGATGATGATGATGATGATGATGATGATGATGATGATGATGATGATGATGATGATGATGATG
>JAOWBL010000007.1:137440-156453 GCA_028564865.1 Zenarchopterus dispar | reverse complement strand
TCCATCCTTCCATCTGTCCATCCACCTGTCCATCATCCATCCACTCATCCATTCATTCATCGACTCATCCATCCATCATCCATCCATCATCCATCCATCCATCATCCATCCATCCTTCCATCTGTCCATCCACCTGTCCATCATCCATCCACTCATCCATTCATTCATCGACTCATCCATCCATCCAAAATAGTGTTTTGTTTGTACCGTTTAGATTTTTGTGAATCAGTTTGTCTTTTTTTTTTAAATTTTATTTAACTACTCACAACAGCAAACATTTTGCCAAATCCAGGTTGAATGGTGATAACAGCGTCACTGTTGTGCTCTTCAATCATTTGCACGTCTTTAATTGTTTTTATGTGGACGTTAACATCTCACGGAGACTGAAGGGGAATCCCTGCATCGCTGCCCTTCAGAGACCCGTTCTGGACTCAGGTGGTTTTGTTGGAAAATGAACATCTGGGTTGTGTTTCGGGAGCCTGTTTGTCTCTTTGTGAAGGACTTGAGAAGATACTGCGTGTTAGCAGGTTAACAGTCCCAGAGGGAGGAACCTGAAGCTGAAGAAAGTTAATCACTTCTCTCCTTATCTCCTCCCAGAGGCCATCAACTGTCTAAACCAGGCCATTGACATCTACACCGACATGGTAGGTCCTCTCCTCGCTCTTAAATCCCCCAGGGACGGTTTTACCTCTGATTAAAACCCAGGTGGGTCTGTATCTGTTGACTGCAGGGTCGTTTTACCATCGCAGCCAAACATCACATTACCATCGCAGAGATTTACGAGTCTGAGCTGGTGGACATCGAGAAGGTAAAAAGAAGAGCTTCACATCAATAACTGAAGTCCGTTGTACCTCTGCTGTCAATCTTACTGTCAATTTCTTTTCTTTTTTTTTTTTTTTTTGTCTTCTGAGATTTCTTTCTGAGCTGTTTATTGAAACGCTGAAACGTTTTTCTGTTTTGGTTCAGATTCTGAACTGCAGATTGATTTTTAAGTAGCGATTCTGGCAATTTTAAACATCTGTTGTGATGCGTAACCATGACAACAGGCGGCGGCTTACTTGTAGGAGCAGCTGACTGAGCTTTCCAAAGCTTGGGTAATCCCTGAACATATTCCCGCTTTTAACACCTTCCTGTGTTAATGTCGGAGGATATAATACAGACAGAGGTGTAAGAGTGAAGGAGGGTCTGCAGCACTCGTAAACAGCAGATGATGTAATCCTGCGAACGCTGCTGTGAAGGAGCAGCTCTTTGCCACAGATATTCAGAGGTTACGGAGAGTTTCCATCTACGTTGTCTCCTAAAAGACTTCACATGTGAAGCCCTCCCAAAGCTGCATGTGATGTCATCTGCTCAGTTGTTGCCTGGCAACAAAGACAACAGCACAAAGCATTCATGATGATGTCTGGAAATTTAACGAAGCTTCTCTCTGATAGTTTCTGTTATTTTATTTTGTAATTTATTCCTCAGAAATATAATTTGGCTGTAAGGGTCAGTAAAGTATTGATCACTTTAGTCCTCCTGTTGTCCTGAAGTCATTCTGACCCCAAACTAAATCTTACTTTCACTCAAAAACAGGATATACTTTTACGTAAACAAGGTCTATTGACCTTTAGTTCCCAAACAACGAGGAGAAGATGAGGTAATTAAGTAAGTTAAAGGTGTAACACAGACTTGATTGATGATGAGGTCAATACCCAATCACCAAACTGTCCTCTAGGTCCAGTTATGACCCCAGAGGACATCACGAGCGTCCAGTTTTAATCTGTTTTCAAAAGTGTATTCTCTCACTGTCCACGTGTGGATGTGTTTGTTTTCAGGCCATCGCTCACTACGAGCAGGCGGCCGATTACTACAAAGGAGAGGAATCCAACAGGTAAATGGGAATTTCAAAAAGTCAAAGTCCCAAACATGTAAAACACACATGGATGTGAGGAGACCAGAGACGGTTCCTTCATCTAATCAGCATCATCGTGACACTGTTGTAGGAGTCTGGTCATTAATTTAAAAAAAAAAGAAAAAAAATGCTGATTTCTGTTTTAAAGTAATAAAAATAACACCTTTTTGTTGATGTTGTTTAAGAGTCTGGAAAAATATAACCCTGTTCAAAAGAAAAATAAATAAATAAAGCAAACTTTTACTCATAAAAGTAGAATTTTAAGTTTTAGCTTTGAAGGCAAATATTTAAATGTACAGTTTAGTTTTTATGGTGTTCTGACCCAGACTCTGGCAGATCCAATGTCTGAAGTCTCATCTATCATTTGTAATTTAACTAGGGATTTTATTTTGAAAGGTAAAACCTGAAAAACCTTGTTTTCCGTTGGGGCCGGGATGAAACGGTGAGGTTGTGGACTGAAAGCCTGACGGTTGGTTTGTGTCCGTTTCAGCTCAGCCAACAAATGTCTGCTGAAGGTGGGACACTACAGCGCTCAGCTGGAGCAGTACCAGAAGGCCATTGAAATCTACGAGCAGGTACTGAATGATCCAAAACCGGTCCATTTCAAAATTAATACACATAAAAACAAATCAAAGTCCATTTTTTTTAGAGAGGAATTAAAGAAATTTACTGAAAACATGCAAAAGCATAAGTACTGGTGGAAACTTTTTACTTTGTTCTTCTTCATGCAGCATTTATGTTTGTTCTGAGTAAAAGAACCCGAACGGTCCTCGGTCCTGAGACTTTCAGCTGTTTTATGAGGAGATATTTAATATTTGAGTAAACACTTCAGTATGGTGTTTGTATCAGGTTTCCAAAGGCTAAACTGTCGATTTTCTGTGAAATTGTGAATGTGAACAATTAAGAAATTAACAATTACAAACACATAACTTACTAAATACTGATAAAAGTAAATATTACAAAGGAAATCAGATAACTACAAAAAAATGCTATTTTTGATATTAATTTATGTTATTCTAAGTGAACCTGTCGAGATGGCAAACAGGAGATTGTACATGAATTTTACATTTAAATTTTAATACAGTGCTTAAAAAAAGCAAGAGTAAATAAAGATTGCAAAAGATTAAAGCAGCTTCTGTTGTCGTCTTAAAAAGTAAATAAATGGGTGAGTTTGTGTGTTTCAGGTTGCGATGAGCACCATGGACAATCCTCTGTTGAAGTACAACGCTAAAGAGTATTTCTTCAAGGCTTCGCTGTGCCACTTCATCGTGGACGAGCTCAACGCCAAGGTAACGCACGCCAACACGCACCTCTGAGCGTCCACTCACCGTGGGAGGTCACCTCCACCTTCAATACTCCAACCCGTGTTTTTCAGTTGGCCATCGAGAAGTATGAAGAGATGTTTCCAGCCTTCTCAGACTCCAGAGAGCTCAAACTGCTGAAGGTAAACTTATCTTTGGGTGTTTTTCTTTGTTTGTTTGTTTTTTCAGTCAGGAATTTGAAATTGTTTAACACAAAACATTAATCTGATTACATCTACTACATTATTCCCTAAAAAGGCTAAAATGTTACTTTCTATCTAATATGGATTTTTTCATCTTCAAGTTCCTTTTTTATTCTTTTCCTGATTTTTAAAGTTGACTTAAAGTGTCATACACACAGTTTCCGTTGTAAACGTTTAGACAACCACTTAAATACATATATATAATTGAATTTATGTCCATATATGTGTGTATGTTTGTGTCTATATGCTCTGACATTCCAAATGTGTATAAACTTATACACATCCCCCTTCACACACACACACACAAACACCATTTTCTCTTTATCCCTTTTCGTTTTATGTCTATTTGTCTTTTATTATCACGTCTGTCTCCTAATGTAACACATCTCATCATGAAGACACATCACACAAACACTACAGTGATCACCACACTACACACACACACACACACACACACACACACACACACTGCACCCTTCACTGTCTTTTAGTCAGTCTTGTACTTTTGTGTTTCACATTGATGGTTTAGTCCTCCTAGGCAGACTTATGAAGTTAGATGTTAATAAAAGATGTGAGATTAGACTGTCAAGGAAGACTGGTCAAGGACCTTTTTAAGAATTTTAAGATAATAAAATGAAACTTTTTTTGAAGTAACGTTAGTCTACTTTAGCCTCAGTGTCTTTTGAATCTCTTTAAAACCTGCTGCTGTGAACAGAGCTGTAAAGATGTGGTTTAAAAGGGAGCTTTTGTATTTTGACCAGAACGTCCGCTTCCAAAAAGGTCTTTTGATTTAAACACCAAACACGATACTTTTAACAGAGTCTTTGAACTTTGTGGTGACAGAAACTCCTAGAAGCCCACGAGGAGCAGAACAGCGAGGCGTTCACGGAGGCCGTGAAGGAGTTCGACTCCGTGTCTCGCCTGGACCAGTGGTTGACCACCATGCTGCTCCGCATCAAGAAGACCATCCAAGGAGACGCCGGGGACCTGAAGTAGACAAATATCTGGGGGAAGAACGAGGGGGTGGGGGGTAAAAGTAAAGGAGAAGGTCGGGGAGGATTAAAAAAGAAGAATCAGAGGTGGAAAACTTAAAGCGGGGGTGTAAGGAAGGAATGGTGGGATTATGGGAGTTTACAGTTGTACATATCAGTCTGCATGTGACCCCCCCGATCAGCTAAGCATCACCTTTAAATCACTGTTAGATGACCTTGTGTCCCCGTCCAACAGTATTACTCTGTAATAGTGGACAGAAGAAGAAACAGTGGAAAGAAAACGTGTGTGTGTGAGAGAAGTAGTGAGTGTGTGTGTGTGTTTCCACTGGAGTAAAGTTCACTCGATTTGATGGGGAAGTGTGCAGCTTATGTGAAATATAAGGATATATGTAATTGAAAAGAGTTAAAAATATTATTTATTATTCATATTTATTGTCAATATTGAAAATATTTATTGTTTATCATGGTGCTCAGTGTTCTGATTTGTCTTAATATTTTAGGTATTAGCCCCTCTAGTCTCCTCCTCCATGATTTTCTTCCTCTCGTCATCCGTTCTTCCTCCTCCGTCTCACCCCCTCCTCACCCGCCCCCGCCTCCTCAGAGGCGGTGAAATCCCGCGTCCTGATTGGTTGGTTCTCTGTGTCGGGACCAGCGGTGGGGCGGCGAGGTCAGAGCTAACTCCCTCATCGCTGCCATGTCCGTGCATGTCTACTGTCATGTTGATGTAAGTGTTTTCCGTGTTGTGCTAGCGTGTGAAGATACATACGTGCAGCCTGGTATCATACGTGTGAAATCAGTAAACGTGTACTTCAGATATCAAGTTGAAATAAAAACATCTTCACTCCAGACGTCTGGCTGGTTATTGAAGGACCTGAAACACTCCAGGTAACTTTAATGTCGTCATATCTGTACCTGCTTATCCCTATTTTAGGGTCACAAGGATCAGCTGGAGTTTGTCCCAGCTCTCATGGTGCGTCACGAATTAATTAATTCATAAATTAGGTCAGCGGATATAAAAAGAGCTTCAGAGTGGCAGATTCTCTGATGAAGGACAAAACTTCACCAATCTGAAGAAAATTAAAAAAACATCAATAGTTCTGTACCTTATGTTTTACTATCTGGGCCAGACTGAGTGTTTTAATGAGAAATAAAGATGTGAGAGATGGTCCGAGTTCAGCAGATTTAATATAATATTTTCCTGCAAACGGGTCAAACCTCACATCAAGAGATTCGATGCAGAAGTGACACAATAATACGGCAAATAAAATGATTTAAACAGGGAAAATCCTCAAAACTAAACTTATTAAGTTGTTGTATCTGTGCAGAACAACAGAGCCAAGACAAAACATGAGTCAGCACAAACTACTCATGAAGTCAACTAATATTTCCATCACACATATTTTAGGTAGGAAACAGTTTTAAAATATTATTTCTTAGTGTTAAACTGAAAGATTCAAAGACTTTGAAGGAGTCCCTGTGCACATGGGAAAAGGGTGTTTGTGATCTTTGGGCTGTCAGGCAGTTGAAACCTCGTTGAAAACAAATATATATTTTTTTAAATGGAAATTACTGTCTAAGAACAAATTTTGCTGTGTCATGCACAAACGAACTTCAAAACTCCATCACACAAGGAAAAAGCTTTCCTGTCAGTAAACTTGATCCAGAAATGAGGCTGTTTTCTATGGCATTCTCAAACTTTTTGAGATATGTTGTCAAAATTAAATTCAAGATTAGGTTATTTTCTTCTAAAGATGGTGCATTTTCAACCTTTTTTGTGTTCCTATATTCAGCTGTTAATAACATGTCTTTCACTCCATTCTGCTTTTATTTACTTTTTGTGAATCGATTTTTTGGAGCGATGGTTTTATAATAATTCATTTTCTGCAACTGAGCAAATTTTCATTCACTTACAGGACTGGTGAGTGTTATGTGGGCCAGATTTGGCCTTAAGGTGACTTTGACATATATAAATTGCAGGTTTCTGCAAATGTTGTAAGGGCCAAGAAAAGCGAAAAGATGAAAATAAAATGCTGTCTGGTTGATATTTTAGACAGAGTCTAGGTTAAGAGAAAACTGCAGAGGTGGGGCATCATTCGGTCAAACATTAATTGCCATCTGGATACCGTTAAATGGATGTTATTGGGGGTCTTTTTTGCCAGGAAAACCTCTACTATCTGTAACTACCAAAGTTGTTTTTTAACTTAAACACCCTAACCTTAATCCTGTAACTGTGCATTAATATACTTTAAGAATCAGCATTAATTCTTTTGTTTTGTTTTTCCATTAAAGTTGGATTAAGGTAAGCTAATTTCTACCTGAGCCGTATTTTGCCCATATATGGGATATAAATAATGATGAAGTATTTATTTTGTGTTATCAGGGGTGCAATGGTGAAGTTACAAGGTGGAGAAGGTCAAGGGGTTTAAATATTTCCAAACAATGGAGAATTTGGAAAAGAGGTGAAGAGGAGGGTGCAGGCAGGGTGGATCAAAGTGTCAGGATCCTTGTCAAAGGAGAGATCTATAAGACCGTGGTGGGACCAGCTTGGTCACATGGTTTAGAGATGAAAAGACAGGAGGCAGAGCTGATGATGCCAAGGTTCTCCTTAGGAGCGACAAGGATGGAGAGTATTACGAATCAGCCCATCAGAGGGATGGCTCAGGTGGGCTGTTAGCACCACAAACTTAGGAGAGGAATGCTGATGAAGCAGCTACCAGTCAAGCAACAAAGAAAGAAAAAGGATTTATGGATGTGATAGAAGAGCACATGCAGGTAATTGGTTTAAGTGGAAGAGGCAGAGCAGAGTGAATCGTGCTGCGACCCCTAGCGGCAGAAAAACAATAAACCACCCCCATACCGACTCGTGCCCTTCTTTTAATGCACTTTAGCACGGCTTTATCATCACTTAGTCTACATTCACAGGTTTGGTAGCACACACACACTGTGTTCTGATCAGGAGCTCAGAACACAGCCTAAAGTCACAATATCACCTCCACACACGGGTGGGGTGTAGGGTCTAGGTACTGGCACTGGCTGGCCTGGGGTGGGGGACCAATGACATCTGGGGCAGTCATGGGGCAACCAGCAGTCCGTCGTCACGCCGGCTGGGGTTGGGGCCGAGCTATAGATGGAGGGGGGCAGGATGGGCGGGTTTTGGTCCTCTTTGACAGAGTTCAGGCTTAGTGGAGCTTGTCGGGATTGATCTGTCAAGAGGATTGATGTGGGACACTTTCACGTTAATTTTCACGTTACCAAAAAAAAAAATTAAAAAATCCAGTAGTCGCTGGCTCAGATTCTGAAGAGGAATATTCCCCCTCTGATGTTGATAGATATTAAAAAATAGTAATTTAAATAAATAAATAAATAAATAAAGTGTTACATTCCGGTCCGGTAGGCGGCGGTAATGCGCCTCTGAGTCAGAGGAAGCGTCCGCTGAATCTGCGACACAAGTTTCCGTCGTATTCGTGCTCGGCTTCTAGGGCATGTAGTCGTATCTTATTAAGTGAAGAAAAAAAAAGTTAACGCTATTTGACTCCGTAATTGTCGAATAATCGAGTATTATATTTTTACTGTAGGAGGGCACACCGATAAGCCGTCAAGATGCCGCGAATTATGATAAAAGGAGGCGTCTGGCGCAACACCGAGGTACGTGTTTACTGTTAGCTTGATGCTAACCCCAACAGAAATGAGCGGTTTTATGAGTTTACCAGCACTAACTAGTAAAACTCACTCATCAAGTGTAGTTTATGCATGTTTTTTCCCCTATATGATCAAATCAATTTAGTTAGAGCAAGTGTAATGTCAGTGATTAGTTGTTGAGCCAGTAACAAGGATCAGTAGCGTCTTTTACAAACATGAAGTGAGCAAAGTTGCCAGGTTTGATGAAAAACACGTAATCGGGTTTCTAGAAGACGCTTAAAATAAATATAAGATTATAAAATGAGATATAAGAAATCCCCAAACAAGTGGGCTTTTAAAAAACAGGCTTATACTTTCTTAAACAACCATCACATCGTTTATGAGTTGTAATGTAATAATTTTATTTTAATTAAGCAAGTCTGAGTGGAAGTTAAAAAGGTGTATCGGATAAACAGGCTAAACTACTTTAACAGTGAGGACAAAATAAAAATAAGTATGTTTTCATCGACCATTTAATTTAACACAACTGTCATTAGGTGGTATGGATTTTCTGCTTTTGGGAAGTTGATGATAGTTTAAATGTGTAACTTCAGACTGACTGTGATGGTCTCTGTTTGTCCGTTTATTCAGGATGAGATCCTCAAGGCGGCTGTGATGAAATATGGAAAAAACCAGTGGTCTCGTATCGCTTCCCTGCTGCACCGCAAGTCTGCCAAACAGTGTAAAGCCAGATGGTGAGTCCTGCTGCTGACTCACAGAAACATGAACTAAAACCCTACTTTTAATGCCGTTTTTAATGTCTTTGCAAATCGACAGAGGCCTGTAATACCCTGACGATATGAATATTAATTTTATGTATTTAAACATGTCTGATTGCTTCTTTGCTGTGTTCCCATTTCCCATGCTAAAATCTTCATAAATGTTCAGTTAACTTACCTGGTCAAACCTTTCACCCTGTTTTTTTTAATTCTGTCTGCAGGTATGAGTGGTTGGACCCCAGCATCAAAAAAACAGAATGGTCCAGAGAAGAAGAGGAGAAGCTGCTTCACTTGGCCAAGTTGATGCCGACGCAGTGGAGGACCATAGCTCCCATCATCGGACGCACTGCCGCCCAATGTCTGGAGCACTATGAATATCTGCTGTACGCGTTTATATTTCCGAATTTTTTAAACACCACATGCTCGATGTAAAGCAGACTCAGCTGACCTCTGCTGTCAGAAGATCCTACAGTTGTTCATGAATGTGTATATCTTTGTTTTAGAGACAAAGCGGCTCAGAGAGACAATGAAGAGGAGGTGGGAGATGACCCCAGGAAGTTAAAACCAGGAGAGATCGATCCTAATCCTGAGACCAAACCTGCCAGACCCGACCCTGTGGACATGGACGAAGGTGCGTCCACCTGATCTAATACGCTCACTCACAAAAACAAAGAAAATTTACAAAAAAAGTGTTTAACATTGAACTTATTCTCTCTAGAAAGTGCAGCCTGATCCTGAATACAGCGACATTTGTTAACTTTCACATTTCTATCGTTGACTTTTATTATTTCTTTTAAATTTTCATTATTGATTTATTTGAACAGTGTTTTATGTGTCTAGTTTTGAAACGAATAAATAATCCTTTGCTTTGTGTCATGTCTGTGCAGACGAGCTGGAGATGCTGTCAGAAGCCAGGGCTCGCCTGGCCAACACTCAGGGCAAAAAAGCAAAGAGGAAGGCCAGAGAGAAACAGCTGGAGGAAGCCAGGTGGGACCAGTAGCAGATATTTACACACCTGTACAAGATTATGTTTCATTTGGTAAAAAATCAACACTTTCACCACAGTTGATGGTTAATACACAAGCATAGGTGACGTATTTCTGTTCTGCCACAGACGACTGGCTGCTCTGCAGAAACGCAGAGAGCTCCGAGCCGCGGGAATCGATGTTCAGAAGAAGAGGAAGAAGAAGAGAGGAGTGGACTACAACGCTGAAATCCCCTTCGAGAAGAAACCTGCTCCGGTACCTACAGATGAACGACTGACTCACTGTCGATAAATGAATTTACTGTAGACTGAAGCTACAACACCCGCAAAGAGCTTCAGTTGAAGTTGTGCTTTTTCTTTTTTACTTTAAGGGTTTCTATGACACCAGCATGGAGCAATATGACGCTCTGGAGCCAAACTTCAAGCGGCTCAGGCAGCAGCACCTGGATGGAGAACTACGCAAGTCAGTTACAGCATAAATACACTATTTTAATCACAAGTGAATACATAAAAGTACAATAACCTTCCTCCAACACTCGTACAATGCCTAGTGTAGAGTATTATATGACTTGTTTAAAGAAAACGTGCTTGATTTTGTGGTTCATGTTGGTGAACTTTGATGTTTTCATGAAGTGAGCGGGAGGAGAGGGACAGGAAGAAAGACAAAAAGAAGATAAATAAAAAGAAAGAGAGCGATTTGCCGTCTGCGATCCTGCAAACCAGCGGAGTGGCCGAGTTCACCAAGAAGCGCTCCAAGCTGGTGTTACCTGCCCCTCAGGTAGCTAACAGAACCACCTGTGTCTTCTCTCAGACAGGCGGAGTCCTCCAAGCTTGTTTTAAGTTTTCCATCAAGGTTCTGATGAATCCGTTGTTTGACTGGACTTTTGCTCCCAGATCAGTGATGCTGAGTTAGAGGAAGTTGTCAAACTGGGCGTCGCCAGTGAGGTCGCCCGTCAAGCTGCAGAGGAGAGCGAAAGTGGTAACTCCGCCTCCTCCGCCCTCCTGTCAGAGTACAGCGTCACAAACAACATGGCGACGGGGCTACGGACCCCACGCACCCCCGCCGCCCAGGACAGGATACTGCAGGTCATTTACAAACCCACACCCACTCACCGCGTGACCGTTCATTTCTCCTGCAAAGACGAAGCCAGTCAACGTTTCCCGTGTTTGGTTCTGTACTTTCAGGAAGCTCAGAACCTGATGGCTCTGACCAACATCGACACCCCCCTGAAGGGGGGCCTCAACACCCCCCTGCATGAGAGCGACTTCAGTGGGGTGACACCTCAGCGGCAGCAGATTCAAACGCCCAACACTGTGCTCAGCACGCCCTTCAGGTGACACGGTTGACAGGTTGACGTATGAATGTAAAACTGTAAAGACAACCGGAGCGTCACGTCCTGCTGCTGGAGGACGTGGGCTTGGAACCGGTGGACGTCTGAGAGAGACGGACCTTATTTTCATTTCACTGTTTTAGATTCAGGTGTAGTTTCAGTCTGCTGCTTTTAGTTTCTGATGACAGTTGGAGTCAGATTTTAGTCGGTCGTCGAGGAAGTTACATTTAACAGACTTAAAACAGACGAATAAAGTTAAGATGCCCTTTAAATGTCACGTCAGACTGTCTAACTCAAAGTGATTCTTTATTGTCGTTGTAGTAATGAAACATTAGACAACGAAATTTGGTGCTCGGGAACATAAATATGCTAAAAAAAATAGAATAAATAGACTTATACTAATAACTAAAAACTCACACAGACATGTAACATACCGCACCGGTCCCTTAATCAGGGTTCAAATAAAAACTTTCTCCAAACGTGTAAACTTTCCACCTCAGTTTCAAAAGCGGTCCCTAAAATGTCGGTTCCTGTCAGGATTTCAGGAGAATCCAGACCAGACTTTGGCAGCTCGCTTCCAGATGCTTGTTTGACAAAACTCAGAAGAGTTCCTTTATTTATTACAGGGAATAAACATTTCTAACTGATGTAAATGTTAATATTTACTCCCGGTTCATCCTCAGATCATCTGAACTCGTCTTTATTCAAGTTAAACTTGGAGTTAAACTGTTCAAATCCAGATTTAAAGGTTAAAGTTGGACGCTTTGATCGGTGTTAAACTGGAGTTCGGTTTCCCTGGCGTTGACCGACTGCGGCCGGTTGACCGACTGTAGCCGGTTTTCGGGTCTCTGAAGGAAAGGACGCTCTTTGGTCTGACCTTCTTGTGAGCTGAAGCTGCTGAACGTCTGTTTTAGGAGAAAAGTTCACGTCTGAGCGTTTACACGAGTGCAGCCGGATTATCAGCAGATTCAAGATGGACGTTTTATATTTCTTGTGGGATTTATTTATTTGTTTCTCTTCTTTATTGACACCTTTCTCTCAAAGTTTGAGTTTGCGGACGGACTTCTCAGCTTTGATTCGTTAATCAGCGAGGTTTTTTATTTATTTACCGCCATGATTCACGAGTGGATTTTGATTTCATCTTTCAGTCCCGTGTGTGTAGACCTTAACGTTTCGGTTGTGTCTAACAGAACTCCCGGGCCGGCTCAGGGCTCGGATGGCATGACGCCTCAAGCTGGAGGCGGGATGACCCCCCGGGGGGTGGCCACGCCAGGGTTGACCCCCGGTCGCACGCCGCTGAGGGACAAGCTGAACATCAACAGTGAGGAGCAACTAGCCGACCCTTCCTACACCAAACATCTGGTAAAAACAAAACACACTGCAGAGTCTTAAAGTTTATATGTGTAAACTTCTTCAAAAAATCATTTTAAGGTGATTTCTCTTGAACGTTTTAGGGATTCATTTAATCAGTCGTGTGAGAAAATAAGTTACAACCCAGTTGTGTGATCAACATGTTAACTAAAAGTGGGATTCCTGGTGTCGCAGCAGAAGGAAAGCCTGCAGCAGCTGAGACAGGGACTGATGTCACTTCCTGTCCCCAAAAACGACTTTGAGATCGTTCTTCCCGAAAACGCAGAGAAGGAACTGGAAGAGATGGAGACGGAGACGGGATTTATCGAGGACTCGGCGGACGTGGAGGCCCGCAAACAAGTACGCTACGCAAGATGGTTTTATTTTATTCACTTCTAGAAAACAAACCCAGATTTACTTCCTGATCTGTGGCGCCGTTGCTGAAATAAAGCTCAGTATAGAAATTCACTGTCAATGTGTTTTTATTTTTTTATTATTATTTTAAGGCTGTACGGGATGCAGAAAGGGAGAAAGAGCTGAAGCTGCGACACACCGCCGTTCAGAGGAAGCTCCCCAGACCTACTGAGGTGGGTTTGCTCCTCCCACCTGCTGAGGTGGCCCCACCCACCACCGTCATGGTCTGACAGTCAGGTGTTTCTGAGCATGAACACCTTTGTTTCTGTTGACGTCCCGCTGCCGTGACCTCTCTCCGCAGGTCAACGAGTCCGTCCTTCGCCCCTCCTCCATGGAGCCGCTCTCTGACCTCCAGATGGCCGAGGAGCTCATCAAACAGGAAATGATCACCATGCTGCACCACGACTGCCTTCACCACCCTTCAGCCAACGCCGCCGCTCAGCCGCAGCGCGGTAAAACCAGAGGACCCGCTTCTACGTCCAACAACGCCTCCCACATCTCCTACCTGGAAACGCACACCTACAAGCCCATCAGCACAGAGGAGATGGAGCAGGTAACGCCGCTTCCATCCCAGAAGTTCCTCCGATATTTGATTAACGTCAGGAAGTGTTTGACGAGCTGTGAGTGAGACGTGGCGTTGATGTGTCTCGTGTCGTGTTTTTGAACAGGCGAAGGCGATTCTGGCGGCAGAGATGGAGGTGGTGAAGGTTGGAATGGGTCACGGTGACCTCAGCATGGAGGCCTACTGTCAGGTGTGGGAGGAATGCTACGGACAGGTAAGCATCCTCGTGCCAAAATAAAATAAAACTCATCCGAGCCCCGCCTTAAAACACACCTGGATAACTGTTACCTTCATGACTCGAGACTCTTGAGCTGAAATTGGGAATTTTATTCTACACGAAATGTCTTGTCCTTAACATCTCATGATGATGCCTTCTCTGTGTTTCCTGCTGGACAGGTGTTGTATCTACCTGGACAAAACAGGTACACCAGAGCGAACCTGGCATCCAAGAAGGATCGAATTGAAAGCCTGGAGAAGAGACTCGACGTAAGAAAAGCACATTTAACCTTTTTTTTTTTAAAAATTCTTGTATATATACATGAAATGATGCGTGAAACACTGAGGCTGCTGTCTGTGTGTACCATCCAGGTGAACCGTGGTCACATGACAGCAGAGGCTCGCAGAGCGGCGAAACTGGAGAAAAAACTGAAAATCTTGTTGGGAGGTTTTCAGTCCAGAGCGTTGGGGCTCCTCAAGCAGCACAACGAAATCTGGGAGCAGGTACAGGACCAAGAGTTCATTCGGCTCAAGTACACTAATATGTTTCCAAAAATTGAGCCATCTCTATTAACAAGCACATGTGTAAAATGAAGACTTTAAAAGTTGTTTACTGTAATTTTATAATTTCTTGCAAATTATGTTTTCATGGTTAAAATAATCATCTAGTTGATTTTCAGACTGTAAATCCTGCGCATGCGCCTTTAACGGCTGTAATGCTGCCTTCGTCCACCAGGTGGAGCAGGCAGCCACAGAGCTGCAGACGTTCACTCAGCTGAAGAAACAGGAGGACACCGCCATCCCCAGGAGACAAGCGGTAAGATGTCCAACACGCACAAAGCAGCGCGCCCCATCATCCTTCACTCATGTTTATCAGTTTTTCTATCTGTCAGCTAATTGTGCTTATTTATGGAGGTGAAAGTATTTGTTGCCTTCAGGCTCTTAAATGTAAAGAGTAATTTCTATTAAACATTTATTGATCACTTTATTGTACGATGTGTACATAATTAGACTCTGAACTTCTCTTTTTAGCTAAACTTAAAGTTTTTGAATTTTTCTCATATTAGTAATGTTGATCTGCTCAAAGTTAGTTACATACAAACACTAAGCACTTTATTTGGTAAACCTCAAAGTGACAGATGCATCACTAGGATCTTATCCACCCTTCAGATAAATCCTCATTGCACTTTGGTTTCATTAATTGACAAAACTATTTTAAATATTGAAGAGTTTTGTTAACTGTTGAAGTTTGAGAACAAGAAACCGAGTTTCAGTTTTCAAAAATCGAAGGTTTTGGTGTAGAAAAGATCTTGGATCACTACCTTATGAATGAATGAATGTAGAAAGTACCACCACTTCAGTCAGAACTGTGTGTGTGTGTGTGTGTGTGTGTGTGTGTGTGTGTGTGTGTGTGTGTGTGTGTGTGTGTGTGTTTCAGGCTCTGCGGGAGGATGTTGAGAGGCAGATGGAGAGAGAGAAAGAGCTTCAGCAGAGATACGGGGAGCTACTGATGGAGAGAGAGTCGCTGATCAACAGCACTCAGAAGTACTGAGACTCATCGTACATGTGAATATTCATCGATGTCCATAAAACAACTGCTCCGAAATAATCTTCCACCCACCGAGCTGTCGTATTGAACCATGGTGTTTTTTTTTGTTTTTTTTTAATTGTTGCAGTAAATTCAAGAGAGAAAGCCCCGCCTCTGTGTGCTGACGTTGCTAAGTAACAAGCCGAGTTTTGAGCATGCTCAATAGCTTTGTTTCTGTACTAGTGACCAATAAAGTTTCTTTTCAACAGTGACGTGCTTAAATAAGGCTGCGTACTTCTTATCAGTTCATTAAAAAGTCTTTATTTTATCAAAAGAAAAATACTAGTATGTACAACAACACGTTTAATAACGATGTGTTCAGCAGGTGAGGAAAGCCATGCCGCTCCTCCTGTAAGCACTCTGAGGAGAAAAAAAAGAAAAAATTACTATGAATGCAAAGCGTTTGTGTCTCCTAAGGTCTGTGGTAAAATGAAAGTAGAACATTTCCCTGACAGGTAGAAAGATGCAGCAAGGATCCTCTTTTTTTGGTTGTCTAGCAACGCAGATGCAACCTGTACTGAAAGGGGTTTTATCTTGTGTGGTGGACAGTCACGGCTAAAAATTGTAGAAATTAATCTTTAATCACTCATATCTAGAGACTTATCGCCGGACAACAGCCGTCTCCGTCTCCACACAGTATCACACACAAATTAAATCAGGTAAACCCCGGTCAACAGGCTAAATGTACAAGGAGAGCATCACTGGCCGGGGAAGAAGAAGAAGTGGACAGTTTTAATGCTGCTGCGGGTTGAGAGTAACAACTACAAAACAAAAGTGAAATTATCCAAGAAACTTGAAGATTAACACAAAGCTTGGATTGTTGGTCTCTTGTACTTGTGTTTAAATACGTTAGATGGATAACAGAAATGGCATTAAATCAGCAGGGTTCAGTATTGTGGGTGCAGTCAGAAAGATCTGGATTAAACAGATTAAACATGCTTCTTGATCTTCCAAACATAGTACAAGTCTTCTCAATGTGTAAAAACACAAGTTCGAGCTGAAATAAAGTGTTTAAGCCCTTGATCTGGACTTTAATGTAGAATTCACTTTCACATCTTGGATACACAGAAACACCTAAAACACACCCACTTACAACGATGCACCAGTAGCTCCGCTTTTAAAACTGTGTGCGTGCACGTACCGTGTGTCTGTAGTTGTACCGTCTGATGGCCTCTCTGATGTGACAGGGCTGTATGGCACCAGTGGGAGGCTCCACTACCACTGGACAACTCTGAAACACACAGTTCAGCATCAGGACACCACAAACATGTCTTCACCATCACATTTAACGTCCCCGAACAAAAGCTGAAACTTTATACCAAAACTTCACCCACACAAATGCTTTTATATTCTTTTATTAAGAAAACTCCAACCCTTGGTGGAAGTATATGTCTCAAGTTCCATCAGTCAATCAATTATTAGTTCATTATGGAATAAAAAGAGTTATCGTTATATAAACTATTTTACTGCATAAACACTGAATGACCCACCTTTTTGCGTTTCCGCTGTCTCGCTCGGCTGTCCACGCTGCCGTTGCCCTGGAGGAGGGGCTTAGACGAGTGGGAAGATCCTGGAGTGGAGGGGGGCGTGGCCTCAGGGGAGTCTGGATCCTTCTTCACCTTACAAGGAAGAAGTCATTTACTGACTAAAACGATATAACTGGATTTAGGAGTTGGAGAAGAGTCGTGCCTGTGTACCTCTGTGTGGGTGTTGTAGTGGATGTAGGTGGCGGAGATCACATGACTGACGGGATTGGTCTTCATGGTCATTTCCTGCTTTACCAACAGAGACAAATCCACAATCTGGAGAGAGAAAGATAACGCCCACAGTTCTGTCACAGTTCCCATCCGTTCATGTTCAGACGTGTAAACATTAAACCTGAAGGAAATTAAATCTTGTAACTTATTTTTAAACTCTGCAGATTTTGTCCCAGTGAGCTCAAAAACAGTCCATGTGGACACTAAATTAATCTAAAAAAAAAAAAAAGAAAAGAAAAAAAACTTTCTTCAAGGTCTTCTTTAAGTGTTTACTGCAACACCATGAGTGGATGCGTTACCTGGGCAACCGTCTCATAGGCCAGGTACGAGAGGACCTCCATGGCGATGCTGTTGGGCTTCAGCTCCAGGCTGCTGCAGTCCAGCCAGTCGCGAAACTTCGACGCTTTCTTGGCTAAAAATCCCATTAACATAAACGTACAAAAGATGCACATAAAAGAGATGGTGATGAGCCCTGTGCTTTTAAAAAAATACACAAAAAAAAGAGAAACAATAGATGTTAAGTGTCATATCTGACGTTACTTTCATTGAGCAAACTTGATTTTCAAGGCTAGTATGTTGCCATGGAAACCTTGATATCATACATGATGCATAATTTAGACAATTGCATTTATTAAGAAGACAACAAAAATAAAAAATTTTAAAAATAAAAAAAAAACACTGACTATTTTACCGTCTCCCAAGAATCTTACAGAATAAATAAATAAATAATTTTAGAGCTCAATATATGTAATCACTTAAGTTGAAGGAACCCAAATACTTGCTGCCTTTTCCTGCTTTTATATGACCTTAAAATAAATATATTTGGCATCTGATTTGATGTTAAATCAACAAAGCAAGCAGCTAATCCATTAATGGAGAAATATTCATATGTAACAGATTGATTAGTAATAACAGAATCGAACTTAATTTGATAGAATTTTATGGACAAAACAGTTAATCTAAGGAGCATTAAAGATTATTTTATTTATTTAAATATCCAGGGATAAAAGGCTTCAGCCCGAAGACTCGCTGTATCTAGTGAGGCTACGACAGTCAGGACAAATATTGAAATATATCCATTAAATTACTCAACAACTTGAAATTAAAAACAATAAATCTTACCAAAGCTGAGCTGTCGACTCTCACAGAACTCGGCGTACTGGTTCTGGTCCATGTTCCGAGTCTGACGCTCCAACCGCTGAAGGCATCAACAAACAGGGAAAACAACAGTCACGCCAACTTTCTCCACGGTCACGGAGACGTCATCAGAACCTGTGACAGCTCTGACCTCCATCCTCTCCTGTTTGACCGGGTCCACTTCCTGCCGCTCAGCTAACGACAGGAGCTCACCGGTCTGATCTATCCACAACAGGAAGTCCTGGGCCAGCCGCTGCCTCCGCTGGTTGCCACCGGCAACAGCGGTGCCTGCACCACCCGACCTGTCTGCGCGCACAAACGAAACAGCTCAGATCACAGACGACAGTCAGACTTTCTTCGTTTTGAGTCCATATGAGGAGTCCGTGAGCCGACCTGGTTCCTGCTGCGCGTCCTCATCGTCCAGACTCTTCAGCAGTTTGGATTTGTAATCTCTGAACTGAAGATACTTCAGCAATCGTGCCATCTTATTCTGGCGGGAAAAAAAAGAGAGAGATATGTCAGAATGACACAGAAAAATAGACATTAGAAAAATTTGTTTATGATCAATGATTATCAATTACCCACCTCATTATAATTATATGGTGTTAAAGGAGACATGATGTTTTTTTACAGTTGAAACTGTTTCCTTAAGTTTTAATTAAATGTCTGTGGTATATTTAGATTTAAAATCCCCCTTTTCAACCATATCTGCACTGCTTTGTTTACAGAAATCAGTTTTTCTTTGGGCGGGGTCATGTCTGACCACACCCCCTGTATATAAACCCCGCCCCCTTCAACAGGGTTTATCTGGTTTGAGATCAAAGTTACAGGTTTAGAGATAGCTTAAATGAGGAGGCTGGATCAATCCACTCTGATCAGGGTCTGA
>JAOWBL010000007.1:109112-129926 GCA_028564865.1 Zenarchopterus dispar | reverse complement strand
TGTGTATATATATTTATATACACATATATGTATGTGTATGTATATATATATATATATATACACACATATATATACATAGATATATATGTATGTGTGTATATATATCTATATATATATATATTTATATACACATATATGTATGTATATATATATATATATATATATATAGAGAGAGAGAGAGAGTGTGGTTATGCATGTTATCAGGTTTTACCCTGATGTAAACACTCAACAATAGGATTATCCTTATATTATTATTTATTTATGCATTAATAGTTTATTACGTTAATTTTCTGTGGTATCGGCGAGTATTTCTGGTTCTGGTATCTGAACAACTGTAAAAAAAAAAAAAAACATCAAACCAGTTTCCTTACTAAATGTTTGGTTGCTATAGCAACAAGGCAGCAAACTTTAACTCCCCAGAGAAATTTTATGGTCCGGTTCATCCTCCTCACCCCCCGACCTGACAGGCCCCGGATCAGTCGGACGGCACCGAGACCCAGCAGGTACATAAGTCGGCTTTACTGACAAAAATAACCGCATTATATTCTTTAACTTTAGTTTATTGATTATTACAAAGACTAAGTAAATATTTACCTGATATCAAGAACGAGATCTATCATCGTTTACTAACTCTTCCAAAGGAGTTAACATCATCTGAAGAAGGCGCAAAAACGCTGTCGTCACACGTGTGGGGGGCGTGTCCGAGGAACGCATCATCCCAACGCCAACCTCGGACAAAAAACTGGTCCACTCGACGGACAAAAACACTCGGACGGAAACTGAGTGGGGTGGTGGAGCTGAGAGCGTATTCACACCAGGATAACTGGGCTCATTCACACCTGCATTTGGTTCGGTTCGTTTCCCGGACTACGAGCAGCAGCTCTCTTCCTCTCTTCGGTCCACCGGATAGTCCGGTTTGTGTTCCCACCGTAAACTAAACCGTTCCAGAGTTCACTCGCAAGTCGGACCGGAGTTCGCTCGTTTGGTCCGCACCAGAACCCGGATGAACTTTCACACCTTCCCAAAATGAAGCGGACTATCCGGGAAAAAACGAACTCGGATCGATTTAGAAGGTCTGGCGTGAAAGCTCTCAGCTCCAACTATTTACATCTTTCTCCAAGTGACCAAAACCAGGAAAACAACTGAAGGAACGACTCACAGCCCACAGAGGTCATGGAAAGGTCACAGGTTAGCATAAACGTAAAATTCCTCGCCAGACGCTTTGAATCAGACGTATGAACCTCAACCAAAATCAGATCTCAGTTTATTTTTGTTGCAGTGATTTTTGACAGCAGCTTTACCCAAAATAGCAGCACAAAAGTGATTTATTTATTTATTTATTAGCGGTTTATGTTAAAGATCTTATCAAATATGAAACAGCAGCCATCTTGCTTTAATAAAACAATGTTTCCACTTTACATTTACGCAATAATAACATCCATCCATCATCGATACCCGCTTCTTCGATCCGATGTTTGGAGTGGATATCAATCCCAATATTGATCAAATGTGTGATTATTGGAAAATTAGACCAATCCATAAGCCAATCCCTTGTATTTATGTATCTGAGTTTATTTTATTTAGAATTTGATTTTTTTTTGCATTTTTATTTTTGTACGAAACAACAACAGCAGTTAAAGTTTGTCCGGAGACATTTTTTAGTTTGAAAAGGTCAAGTGTGATGTTTTCGTCTCGTGCACACACGGATGTACTTGGCTCATCGCTTCAACAGCGTATCGGACCGGTATCGGGTATTGATCGATATGTAAAGCCCGGGTGTTGGTGTTCAGATCGATGCAGAAGGGTCACGGGTCTAACGGTGCTCTCTGAGGTCAAGAGGGACGCGTACACCTGGAACAGGTCCGGATCTCAGAACCACATGGACAGTTTGGACTCATCGACTGGTCCAACGTGTGTCTTTTTGGTTCTGGAGAGCCTTCTAGCTGTGAAACAGAACCAACCCTGGTACCATGCTGACCCGGTAATCTCTGAACCACCGGAGCCAGGTCTCTCATGTCAGTTCCACTCTTTGGTAGGAGTCAAAGGTCAAACTTGAACAAAAAAACCTGGTTCGACTCTGGGATTAGAACCCAGGCTTTCAGGGTGGAGGCTGCTGCTCCACCCTGGGTCCACCAGGGTCTCCTGAGTTCTGGCGGCGCTGAAACCGGAGAACGCCTTATCAGCAGCTAATTGTCTGTGGTTTGTGGAAACCTGAAATGATAACCGGGCGGCGGCGGTGCAGCGAGGACAGGAGATGTGGGATCCGATAGCACCGCTGCGGTCGCTGAAAGTGGCGGCGGAAGTTACCGCGTGTTCGCTGAATAAAACATGCTCGCCGCGTGTTCGTAATAATCACGGAGAGGCTGGACATCACGGGTCCTGCTGCTCTGGAAGGTTACCGCCGGAGGTCGGCCAACCTCTGTCCACATCTGGGATTTGAAACCAGATTTGATTCGAAGCTTTGTGCTTCAGCCACTCAACAATGAAAATGTTTTTGTTTGTTTTTTTGTCACTTTAAGCTGCTGCGAGCCCTCGTGGGATTATTCCCCGATAATGACTGGTCCCGTCAGTCCTAGACCGCTGATTTACAGCCTCTCCTGAAGACTTCGGGCTCCATCTTCTCAGCAGGAAGTGTCCACGTAATTTATGATCGCTGACAGTTAAGCGGGACTCCGCGGACACGTGAGACGCCTTCATCGACACGGCTGACTCGCCGTTATCAGCACATCACCCAAACGCCACTTTCTCTCCGTGAACCAGTGAAGTTCCCGTGTTTGGTTGCTAAATGAAACGGGCTTGCTGGACGGCTGTCCTCACACGACCTTCACGTCTCTCTGGGGGAGTTTTCTCAGGATTTCCAGTGAAGGTCCGAGAACGAAGTAAAGTCCCAACCCGTTCAGCTCTACTCGTCTCTGTTTGTCATGCAGTTGTAGCTTTTTTTTATTTTTAGCTTGTAAATTTATACCCCCATCCCAAAAAAAATAAAAAAGTGCAAAAAAAACTCAGTGAAGATCTAGCAAGTGCACGTGTGCAGCCGAAGCTTGTCAAATAAAAGCGTTGAGAAACGTTTTTAGGTATCAGAGAAGCTCTTAGTGGCGCAGAGATGGGGGGGTCCCTCACCGGCATCTCCATCCCCATCTGCATCCCCATCTCCATCCCCATCTGCATCCCTCTGCCTCCCAATTAACCTAATGGAAGTGGCAATTCATTAACTCCACTCAAACAATGATTAAGGAGCTGACAGTCAAGCGGGTGGGAGGGCTGCAAGCAGCGGCGGTCCACACGTAATGATTTCCTGGCAGCTGAATTAAAAAGACAAATAAATAAATAAGTAATAGGTGCAGAAAGGCGCTCTGGATCAAGGTGGATTTATGTCAGGCAGATTGGACGCTGAAATTGATCCCAAAGAAGCCTCCGATCCAACCGCCCGACTCTGACAACGGCCCGGTTTGACTCCGGCAGCTTCCACGTCACGTTTGTCTCAACAAACAAGAAGACAAGTAAAGACGTGGCCTTACCGTGCTTCTGTGGCCGCTGGTTCCGATTGGTCCTCTGAACACCCCCTTGATGCTCCTCAGCTGTCCGTCACGGAGGTGGGTGGAACTGATCACGATGTAGTAGCACGCCATTGGACGTAGTTGACTTTCAGAGTTAAAATATCTGCCGAAGAAAACGCCGTGGAAGGTTGCTCCCCTCGTTTCTCTCCCCCGTCTGCTGCTTCTCCTCAGTTTTGTGAAGAAGGGATGAGATGGAGAACAAACCCTCCACCAAAAAATAAAGAAGAGAAAAGAAAAGGAGAGGAGGGGCACAGTTTCCCTCCGCTGCTCTTATTTATTCTCTCTCTTCTCCAAGTTTTTGCAACTCTCTGCTCCTCTCTCTTCAGCTTCTATCCCCTCTTAAATATTTTACTCTCTGTTCCTCATTTCTTCCCACTCTTCCCCTCCTCTTTCTCGATTTTCTCTTTATTATTCTGCTTTTTTTTTTAATTTGCTAGATGGCTGCCCCAGCCTCCCGTTAAGTCTTCCTCTTTACAGCTTCATCCCTCCAGATGTTCTGCACCCATCTCTCATTCATCACTCTTTCCCTGTCATTGACTCCCCTCTCCGCCTCTTTCTCGCTGACTCTGGATTTCTTCCTGAAATCTCAGCCGCTCATTGATCAGTCTCCCAGTTCCTCCAACTATCCCCCGTCCGCTGCCTCCTCGATCCCTCCGGTCTCTTTTTCGTTTCCCCTGCCTCTTTTCCTCTAAGTGGTGGGCAGGAATACTTTTTCCTCCTCCTCTCACCACCTTCCCCGTCTCCTCTTTCTTTCTTTCTTTCTTTTTTTTGACCAGAAGTGCTCAGTCTTCTCCTCCCTGATGGAGCAGCAGCTTCCTCTCCGATGCTCCTCTCCTCCGCTGCGCTGCATGTGTTTGCTCTCCTCCCTCTCTCCCTCCCTCTATCTCCTCCTCTCCGCTGATCTCTTGCTCTGTGGCCAGCAGAGTGGTTTGCTCCTCAGTTACCCGCGGTTACCATCTGCCCTTTTAACACATGGAGTGCTGACGCTTGCTCTCTCTCTCCCTCTCTCTCTCTCCTCCCTCCCTCCATCCTCTTCTGTCTTTCTTCTTTCTTTAATCATCTCTTTCTCTCTTTGTCTCAAGCCAAAGGAGTCAAGCTCCACCTACTGGTTAGCAGGAAACGTACAGAAAAAAAAAAAAAAAAAGAGGAGGAGGAGGGAGGAGAGAGAGATGGAGGAGGAAAAGTGAGCAGAGGGTGAAGCAGCAGGAGGAATCCACCCAGGCTGCCTGGACCTTAACCTGAAGTTGGCGTTATTAAAATGGCACCATGGAGCTCGGGCTGATGTAGCTGCAGCAGATTCACAGGAAGGCAAATAAATGGAAGAAACTGCTACGTGTGGGCTCTGTTAAAATGACCCAAAATGGTAAATAAAATACATTTATACAGATTTTTTTTTTTTAACTCTTGAACTCATTCTTATTTTCTTTATCAGAGCTATAATTATAATCTTTTTTTATAATTTTTTTTTTTTTTTTTACAGTGAATTGCTTTCTTTGGTTTTTTTTTTTGTACTCAGGGAAAAAGTTTTCCGGTGACTACGTTATCACAATACGTTTGACTGAAAGGCAGATTCGTCCGTTTTCTCCGGGCAGATTCACGCCCGGTATCGTCCGGGTCCGATAAGGCGAGGAATGCTGAAAAAACCGGACAACTGTTCGGGTTTGGTTTATTTTCCTTTCACTTTTGAAAAGTCGTGCAGTTACAACAGCTGCTCTTTAGGAGGCAGTATTGTGCAAAACAGGAAGAAAAAAAATACCAATGAAGAAGAAAACGGCCACGACTGAACACAGAAATCCAAATTTACACAGACTTTGGGTTTCTGTTTTCACTTTGACGTCCAAACCAACATGGACGCCAACGTGGAAGTAAATAAACCTGCAGTTCCTCTGCTGACCAGTAGGGGCGGGCTCCACAGTCTTGTTTTCTTGGTTTGAATTTTTTTCGGCACCACATCAGTTGAATTTAAATTAAGCCATAAATTTAATTATAATATGGGACATATCCTTTTGATTGGCAGTTGGCTTAGCCAATAGCTATCCGTTGCCACTTCCTCATCAATCATCGTGGTGCCATAAACCCATCAAAGCTGATCGCCTAATGATGCTTTAAATCCCCCTCCTGCCCCGACCCCATTTGGTAATCAAAGCCATTGTGTGATCAATCACACGATAACCACCACAGTTCATCAGAGCACTCATTCAGGAGCTCAGAGAGATCAAAAGAAACTGACAACAAAAACCAGCTAGCGGCGTCTCGAGTCTGCAGGTTAACAGTGATGGAGTCGTCTACTATGAAATTACTGAAACGCTCCGCTGAGGCGTGGACAGACGCGAACCTCCAGTGATTAATAAAAGGAAATCATGACAGCAGTGAGTGTCATCGTCTGATGAGAGAGTTTTGATCTGGGACCACGGAGGACGGACGGGTCGGTCCGTCTCAGTCAGGACTTCTGTCCCTGATCCAAACTGCTCTGATTTCTGCGGGTTTTTTTCCCGAACGGTCCTACGTGACCGCCGCTGTGTTGAAAACATGACAAGTGTGGGGTCCGTCGCCGTGGTAACCAACAGAGGAGATGTTTGTTGCTTCCAGCGGGATTTCAACATTGCTCATGGACAAGTCTTCCTGTCCATTTCCACCATGGCCAGGGCCGTGCCCAGGATTTTGGTGGGCCTAAACAAGACTTTGTTTCACCAAATCACACACATCGCTTACAAGAACAGACACATAAAACAGAGATGGACAAAGGAATTATCAACAAATCTACTCCTTATTTGGAAATAAAAATATAGAATTTGAAAATATATTACTTTTATAGGAAAAGGTTTTTGTGGAATACGTTTATGTGTTGAATAAAATGAACTGAATCCCATTTATGCCTCTATTGTATGAAAAATGCTATATAAATAAAGTTTGATTTGATTTGGGACCCCTTTGCCCCCCCTCTTAACAGTTGTGGCCCTAAACAACCACATCTAGCATTTAAGATTAGACGGTTTGATCACCGGACGAGCAGTTACCACCAGCAGTAGCTTCAGCTACATTTTATGTAATTTATTTAGCTTTATAACACTCCATAAAAGATCAAGTATACAATATTTTAAACTGTATGAAACTTCCGCTTTGCTTGTCAAGAAATAATGTCCTTACACCAGTTTACAGTCACTCTGTGTGTTTTAATCCGAACAGCTGTTCTGTTTTTACAGCTGGATTTTAGCTGAAGGTCCTAGAAAGCAATAAAAAAAATTTTAAAAAAAGATTCAAGGTGCTAAGCGAAGCTTAAAAAAGCAGATAAGAAAAGATTTGAATTAGTGATCTGCTGGTGACCAGAGGAGTCGGTTAGATGTCTCCGGACGACGGCAGAAAGAACCGAAGCAGACAGGAAGTGCACAGAGACTCGCAAAAATCAAGAAGTAAGAAATATATTCACGGAAGAGCAGTCTCAGTGCCCTAAAAAAGTTTGTTCTTCAATACTTTTCCAGACTGTGTACTTTTTGGCTCAGAAGCTAAAATTGATCAGTCTCTCCTTTATACAATTATCCAATTCTTCTTTTTTATTCAATTTAGCCAAGAGAATCTACAGTAATCCCGGATCAATACATCCTCTGAGACAGAGCAGTGTCCGTGTAGATTTATGTGTCTTTAAATACTTTAAAATAACCTCTTCTTTTCTCTATTTATGTAAGAGATTTAAACAAATAATGCCAGGAGACAGATATAAGAGGATGTTGGCTCATTATAATCTTCGACAAACAGCTTATTGATTAATTTAATCATCCATTTTAACTCTTTGAAAGATTTCTGTTTCTCACGTCAGCCGAGCCATTAATTCTGCTCAGACTTACGCTCCTAGTTTTCCTCTTCAGGAAATCTTCATCTGAACCTTCTGTTTCAATCAGGAAAGTCCTCTTTTATCCCTTCATAATTACATAAAAGTTTCATTGGGAGCGGAGTTTGTCAAGACGTCTCCCAACGCATCACAATAATGAGTTTCTGATCATTATTCTCTCTCTCTTTCCTTTTTTAACATTCCCCCGGGGAAAACGAACTCCTGAAAGCAGCACAGATGAATTATGGATTTATGCCTTGATTATTAAAGCACATCAGATGTTTATCTCAGTGTGAGGAAGAAAAAAAAAGGGCTGATTGACTTCTTAAAATTCCAGCTGAAGTGAAATTAAGCAGTTTGACAGAAACTCTGACCTTTATCATGTAAATGGTGATGAGAAATGACGCCAGCTTTTACGTCGCAACAAAGCTGAGAGGTTTGACGCTGATTTTCCAAATGAGTCCGAACACTTCCTGGTCTATGACCTGGAGGCACCTGCTGGATGAGGCCGAGAGGAACGCCGAGCTTTGACTGGCAGCAGGAAATAAACGGGACGGACTTTAACTCCTGATCCGGCCAATGAGGAGGCGGCGCGGGGGAGGGGCAGGACTCTTTCAACCTGGACCTCCATCACCTCGATCCACTGGTCTTCTCCACGAAGTTCAGGCTGGTATCATCATCAATCAATCAATCAAACAGTCAGTCAGTCAGTCGATCAATCATTCCATCAGTCATAAACTTAATCAGGCAATCAATCAATCAGATAGAGATGATTGTTGAGTGTAGTGGTGTGTATTTAATTGTTGTGGAAATTAGAGAAAAGGAAGTTTAAAGATTTTTTGTTTGTTTTTTCAACTTCTTGTTTTGGTGAATATGATCATAAAATAATAATAAAAAAAAACCTACCATGATGTATTTATCGTACAAATACAATAATTATCATACAGTTGTTCATACAGATGTACAATAATTATCATACAAATATGATAATTATTGCACAAATACAATAATTATCGTATTTCTATGATAATTATCGTACATCTGTACAATTGTATGTATATTGTACAATATGATAATTATCGCACACTTGTACGATAATTATCATACAAATACAATAATTATTGCACAAATACAATAATTATCATATTTCTACGATAATTATCGTATTTCTACGATAATTATCGTACAGCTGTACAAACAATTGTATGTATATCATACAAATACGATAATTATCGCACACTTGTACGACAATTATCATACAAATACAATAATTATCGTATTTCTACGATAATTATCGTACAGCTGTACAAACAATTGTATGTATATCGTAAAAATACCATAATTATCGTATTTCTACGATAATTGTCGCAAATCTGGCAACATCGGGGCCGTACAAGGTACTGAGTACTATTTTGAGCTGCTGCAATGAATTTTCAGTAACACGAAGCTTGCCGGATCTTTTTTTTTTTTTTTTCCACTTTGATTTTAAGGGTGTCTTTGAATTCAGGCCTCTGTAAATAATTAAATTTCCTTCAAAAGACGTAGCGTCCTTTCATTCATTACCCGGTCCACATCAGTGTGGATGTACAGGATCACTTCTGCGGCGGAGATGCAGGTTTAGCAACTATTTTCAGATAAATAAGCGTTGCATTGTGGAGACAGAAAACACTGTCCTCCCGAGGGACTCGAGGAAGCTTTCGAGCCGCTCTGTTACAGTTAGTTTGGATCATTTTTCCTGATCCAACAAGCAGGAGATCAGAAGACGCTGCTTCATTAAAGAAAGCAAATATTCCTTCAAATGAGTTACACAGGACTATGTTCAGCTTTCAAAATAAGATTTTCCCCCAGAGGACGAGCCTGGGTTGGAGACACAGGCCCAATGAGACGCTGCCTCAATCAAGTTTGATTTCTGCCAGTAACACGGTAATCTTCCTGATCTTTTTCTGATCCGCTGACGAAGGCTGTTTTGACAGCTGATGGGAGTAAAGGAGGAAGTCACCTGACATCATCACTCGCTTGTGTCACCTGTTTCCTCAAGTGGGCCCTTGTCCAATCTGAAGCTGTCAACTGTTCTGTAAACCGTGCGGGTGGGGGAGGAGGGAGGGGGTTTGGGTTGGGTTTGGGTCGCTCTCCTGTACCGGTGGAGATCTACCGAACCCTCCTCGATAAACAGAGCAGAGGAAAAACGAAGGGAGTCAGGGATCTGACGGCAGGGAACTGGCTGCACAGAAATGACGGGCTCTTGATTGCTAACGGGCCGCATCTGGTTCAGATCCTGTAATTAAGAGCCGGCAGGTGAGAGGCGGTGTCAGAGGCTGATGGGAGACTCCGGCTGAAAGGGAACAATTAAGTTTCAGTGTCAGTTCGTAAAAAAAAAAAGGAGCAAATCTCCTTTCAGTGTGCAACTGACAAGCGTGTGCAGAAAAAAATCTTTCTTTTCTTTTCTTTTCTTTTAGCAAATGCCACAGTCTGATCTGAGATCCAATCACGTTGTTTTGTACCTGAACCCGCTTTTATCAGGAGGATAATAACATAATAAACCCAGTTTGTCTGCCTGCAGCATCATCGGGGAAAACTGTGAAAAAAGAAATTAAAAAAATAGCATTCCTTCGTCGTGTATAAGTACTTGTTCTAGTAAGGTTTTGTAGTTGTTTTATCTGTTAAATGAAGCATTACATGAACATATTCCCCACACAGGCATTTAAACTATTTTAAGTTCTGGGAAATATTTTTCTAAATAATCCAAAAAGATGAAAGCAAGTAAGAACCCCCCCCCCATATCCAGATGATGGTTTATGTGGAGTGAGGAGCCTCTCCAAACATCCGTGATGTGGTGGTAATAATACGGCTGCGTAAATGCGTTTTGTGTAGGTTTTTCATGTTAATGTCTCTCCTGCTGATTGCACCGCTCCGCTGGACCTCATTAAGCACAAAAAAAAAGAGAAAAAAAAATGCACCAAACGATCTTTAGCAAAAACGAAACCCTGCGGCGCTTCGCTGCATAAACTCCACCGCAGCTCTGAAAAACAAGAAGGAATCTCTGTGAAAGTGCGCCGTTAACCGTCCACGTGAACTACTGGGTTATGTTGCAGTTTTAGCTCCCAAACGCTGCATTCGCGTTGTGTTTCCGGGTTTCACTGTTCTGGAGAACTTCAGGACGTCCCCAGAGGCTCCTCCTGGTTTACTGAGCGAAGGAGCTAAAGGACAAATTAGCTTCTCCTCCTCCGTCCCCCGTCCCCCATCCCGTCCCCCTGGGCTCAGGTCTCGTGTGTTTGAATCTGTCGACTTTTATTCGTGTTTTTCACCTCCAGATAATACCACAACGCCTGCTGTATTTAATGCCGTTTAATATATTCTCCCACAGGAAAAAAGAGAAATAAGGACATGCTAATGTGGGCCCATTATTTTCTATTAAGTGTGCTTTTTTTTTTTTTTTTGGCAGGAGGTAACAGTGGGAGACAGGACAAATGCTCCTTGGTGGATGTGCAGATGGATGTCCACGTGCACGTTTTAGACCCGAAGGGCGTGCACGTTAGAGCCGGTCTGGATGCAGGATTTCCAGACATCTTTGGGCCGAACGGATTAGAGACAAACGGGAAGCGGTGTTGTGGCTTTTGTGATGCAGGAGCTGCTGTTGCCGTGGCGCCGGAGTGGATCTGGAAACCACAGCAGAAGCCGTAGTCACTAGTAAGCACTTTGGTCACAGCTGCTGCACGAAGCAACGTCTCAGGCGGAGAGCGCGAACAGAAAACTCAAGAACGTTTCTGGCTCAAAAAAAAAAAATCTCCCAGGAGCTAAACAAGCACTGTTTCATAATCCCAAACATCCACACCCACACCCACACCCACCTCCCTCCGTCTACAGGCCCGTATAGACTTTTCTCTGAACTCTAAACTGTGTTTTTGTCTTTTTTCCTGTCGTCCAGGAACACACCAGCGAGGGTTCGGGGGAGCGAGGATGGCAGCAACGCTCAAAAAGCAGGAGAGACCAAAAGAAAGAGAGGGAATAAAAAACAGGGTTCTGGTGGGTTCTGCAATCAGCAGATGAAACATCTGTTAGGTGAAGGCGCCAGGACTGAGGATAAAAGGAGCATCTGTGAAAAGCTTCATTTATGAGCATTGTTTTCCCGTTTTTGGCATCCGAGTGTACAGAAAGCATCGGTTCAGAGCCAGGAAAAGTGATGCTGATGCTCCCGCTAGCTCAGACTGTAATAAACAACAGGAGGAGTTACCATAGCGACGCAGATGACACACTGCTTTACATTACGAGGTCACCAGGTGATAGCGAGCCCAAACGGGCTTCGAGTGGGCGCGTGAAGTCCTCGTTCATGGACCAAAAGACGAGTCAAGAGTCCGCTTCAGGTATTACAGCTGCAAAGTGTGGACTCGGACTCGGACTCGGACCTGAACCTTCAGAGACATGAACACAATCCCCTGAAGAACATCTCCAGGATCAAAGGACTGAAGAACCAGCAGGATCTGGAACAACTCCTCCAGGTGTTTATCTGGGGTTGATTTATTTACTGAAGCGGTGTCTTCACGGGTCTGCCCCCCAAAAAGTCAGACATCTCACCAGAACCCAGAAACTGGACCGCATCCCTCCAGTTCTGAGGTTCTTACGCTGGTTCCTCCCATCTCAGAGAAGAGACTTTAAAATACTTCTGTTAGTTTATAAATCACTAAAAACCCATCAGGGATTTGTTGTTGCCATGCCAACCATCCAGACCTCTCAGCTCTTCTGGTTCCGGTCTGCTCTGTGTCTCCAGAATCAGAACCAAACATGGAGGAAGGAGGAGGATTCAGCTTCTACGCTCCACAGATCTGGAACAAACTTCCAAAAAAAAAGAAAAAGAAAAAACCGAAACCTGCAGGACTGATGAGACCTTCGGTTCCTTTAAATCAACATTAAAAACTCATTTCTGTCCGTTTGTGACGTCATTTGTTTTTATATGAAAATGAGAAGAAAAAACAAAAAAAAAAGGGACCCCGCCGCTGAGTCCGTCAATCAGATCCGGCGGGTGGTACCGGACCGCTTCAGGAGGAACGACTGTACATCCTGAATGTGAAGCGGCTCGTTGTGGATTCTGAAGCCGAGGCCGCCGCCATGGCGGCCGGGCCCCGTGGGACCCTCCAGATGGGACAGCCGGTGCCATACTGAGGGCCCTCGCATCCAGACGGTAAAATGTCACAAAAATGTCAGGGGAGACCCGTTTGGCTTTGGAGCAGATACTCGTCGGCGGCACGCCGTCGAGCGACAGCAAAGAAAAGGCCAAACCGCCCGGCGCTCGAGCGCCGCCGCCGCAGCCGACACAATAACGCCACTGTTGCCATTAGCCAGACACGGGTTCAATATTTTATTTCCCTGCTTTTCATCCTAAGATGATAAAAAAAAAAAACAGAATAGTGTATTCATTGGAAGATAGAGAATAAATTTAGTGGGAACAACAAAGCCGCGGGCCGTTAATATTTGGTTCTTGACGGTGACAGAAGCCTGCGCTCTGCAGCCGTCTGCAGCTTTAAAGCGCTGTTAAATAATCTATGACCTTTAGAACACCGATAGGAATTGCAACCAATTTGGCAGAACTTATCTCCTGCAAGTCTCCGGCTCATAACCAACCCCCAACTCCCCCCCACCCCACCCCACCCCACCCCACTCCACTCCACTCCCGCCCCCGAGCGATGCCAGCCTGAAACTGACACCAACTACAAAGCAAGCATATCTAAAAGAGGACGAATTAACTCTCTAATGAGAATTAAAAAGAAAAAAAAATCCAGCTCAAATGTCTGTTTTGATGAGGCAACACATCAGGATCCAAAAACGCCGGAGTCGGAAGGAGGACGCCCGTCGAGCTTTTATCCAGCCGCCAACGGGACTCAAGACGTGTCCTAAATTCAGGCTACGCAGACCAGTGCGGACCTGTTTCACCTGTACCTTCAAACATCAGGTTTTATCGCCTGTAAAATCCTTCCGATTCCAACAAACCACAGATTTATGATGTCATTATTTAACAAAACACATCCCAGATGCACATTTTTGAATTACTGCACATTTAAATACAGAGCATCGGTTGTTCTGAAATACTCCCGTCTCAGCGTCAGACCTGGGAGGCTGTGATGGAGCCAAATCTGACCACGGGAGGCCACCGGTGGGGTCACCGGGGGGTCACCGGTGGGGTCACCTCGACAGATCTCAAAGGAACGGACGTGCGTTTCCCATTTTTGGCCAGGATTTGTCCAACTGACGAGCGTCAACGCTCAGGGACCAAAATGGCTGCGGTGTGATGTCACCAGCTTCAGTTTCAGCGCAGCCTCCCAGGTCTCCCGTGTTTTTTCTTTCCACGGGTACATAACCCCACCCACCGTGAAATGTCCTCTAAAGCTCTTGATTTTTTTTTTTAAAGTGGAAAACTCATCCTCAACTCTTTTTTTTTTCTCTTCTTCAGCTTTTGATGTGAGACCAGAGATCTCCAGGTCTTTGGCCTGACATTTTCTCTCCCGAGAAGAGGTTTCCATGACGACGATAAAATACATGTTGTTGTGTTGTTTTTTTTGGGGTTTTTTTCTGCTTGACCCTCGGACGAGGACAAGGTTTTGCCGGTTCCAGAGAGAAATTAAATCTACTTTCATCCGTGTTTGGGAGGACAGAGTTCAGCGATGGAGGAAGACTGGAAACACTCGGCAGCTCCTCACACCCGACTCCACACACACGCACACACACACACACACACACACGCACACACACACACACACACGCACACACACGCACACACACGCACACACACACACACACACACTCTGCTGCGAGCCGAGTCTTAAGTAAATAAAAACCCTACAAATGTAACTATTTTGGGATTTTTATGGATTACAGTTTCAAAGCTTTTGTCAACATTTGCGAACCAAAACGCAGCTAAATGTGCAGAAACTTGTAACGTGTTTGATTTTTAAACAGTTTGGACCAACAGTCGATCCCAACCAAAAAAAACCACTGGTTTCTCATACGAGGAGTCAGATGTTTGATGGGATCTTTTTCCATCATCTAACGAGTTAATTACAAGGTGATTATCTGAAAACCGCCGCCGCCGCCGCCGCCGCGTCACCTTTACGAATCTGTGAAATGGAGAAAAACACTGAGAATAGTAATTGAAGAAAACACAAAAAGAGAAAAGGAGAGTAGTAATTATAACTGTCTCTGTTTGTGAAGATGAGAAAAAAAAGAGTAAAAGTGGTGCCTCTTTAATTAAAAGATTTTTTTTAAAAAAACCTCTAAAATTAACAATTACAAGTTTAAATGAGTGCAAAAATAAGAGGTAGATTTGTCAGCTCATGGCGTCTGAGTCGTCCTCTCCATCAGCTGAGCTCCGCCGACCAGGCCAGCAGGTACCACCAGAACCAACCGGCTGACGAGGGTTCATCACGCTGAATTTGGTGCAAACACCACGGGCGGTGCGCTGTCG
Organism: Zenarchopterus dispar; assembly: GCA_028564865.1. Taxonomy (NCBI): domain Eukaryota; kingdom Metazoa; phylum Chordata; class Actinopteri; order Beloniformes; family Zenarchopteridae; genus Zenarchopterus; species Zenarchopterus dispar. The sequence continues at coordinate 115,090 of JAOWBL010000007.1, read as the reverse complement.
GAGGAGTTTGGGGGGTGCTTGTGTGCGACTAATTTAATAAGACACGAACTGACAGGGGAAGCGGTTATTAGTGCAGCTGTCGCCTCTTCAGATATGCAGAGCGGCGTCGGGACCGACTCGCCTCGTCAGGAGTCCAACATGGAGGACCGTTCTGGCCGAACTTCTCACGGTGAACTCAGAAACTTGAGATTTCTGAATGTGGTGGAAGGAGACGGGGGACGATGGAAATGGGTTCCTGAAGGGAAAAGCTGAAAGAAGACGAGGTCAAGAAGAGCTCCAAGAACAGAACAATCCCTCCATCTGGACCCCATGTGGACCGAGTCAAATCCCAGTCTGGGAGGAGGCAGCGCACCCACCGAGGAAAGTTAGAGCCGGACTTTTATTTCGGCTGCAAGAGGAATTTATTTGTCTGTCGCTGAGAAAAATAACAGTAAACATGTTGGTGACAGGTAAAAAGCATTCAGCCACAGAACCCGTCTTCCTGAGTCAGAACCGGTCTTCCTGAGTCAGAACCGGTCTTCCTGAGCCAGAACCGGTCTTCCTGAGTCAGCTGTTGGTTGGTGGGAGGTTGGTACCGCCAGAAAAAGATTTTTAAACATTTTCTGTTGAGCAAAGTCCCCCAAAAAGTGAGATTTTTTTTCCTCAAAAACTTTGAATTTTTCGATGATCTCAGAGTCAAATTAATGTCAGATATGAAGGCCTTTATCTTATACATAAATATACTGTATATTTATCTCATTTATGAGTCTTTATACCGATAAAGACTCGGTATCGGTCCATGGTGGTGGTGAAGGAGGCGGAGCTCTCGATTTCCCGGTCGGTCGACGTTCCTCCCCTCGCCTGTGGTCACCAGCTGTGGGTCGTGATGAAAGAACCAGATCGTGGATACAAGTGTATGGGTTTCCTCCGTAGCGTGTCCGGGGACTCCCTCAGAGATCGGGTGAGAAACCCGGTCATCCGGGAGGAGCTCAGAGCAGAACCGCTTCGAGAGGAACCAGATGAGGTGGGTCGGGCATCTGCTGAGGACGCCTCCCTCTGGGCATGTCCCACTGGGAGGAGACCCCGGGGAAGACCCAGGACCCGGATAACCAGAAGAAGATGGATGGATGGATGGATGGATGGATGGATGGATGGATGATGGATGGATGGATGATGGATGGATGGACGGATGGATGATGGATGGATGGATGGATGGACGGATGGATGGATGATGGATGGATGGATGGATGGATGGATTTGAGGACCTATGCAGTAACTATATAATGATAGGTGTGCAGAAATATGACAAAAGAATTCCTGACGGTGGAGTTTTTTTGTTTGTTTGTTTGTTTTGTCTTGTTTTTTCTTGCTTAATCAGTTCAGAAAACACCAGATTGGGGGTGGGGGCTGGGGGTGGGGGGGTTGAGAACATATTCAGAAAGACACAGTAAAGACAGAAAAAATTCGCTGTATTATTCGTAAAATTATTTTTTAAATTACTTTGAGTTGCCGTCCAGTTAAATTATTCCACAAAAACTTTAAAAAAAAAGCAGAATATGGACCTTTTTTAGGCTTTATCAACTGTTTTCACGCTTGTAATGATTTTTATTGTGGTGGAGGAAGTGGCGGGAAATATGACAGTACCAAAGATGGCCTGCCCTTAAATCGAGAATAAAAAAAGGGGGCAGATTATACGCCAGGAAAAGAAATCGTTGTTATGCAACGATATGTAATTTAAACTATAAATTTGTGGTTATAAAGAGGAGACTATTAATAAGATTTTTAATAAAATCTTATTAAAAAAAAAGATTTTAATGTTAAAGCTACATACAAACACTCTATTTGGACCATTTCCTACAGCCGTCTTAAGGCAACCTTATAAGAATCCAGGGTTTGTAGCCCGTTCATGAGTTCGTCTTAGGAACAACTTAAGAGAACAACGCATGATTATGAATTATTTTGGGTCAAAAGGCCATATTCCTATGGTGGTCTTAAGTGTGCTGCAAGAACACATCAAGTCGTTCTTAGGAGGGCCTTACAGCGTTCCTATGAACGCCGTGTGAATGAAAATTCATACGGCTTTCATGCGAATGTCCCCTGCCATTTGTAAGGTGGCAGTAAGGCATGAGTAAGGTGACCTTCTGACTCGTGGTCCAGCTTGTGGAACAGAGTCTCGTACTGGCCCTCACCATCTTCTCTCCAGGTCCTCCTGCAGCTGCTAAATGAAAGCAGCCACTACAACCGCCAGATCTCCTCCATCCTGTAGCTGCAGCTGTAGAAGGTGCAGCTGTAGTCTTCTCTGCATCATAGGTGTCTTGAAAATGACAAACTTTTCCATAAATTTTTAAGCAGGTGTGATGATCAAAACACAGATTTTTGGAGATAGTGGACAGCTGCCCCTTATATACCGCAACAAAATGTGCTGGAAGCTGTAGGATCTTCCTACTAACAGCTTGAGATTGCCCTGAGTTCCACATAAGGGTGCTGTACAACAGTTTTTGTAAGATGGCCATAAGTAAACTATCGGAAGGCTCCAAGGCATGCTTATGAATAATATAAGAACTCTACGGCCAGCATGCAGCAGAAAAGCACCTCATTTTCTCAAGGATGCCTCAAGTTGCTCTTGCGCATTGAATGACAGCTGTACCAACTTCCTAAAAAGGCTGTAGGAAACTATGTCCCCCTCCATGAATGTCTACGAACCCCAGATGTCATAGGAACTGGAAGATTCATACGAACCCATCATTTATACCTATATACCTACCTGTGTGTATATATATATATATATATATGTGTGTGTGTGTATATATATATATATATATATATATATATATATATATATTCTTCCATAGTATGAAGCTGCTAGCTGAGCTGTGATGTCATCACCAAAATTGCTGTTTCCACTTTGACTTTACTGAAGTTCAAATTCGGTCCACTTTGAAGTACGAGTTGTTCCACTTTGAAAATAGTTCCCGGCAGTTCTGGGGTAAATTTACGTTTAACTGGTTCAGAAAAGTGACCAATAACACCAGAGTGGGGATGCTGAGGAGGGGGTTGGGGGCTGAGTATTCAAAGAGATAAAGTAAAACCACAGAAACTGACACTTTATTCATAAAACCAGGGATTTTTTTTTAGCCTCACTCAATTCAAATAAGTCTAAAAAGACTTCAAAAAAGCATAATATTAGACTTTTCAAGGCTTTATCAATTGAAGCTTTTTTTTTACCCTTGTAACTGTTTTTATTAATCTCTTTGAGGTTTATTTTTTTATTTTTCTGTGCTGTTTCCATCTGCTAATTGTGATTTTGCAAATGTTTCTTGAGCTCAAGCCTATCTTTAAAAAGATAATATTAATAAGACTGCCTGTGCTTTAAACATTTATAAAGAACACTGTTAGCAAAAATGTAGATAAAAATGTAGTGATAACATGAAAAACTTAATTAATGTTTAAGCTTCTGAACAGAGATTACAGCTTCTTATTAAGAAGGTCCAGCGTACCTAAAGTCTTGTTACTTTCACAAAAAGAGAGATTTGTAGTCCGTTAGGGCTCGTAGTTGTGTAGCTGCTGATAGAAGCCGGCGTTTGGCCGAATCGATGGTCTCGCCAGCTTCACCTGGCTGTACGCATCATCAAATGACAGTCCCTCCCTCAGCATCAGGTATCCAATGGCAACGGAGGAGGAGCGAGACACACCGGCATTACAGTGGACCAGAACCACGCCGTCCTGCAGTCAGAAAGAGAGTAAAGCAGGAAAAAAATGAATGACAACCTCCACTTGTTTCCAACGTAAAATTCAATCTAACAATGTGGGAAAAAGATTTAAAGCAGCACATTCAAAATTAGGCCCAACTTTGGATGTTTTACTGATCCTGCTGCATTTTTAAAGTTTGTAAAGTCAACAGCAGAAAACAGATTTATATTAAAAAAATAATAATAACTTGACCAAAAACCAATTTTCTGAGCTTGTGTCAGACGCCTCTAATGCAGCCAGAAACCATTAAAGTTAAGGGAGTTAGGGGAAAAAATTGTTGTTGTATAATGGTAAGTCATTTAAACTATAACTTTGTGGTTATAAAGAGAGAGACTATTAGAAAAATGCTCCTTTATTTTTCTTATAAAAACAAAAAAACATTTTAATGTTCAGGGTGTTAAAGCTCCGGTCACAAGGACCCGTACAAACGGCTGCAAACACTCTCTGAATGATTTTTGGACCATTTCCTACAGCCTTCTTAAGGCAACCTTATAAGAATACAGGGTTTGTAGCCTGTTCATGACTTCGTCTTAGGAACAACTTAAGAGAACAGTGCATGATGTTCGTGGATTATTTTGGGTCGGAAGACCATATTCCTATGGTGGTCTTAAGTGTGCTGCAAGAACACATTAAGGTGTTCTTAGGGGGCTCTTACAGCGTTCCTATGAACTGGGAATGTCTGGATGTCGGACATCCCAGAAAGCAGAACTGCTCAGGAGTTAAAGCTGAAACAAACAAACAAAAAAAATCCTAAAAGTTTTTCCTTATTTACCCAATGATTATAAATCATTTTGATTGAATTATTTTCCTGCCTAAAGGGGCTGACTGGAAACACATTTTTCCAGAAAGCGCGAAGCCTCACAGTTCAGCTTATTGACACGTTTTGTCGCTTCGCTCTCATCGCTGGATAAACTCGCTTTTCAGTCGGAAATGGAGCGGAACTGAAACTCTTAAGCACATTTTTGATTTTCTGTGTCAATCAATACCCATTGAGGGACGGGAGATCCAAACTGGCTCGCTGGAATTGACATTTTATCGCCGTTGTTTGTTCTTTCCTTTTAAAATATAAACCAATCAATCATTTCCTCCGGGTAAAACACAATCTAATCTAATGGAGCAGAAACAGAACAAACATAACGATTATAGCCCGTTTTATATTTCTGTCCCTCAAAAAGGCTCGTCTTCTCGGTCTGGTGTCTGGATTCAACACATCACGTCTTGTTTTGCTTCTTTAAGGGAACTTCTGCAGCCTGAAAATGATCCCGGCGAGATAATCCATCACGGCGAACACGGAGACTTAATTTGGTTTTGTCAGAGTTTCTTGTTTTGCTGTTAATCCACTGTGCTCCAGTTGAGTGTTTTCATATCAGAGCTCACATCACATTATGTTCTGCTTATAGTCTATCTCCTGACGCGCACGTTAAAAAAAAAAAAAAAAAAAAGTCTGTGCCAGGAAATAAAAGAAGTGTGTTTATCTAGTAAAAAGACGACTGAAGGGAAGGGAAAGGTTTCACTTTGTCTTTTAATGCTTAAATACGTAATCGGACCTCTGTTCTCACCTTCGCGCCGAGTCGCAGGTAAATGGCGACCGTATGATGTGCGTTAACGCACCACAATGACGCACAGCTGTGCGTGCGTCGTGACACGTTAAATTAGCCGACGGTTGTGAAGGAAGGCGTTTTGGAGATGCTCAAACCTCCAGAGAAAAGGTGAAGGGAGAAGTGTTTCAATCGATTTCATACCTTCTCCCATCTGAGGAACCGTCAATTACTGGTGTGTGTGTCTGTGTGTGTTTTTTGTGTGTCTGTGTGTATTTGAGTGTGTCTGTGTGTGTCTGTAGAGGTCAGTTGAAGTAGAAGTTGCACCATGGTACTGCCACGCATTTGCATCTCATTATTTCTGGTTACACATTTTAAAGGTAGGGTAAGTGATTCTACGTAATTTCTTGCCAAGGACAGTTTTTGTCACGTTTAGTAAATAACTCCTCATATACGCCAGCTGTCCATCTAATGAGTGAAAACTAGAAAAGAAATCTGGTCTTCATACACATCTGTAGCTGTGGCCACTCAAACCACAACAAACATTGCTCCAGCCAATCACTGATCCATATCAGTGATTGGCTGGATGAAGGGAAGTAAGGTCGCCATGTCATGATGTTTTATTTTAAATGTATATATGAATATACATTATATATATATATATACACACAGATATATATGTATATACATATATGTATGTGTATATATATA